>JAENHJ010000120.1:82316-459816 GCA_025330945.1 Mucuna pruriens
AACGTGAACAATGTTAAGTTAAGCCGATTGGAACTGGTTTAACTAATTCAGTAGGCAATCAACTAATGAATGTTAATTGAAGACCTAAAATTAGTTTTAAACTTAATCCCTGCCAACTGATGAGGTAGCGATCGCATAATTCCTTGGTATGGCAATGGACGACCTTTGGCGATTGTCATAACAATTCCCAAGGCTGATATGGACTGAGAACTGAAGTGAAGAAATTGGACTGGACTCAGACTAATGAGACTAAACATGAACACAATAATATAATAATAATAATAATAGTAATATTCGTAGCAGTAGTGTATTTCCTCTACATTCATAGCTTTACTTTATTTTCTGTCATTCTCGCATTCCAACCCCCCTATTTACTGCTTTCTAAATCTGAAACAGAGTCAATCCGACTCTGTTACGTCAGTTCGCATTCAGCCGAGCCGAGTCGAGAAGTCTCTACTCAAATCATCTCGTCCCAGTATCTGTCGAAGGCATCTCGGCCAGTGCCGAGACAAAGTAACACTCTACACTTAGATTCTACATTACTTCAGTTTGCACATAAAATCACAATTGAGCACATTGTGTCCTTGAGAAAATTCGACCTAGGGTTGACTATACTATAATTAGCTTTAGTTTATTTGATACGCATTAGACGACTAAAAACAATCTTACAGTAGGCTGAGGTTGTAGAGAGCAATAAAGCAGAGTTATTGGAGGGGAAGCAGAGGACGAAGTTGTTGGAGGGGAAAGCAGAGGGTGGAGTGACTAGAGGAAAAGTAAAGGATGGAATGGACTCTATCCCTTGTTGGTTCATTTTTTTATACCGATGTTTACATAAAAGAAGAAAATATTTAATACAGGAAAATTAAGTTTTATTTATGATATATTATTAAAAATACATGTTACTATTTATTTGATTTTATAATGTTATATTGTTTATTTAATAATATTTAATATGTGTATTTTTCATTTTCTATTTTTTAAATTATTTAAATATATATATATATATATATATATATATATATATATATATATAATTTTTAAGTACTAAATAAGTTAATATAATTTATCGATTTTTATCCTTGTTATTAAAGAATTGGATAATGAGTTTAAATTCTTTGTTGAACATTTATTTTAATTTTTAATGTTAATTTTTTAGCATTACATTAACATATCTTCCATCTTTAATATTTATGTCATCTAACGTTAATAGGAATTTGATGATAAATAAAATGTTGAATTGAATTTTATCAATTTTAAAAATATAATAATTTAAATTAAATGTTGATGGGAACTACAAAACAATTACACCTATAATAAATAAATTTATAATAAATAATAAATGAATGCACAAATTCAAATTCTCATCAATGAGAAATAATGTGTTTTATACTGTGCATTAAAAATTCACTTTGTATTAAATGTCCTAGTAATTAATACAATTTATTAAATAAATTGTAAATAAAATATTAAGAAAGAAATTAATTAAAGTGCTCCAAGTGTAAATAGAAAAAATTTATCAAAACTTTATTTATTTATATGTTTAAATACTGATTGTGTATATATACTTGCTTCATTTGTATGTTTTGGTCTCTAAACCTAGAAGCTAAACATTTTAGTCCATACACGTAAACTTTTAATTTTGTTTTGGTATCTAAAATTAAGCATATATCTTAACTACACTAAATAAAACTACCACAAGTTTTCTTATAATCAATAAATTACCCAAATTGTCACTTTAACAATTAAATTTGTTATAATTTAACAACAATTAAAAAATTTGTGGCAATCTAAATATTGTGTAGCGGTTTTATTTAATAGAATTAAGATACATTTTTGTCTGGAAACTAATTAAAACATCTAAATTTTAAGTATAGAGATGAAGACACAAAGATAGTGCAAGTATATATGGCAAGATAAATATAATTAAATAATTATTATATGAAAGTTTATAATTAATGTAATTGATGATTTGCTTTACATTATGTCAAATGATTTTGTTTGAATTCTTGTCCTTTCCATTTATTTTGCTTCCAAAGTTGACCAATTCTGTTTCAATTCCCGACTGGTCCAAAGATATGTAAGAAATTAAGAATATCTTAAGTTGCCATATTATAATCGCACCGTTCACATATTGCCATGTTCTAAAAATTAAATTAGTAAATTCCTATTCCGTTTTCTTCATATCAACCAATTTGACAGCTTTGGTGGCTTGTTCCATGCATCCATTTTTTGTGAAGAATAATTAAGAAGAATTAAAGGGAACGACAGACATGAGACAGTGAGGCAAATAAAAATAGCACAGTTCTTGTTCTTTTAGTGAGGTGTTGGTCATGTGTTGCATGTGAAATTGAGACACTTGTGTGTAAAAGCACTACAGATGTTGATGATTATAGTGAGAGAAAAAGGCGAATCCAATTAGCACTTATTACCAACCATTCATCTTCAAGTCAATAAAAACCTTTACTTTTCTTCCATGATACCATGTATAAAAAATTTCAGACTACAAATCAAAATAGTATCAAATTAGTCGATAATCCTTTTCATATATATATATATATATATTTAGATAATAAGAAGTGTGAATAATGTATATAACGATATATGTGGATATTAAAGTTATTTTAATTTTAATTATTTATTTGAATGATTTATGTTAATTTTAAAATTTAAATATATTTTTAGTTATGAACCAATTTTAATTTTAGTTCTTATAAGTTTTTTAGTTTTCATCTTATAAAATTTAAAATTATTGTTTTTTTTTCATTAAAATAAGTGACTTTGGTTATGATTCTTAACTTATTTTATTTTCATCTTTTCAAAATGTAAAATTATTATTTTTTATCTCTATTATATATTTTAAGAAATATAAATAATATTTATTTTTAAATTTTAAAAAAAATTAGATGTACATAATATTAATATGGGATAATCACTTGACTTTTTTGTTAAATACACAAATAGTTAAACAAGCATCATATAATAATATAAAAAAATAATTTCATTTTTTTATGAAAATAAAATAAAGTACAGGAATTAAAATAAAAATTTATTTGCTTTATAAGAACTAAAAAACCTATTTAAATATAATTTAATGATATATGTAGTGGTTAATTATGGAATTAATATAATAGTGGATAATTTAAATATTTTGAACAAGAATTTATATTAAAATTTTGTTATCACTGTTATACACGTAAAATAAAATTATATGATTGAGATCTCAACTGTATAATCATAAAGGAATAGACGATATGGTCAACTATACATTTTAATTATATAATTGAATTTACAATAAAAAAAGAATTATATGATTAATTCATTCCTCTTCATCTCTGAGCCGATACCTTTCTCTCTCTGTATATAAAAGAAATAACAGCAACTGGGTCGTTTAAAACACTATTTATCATTTATTAACATTTATTAAAAATCATAAATTTTAATATTTTTTAAGTCTCATTTATTATTTAATTAATGAATCTCTTAACTTAATAAATTTTAATAAATTCTATATCAAAATTTAATTGCATTGCAGTCAATATACTATATATATAGACACACTTGACAAAGATTATTACCTCTATAGCCCCGGTTCAGGCACCCATTTCCATACAGTGCAGAGAGACAAGCCAAAATTTTGTCGAGTTCTAAGCAATTATCTTGAATTATATATATTATATATACATATAGAAGAGAGGTTGAGAGAATTGTTCCTAGTAGGAGAGATGAGTGTTGCAATGAGGATACATGGTTGGATTTTTGGGGTCATTTGTGTTTGCGTATGGGTGTGTTTGGTGAGTGGTGGAGGACAAGTTGAGTCCAATTTGAAATGGAAAAGTTCAGAAGATAATTTGATTTGCAACGTGTACGAAGGAAAATGGGTGTGGGATGATTCCTACCCTCTCTATGATTCTTCAATCTGCCCTCACATTCGGAAAGAGTTTGATTGCCTCAAATATGGTCGTCCTGATCGACACTACCTCAAATACAGATGGCAACCCAACCAATGCGACTTGCCAAGGTACCAATTTTTTACTTCTTATGTTCTTCCTTTTACCCTTACTTTTCAATTTCCATGCTAATTCATTTTGCCAATATCGGTATTGGCTTATCGTATTTGATACCACATGCACATTCATGAAAAACACACACTTCAGACATTTCCTACCAGGATGTCGACAAACATACGGGCATCGAGCGATACTATACTCCTTCCGTTTTATTTTATTTTAGCAAAAAAAATATCATTTTATAATTATTGTTATTTTATAATATTAATCAGCCTATGTTTTTTTTATCATTTATCGTGGAATGAAAAGATATAAAAGGAATAAGTATAATTAATATAAAAGATAAAAAAATCTAAAATATTAATTACTTATCTTGATCTATGATCTTTAACCTTAAAATACAAACAATATTAGACAGGGGAAGTATTATATATTACATCAACGATAAACTAATGATTGAGTTTGGTCTAGATATGTGTTCACATTTAAATAGAACATTTCTCAAATAGAATATTTATGAGAAATTAATATAAAATTATATATTATATAAATATTTTTCAGGATTTTAATGTACACGTATTGGTTTAAGTATTTAATGATTTTAGAATGCCATTATTTGAGTTTAAAAGTTTTTTATATATATATATATATATATATATATATATATATATATATATATAAAGATGTATAAAGAGATAAAAAAGATACATGAGATTTTAGTATTATTTTGAAAGCTCGACCTGTATGACTGATGTGATCGAGAATTGATCTAATAACTGATCCGTTTATTCCTAAAAAATCAGACTATTTCAAAACCGATAAAAACCACTACAACGAATCGATTAGAATCAATGATTCTAAAAAATATTATTTATTTAATATTAGTTTATATATTATTTAATTATTATTATTTTATTAATACTGATTTGTCGGATTTTAAAAACATTAGATTTTAGTTACAATATTTTTGTATCATATTTTATTCTTAGTTTTATAAATAATTATTTTTTCTAACTATTTTAACTTTTATTTAATTTTTATTTTCTTTCTTATCAATACTTTTATGCCTTCGAATTACATTTCACAAATTACCTACTATTATTTAGTTTCTATTTTTTTTTTATTTTTAAAATATAAAGAGGTATAATGTGTCTTTTTTCTTCTAGAATTACATAAAAATCATATCATCAATCAATTAAAAAATTAATTTTTACCTAATTTTAAGATAATTATTATTATAATTAATAAAATTATTATATATGGTAATTTGTAATTAGATGAAAGTATAAAAAAATATTTTTTTATTAAAAAATTTATATTTTAAGTTATATTGTATATAATTATTTTTATATATCATTTTTTTTAGTACGTGGGCACCTTAAAATATATTAAAAAGGAATAGTTTTTCTCTCTCATTTTATCATGAAAAAGTATTTTCCATACGAACTTTGTTTTGTTGTCAACGGCTTTTATTATTTTTTATTACATCATAATAACTTTTAGAATACTAACGTTGCAAGGTGAAAAGCCTGTATCCCAGTATTTATTTTGAATTGAAAATTTTAACCTCGTTGCATTTAATACGAGCTGAAGTGAAGGACAAAATGAAAACAGAGTATGTACATTTATTATTATTAAATAATATTATTTATAAGCATTAAAGAAATTTAATTTCAAATTTGTCTTACCGTTACCCAGTAAAAAGACATTGGGTGAGATTTTAAGGTGCGTTAATAAAGTAACGGGTTTAGTAGAATTGTGAAAAAAAAAAACAACTTACCGCAAACATGGTTTTATTATTAAATGAATTTATATGATTTTTTTCTTAAAAAAAACGTATATCTACTTTAATTTACTTTAATAACTGGTAGATTAAAAAAGTGTGTGAATAAATATTTTGCTTGCATTTATTGATCCGGGATTAATTTGTGTATGCTAGCAGCTGGTGTTGGAATTTCTATTCTTATACATTTTTATTACGTGTATGTCATATAAAAAGTTTATCTGATTTAAATTAAATCACTTAAAATTATAATAATTAAGTAAATAAATAATTAATATAATTATATTTAAAATATAATACCTAAATAATTAAAAGAATTTCTATCCATCGACATTACCAGCACGTGATTTCGAGTTTGTTTTGTTTTATTGGAAACATAGGGAGTTTTGTAAATGCTGCTTGTGATCAGTTGCAACTTTCTCGATCAATGGAAAACACTAAAGAGCTTTTAGTTTTACAGTATAGGTTGTTAACCCGTGAGCTTAAATGTATTTTTGGTTTGGGTTCACACAGCTTTAACAATGAAGCTATTTCAAATTCTTAGTTGGATACTTTTACCTCTGTATTAGTCAAATTAGACATGATCACGAGTCTTTGTCTTTACCCCACCGTCACTTTCTTTTTTTCATTAATATTGTTATTGAATAAAATGTGTATTTATTAAATTTTAAGATATGATTTTAAACTTAATTTAATTTTACAAAACATGTTTGTTAGAAAAAAATTGTGATTTATTTATATACTCTATGTCAACATTAAATTATACAAAATGTCAAATATAATGAGTAGATAGTTTAGATAATAAATGTAAGATTTTTATACTTTGTTCAATCACAAACTATTTAAAATTTATTGATTTTTGGTTCAATCGTGCATTTCCTCGTAACTTTATTTTTTTTCACAAATTTTGTCACTATGTTTTATATCTTTTACTATTTTGCATTCTTTGTCCGATTCTTTCAAGTATATGTCAAATCATAATGTGTTAGGGATGACTTTGCTAGAATTTATATATGTTGGTATTCTTTTTAAAAAAAAAATACTTTAGTAATTAGGATAAAATTTACAACTAAGCCTTAATTTTATAATAGTTAACTTAAAAATTATACAGCCAATCATTTTTAATTGATTAATACTATAAAAAAAATTATACTAAAAGTATATATAAATTAAACCCAAATAAAATACGGTCAAGATATATTTTTAGCCATTATTATTATACTAAATAGTTTAATAGTTCACTCACCTTGTAAAATACATTTTTACCTTACAAAAACTTACCATACACGTAGTGTAGTTTGTAATGGGACAAGAACCTTTTTTTATACTAAATAATGTGCTTGTGCTAAAGAATGAAAATTGTCTATGTGCTTGTGCAAGGGAAATGAAAATTGATAATTGGCAGGGGTCTGAGAGACCTGATATAATTTTTGTTACTTGTATTGAATTTTTCAACACTAATGACATCATCCTCACTTGATTCTCCCCACCAAACCTAATGGTTGAGCCAAACTAATTTAATAACATTCATATAATAAAAATACCCTTTTGCAGATTTGATGGGAAAGATTTCTTGACAAAATTTAAGGGGAAGCAGATCATGTTTATAGGAGATTCTGTAAGTCTCAACCAATGGCAATCACTTATATGCTTGCTTCATTCTTCTGTACCTCAAACCCAAATAATAGAGCAGGGCGATCTGAACTTTTCTAACTACACATTCCGGGTTAGTCAGTTATCTCCTTATAAACCCTCTTTCTGAATTGTGGTAACAATTTTTTTTTTCTATTTTTGCCAAAAAATTCTAGCAATTAAAATTACAATGCTTCTGCAGGACTATGGGGTTTCGGTGATTGTTTTTCATTCTACATATTTGGTTGATATTGAAGAGGAAAAAATTGGTCGAGTCCTGAAGCTTGATTCCCTTAAGAGTGGAAGCATATGGAAAAACATGGACATTTTAGTTTTCAACACTTGGCTCTGGTGGTACCGTAGAGGACCCAAACAACCGTAGGTTTTCTTCTTCAAAATTATTTATTGTTATTCTTATAATAGCTAGCAAGTGAAGTAACGTGACCATTTTGTTCAAATAGGTGGGATTATATTCAAATAGGTGACAAAATACTCAAAGACATGGATCGCATGGAAGCTTTTAAAATTGGTTTGACAACATGGGCTAATTGGGTCAATGCAGAGGTAGATCCAAACAAAACCAAAGTTCTTTTCCAAGGAATTTCTCCTTCCCATTACAAGTAAGTTATTTTCTTATCATTAATAAATTCAAACCTTCAAAATGTAATGTCATTAAGAGAAATGCTATAATAAAACTGTCTTAAATTATAGTCCTAATTTCATAGATTTTTTATATTGCAAAAATTATTTGACAATATGGCTGCATTGAGAGGTAACAGACACCATGAAAACTTTGATGTTACGACTAAAATTGTTATTTAAAATCTTGGTTATAATAACTAAAGATTATGTTAAAAAGTGTGTTATTAACCATTTTTTTAATTAGTGTTTAATTTTTTCCCCTACTTTGGTATATAAATTAGGGGCATGGAGTGGAACGAGCCGGGAGTGACAAACTGTTTAAAGGAGACAGAGCCAATAAATGGATCAACTTACCCAAGTGGATTGCCACAAGCATTATATGTAGTGGAAGATGTGTTGAAGATAATAACCAAACCTGTTCATCTGCTTAACATTACAACTCTGTCACAATTGAGGAAAGATGCACATCCTAGTGCCTACAATGGCTTCAAAGGCATGGACTGTACTCATTGGTGTGTAGCAGGGCTGCCAGATACATGGAATCAACTGCTGTACATAGCAGTCACAAGATAGAAATAGAGGTTTACATGTAATGTCCAGAATTTTTATGAAAAATGTAAAACTCTTATCAATAATATTAAACAAATTTTTTGGTCAATTACAATCTAAATCTTTTACCGATATCAATACATGCGTGGATAAACTTGGTTACGATGCATGCTCATGGGCATTACAAGTTACATTTTAGTGTTGTATCTAAGTTGGATAGTTTATCTTCTACTTGTATGATTAGTTGGCATAACTATGAAAGTAATAGGATGATGAATGCTCAAAAAAATAATAAACTTAGGTTGGTTGAACATATATATGCATCTCTGCATAAATGCTTTGATGTATCATGGGTTTGTGCTTTGTTAAAAGTATATGCTAGCTTGTATGAAAATAAATACTCTCGAGTTGAAAAGTGATGATATATTCTTACCATATAAACATCCCTTGCACATATGTGAATATGAATTTGGTATGCCATCTCTAGTTTTTAAGCATGATAGTATGGACACTTTACATCTGCAAAAATATCAAAAAAAAAAATAAAGTCATTTTTCTAGGATTTATGATTGGCTCTAAAGGAGTCCAAGTAGTTGCTTAGAAGGTAAAGGTCGTCCTAGGTTGGCCAACCCTCAAACCTGTGAGAAATGTTAAAAGCTTTCATGTGATAGCTAGGTTCTATACACATTTTGTTAAAAATGTTAGTATCCTTGTTGTTACCCTAAATAAAAATATTTGAAAAGTAAAAAGTGGGTAGAGTTCTTTAAGGAAGTTATAAGACTTCATAAACCCATAGCTCAATTTTACCAAACTCAAAAATCTCCAATTCAAAACCCCAACATTCAAGAACAACATGAATCCAATCAATTAACAACAGATTAAACACCAAAACCAACAAAAATCACACACTAAACGCACACTAGACACTAATTTAGGAGTTTAACCATTTTCAAATACCATCAAGAATCATGCAAAAACAGGATCCCAGGGACGACCTCACTACTCATCTTACGTAAAGGAAGCCTAAAATAGTGGGAGAATCTTAGTCTCCCTCTTACCTGATACACAAACCACAACAAAACGACTTCAAGATTCCTCTTCTTGGTGATCCTCTAATGCTTCCTCCACTAGCTCCTCTCTTTCTCTATCTATTTTTAGGAAAAGGTTTAGGAAAATTAACTCAACAATAGAAAGACTCTAACACATAAGGGTTGCATTAACTTCATTTTAGGCCAGTGCAGCAAAAGAGGAACAAAACTTATTTTCTCACATTTAATTAAATAAAACCTATTTTAAAAACTAGACATATAATTTTCCAAATTAATCCTTATTTAAATTAATGACAAGTATAAATCATTCAGACACTTACATGTAATAATAAATAGTAGTAAAAACTAGGGTGTTACAACTCCCTCCTCCTTATAAGAATTTTTGTTCTTGGAAAATTGTATATAACTCAGGGTAGGAATATCTCACCTAGTCCTCTAACTCCGACATAGCATTGTCTTTAGAAATACCTCCTTAAATGACCTTAACCAACAAAATCTCTTTACCTTTCAACTACTTAACCCTTTGGTCCTCAACCTTCAAGAGTTATACTTCGTAAGACAAGTTATCCTTTACTTGTATGTCGTCCAACTCAATCACATGGGAAGGATAAAAAAATGTATTTTCGATTTTGAGACACGTGGTAAATATGCAAATTTGCAAGAATATGTGGTAAGTATATTTGATAGGCAACTTAGCCAACTCTTTCAAGATTTTGTAAGGACCAATGAAACGAAGAGAAAACTTGCAAGATTTTAAAGCCCTACCAACCCTAGTCCATAGAGTGACTTGCAAGAACACACGGTCCCTTTCTTTGAACTCAAGATTTTTCCATCTCTTACCGCTCTTCTACCTACTTTGTGTCACTCTCATCTTATCCTCAATCATCTTGACCTTCTCAATAATTTGCTAAACTACCCCAGGTCTTAATACAACACTCTTACTTAACTCAAACCAACACAAAGGAGTTTTATACCTTCTACCATAGAAGGCTTCATAACATGCCATTCTGATATTGGACCTATACTACCTAGCCAAATATCCAGTTTGGGTCCTTGTATGTATTTTTGCCTCTTAAGCAGACACCAAGGAATATCTATCCAAACCTAGTCAGCCAAGCTGCACAAATAACAATTATCATGGTATTTAGCAACATGTGGTTCTTGTTAAAGCATATGGGAAAATCCATGTCAAGGAGAAAAAAAGTCGCACTCTGTGCAAGTGCTCATCTTTCTTAGGGACTTGAAATTCAAGTCTCTTGATGTTGCAACAACATGCTTCCATCTTGCTATAGAGGATCATTTGATGAGCAAGTTGATTTATGCCAGCTCAAATCTAAGAGATAAGCACTTTATCCTTCCCTCTTAGTTTATCCAAGCAACAACATATGTTTTGATCCAGCTAGATAGGATTTGTCCTAGGTTGCCCATGCTTAATCTCAACAAGCATAAAGAAGAGAAAACCAGAAAGTTGAAGATCACAAGGCCCTATAAAACTACTCCTTAAATTCAAGGATGCTTAGTCTTTGACAAAGAAGCCTTTAAAAAGAATATGCTAAAAGGGATACTTTAAGAGGATGAAGCCAAAAGTTATAGAAATAAGAGTTGTGGTTCAATAGTCACCAAGCTTCCATTAGCTACTTGTCAGTAGAAGAAAAGTTAGATACCCTCCTCACAACATCCAAAGCAGGTACTACTATGCTTCAAGATATTCCAATATATCACTTAAGTGATTGGCTTATTACCCTTCTCAAGAGACCTTCCTCTAAAGATAGTAAGTTGCTAGGAAGTGAATCCAACATTTTTTTATATTGTTATAGCATGTCTTCTTGGGGTCAATCACATGAAGTTGGAGTATCCATACCCTTAGGAGTAGCAATACAAATTCTACAAAGTCTGTTTGGCTCTGGACTTTGTCTTACCCCTACCCATCCCAGCCCTACCTACTCCTCCTACTCCACTTCCATCTTCACCCAGTATTGTACCTTTACCCCTACCATTTATCACTACTTTTCATCCTATTTTTGTTTATCCACCTCCTACCTCACAACCTCTTCCTAACCTCACCCCTCAACAAGTCTTAGATGCATACAAAGCTTACATTGATCAGCATTTTGATCAATTAGAAGCTAGGCTTATGAGCATGTTATCCCAATTCTTTGGCCCTAGACCTCCTCCACCACATCTACCTATAGTTTACTTTTTTTTATCTTATGTTTTTATAGTTTTTCTGTTTCCTTTCTTTTTGACTATGATGTTAGCAATTTCTCGTTTTTTTGTCTAATTACAAAAAAGGGTGATATTGGACTAGAAAAGAAAGAACTTATATGCTTTGCTCTGATATATACATGAGTTTACCTATATAAATAACTTAAGATACATTCTCTAATAAACAAATGTTTTATATGCTTTAATACACACACACACATCTTTTGTATCTTTTGTTTGTATATGCTTTCCCTAAGCATAATTTTTGTCATCATAAAAAAAGGGGTTATTGTTGGAGTAAGATATGAATGTGTCCAAAGCCTCACATGTTTTAATGATAACAAACATTATAGCTTAAGAGTGACGACTAACCTTTTTTTATTAAGTGTTCAATTTTTTCATAAGTGTCTTATGTCATCACAACACAAACAAAAGGTATTCGCGTCGACATAACTTATGGAATGTAATCTATACGAACACGTCATCCATACAAGCACACCTCCATATGAGGACTTCATCTATAAACATGAAAGTGTCCAATAAGTATTCCAACATTTATATCTAATATATAAGTATCTTGAAACTTGTGTTTTAACCTATATACTCTATATCTCTTTTCATTTGAATATAGACGTTAATTGAAAATTCACTAACATTACTTTCTTATATAGTGTAGGTTTTCATTATTCCTCTATTTTTAGGAACCAAGACTTACTCCTTTAAGCTATAAAAAACAAATCAACTCTGATAATGGAATGCACTAGTCAAGACATCCAAGAGATAGGAAACAAGAAAAATGTATGTCTCTACACTTTTGTTGCCTTAGCATCTTTAAGGAAAAGAATTTGCAAATCTTTTTTATACCTTTTCTCTCTCCTCAGTACATGATAGAAGTACTAGAGTTAGTTATGTAGAATTTGGAGTTTATTGCAAAGATGTCTTTATCTTTGCTTGTTTTCAACGAATATATTTCTAAGGCCCTATATTCATCCATGAAGAGAAAAAGAATAAAAGAACCTACGGAGAAAAGCAAATCATACGAAAACAACTCTCTGAACACTTTGGATGGCAATTTTGAAAAGTTTTGTAAAAGTTTTATTTTGCTTTCAAGCTCGTTTCTTAAAGTATATTTCCTTTGTTTATACAAATTTCAAGTTTTTCTTTGAAAGTTATATCATCACTTAGTGAGTTATCTTTTTGTAAAATCTCTTGTTTTTGTGTGATAGCCTGAAGAGGCTAAGTGTTAAAAATACTTGGTTGCTTGTAATATAGGTTGTAGATTACCAATGTATAGAGTCTGAAGAGGTTGAGAATACTTGTTGTTGTAATCTAGTTGACTTAGTGGAAAATCCTTCAGTGGAAGGAACTAAACATAACTCTAAGTTGTAAAGTGGACCAGGATAAACAACGTGCACATATCTCTTTTCCTTTCTTTTAAGTTTCTATTATCACATCCTTTTGGAGGTCTATTTATAGCTTGTGTTTTAAACTTATATTTGTTGCAAAAAGATTTTAAAAGTGATTTAAAATCACACACAATTCAATCCCTTATTCATGTGTAAACCTACTATCTTCAAATAATCCTCACATCTGCTTAGCATCACCAGAATTGGTTAAGCGTATGCTCCCAGGATAAGCCTTGGGCTCAAATCTCTAGATAATATGATAATGGTACTATCATGAGGGGATACAAGCTTTCAATCACTTCCTACAACTAATGATGTCTTGATTATGATCATCAAGTAGGACATAGATCCATACGTTGTCGTATGATAACTTAAGTCGAAACTTAGAAATCCTTACATATAGAATATCAATTGAGCATTGCTTGAGACATATTATGTGTTGTAAATATATTGTCTATTTGATATTATGATGTCCATGGTATGATTTTATGGAATGTGGTATAATATAATGTTATTGGTAATTCTTACTTATTAGTTGGAATATTATTATGTGTTGAGTGAAAGATATTTTGGGTGAGTCTCTTAGTCTATTTTGATTCCTTGGGACTTTAGAAGTTTGGTTCTCAACCTTGTTTAATTTGCCACTTTCGTCATCTATAAATGCTAAAATGAAAATATAGGGTGGAACATTATCCGGGTATCTTACGAGAAGGAACTCTTTGCTTGGGGTTATAGAGTATTGACAAGAAAGAAAGTTTCTTAGAGGCACTATGTGCGCCAAAAAATTTTACAAACCTTAATCTATATCAAATTAGAAAGACACAGTAGAATCATGTGTAGAGAAATAGAAGACCCATCATTTCATAATGAGAAGTTTAGAGCCTAGGTTCACCCCTCTAAAAAAGAAATGATTGTGATGTTTGAGTGAGTATCTCTTCGATGTTGGGATAGTGACATTCTAATATAAAGAGATACGTGATTAGTAACCATGTGTAATGCCAAGTAATGTAAACTCTTTTCAGTCAAAGTTTGTAACTGTAGTATTTACTATTTACATAAAAGAAGATATTTAATTTTATTTTATTTTCAACTATATTATATACAATTGAGTTGTATTTGTTCAAATGATTTATTAAGAACAAATAAAAATGTATTACGATTGATATTGTGCTACTAAGCTAATAGAGCTCGATATTGAAGTTACAATATGATTAATAGATTAGGCTGTTATAGAATTGGCTTTTGATATCTACATGAAAGTGTTAGATATTTTTGTTCTTGAAATTTAAGCACTAGTATCATATCATTTAGATCACTATAGCTCAAGATATGTTTAAAATATTACACCTATATAAAGTTGTCAAGACAAAATGTCTCTAACTTTAAACCTAAATTCGCCCTTGATCCAAGTTGTATCAACTCACAACTTCATGAGAAATATAGATCTTCCTTTAAACTTTTCATAAACACTAAGATCAACTCAAACACATTTTTAGAGCCCACGTTATGATCTCCATAAATCTCTCCTCTTCTTAATGAAATCTCATTCTAGGTGTGTTGCAACTTTCCTGTATTTCATGTCAAACTACCTAAAGTTCTATTCTAGAAAATTATTCTTAGCAGAAGATGATTCTTCTAATTTATATATTTTCTTACAGATGTAGCTTCTTCATGATTGCTTCCAATTGTCCTTAAGCAGTAATTCCTTCACTGGGCTGATAACATTCTCTTCATTAAGTGAATTTATTGAATTTGTATTAATACACAACCTAGGACTTCTGAACCCTTTCAAGTCTTTCTTAACATATCTCCAAATTTTTGACATTACTTTTATGTCCTTCAATATATATATAATTACATAAAAAATCAAGAGATGTGTATTAATAAGAAAAATAGTGTTATATTGTTTATATAAATTAAAAGGAAGTTTGTGTAAAAAGAAATAATATTATCATCTCCTTATAGATGACACCAATTAAAAAAAATGACAAAAAAATTTTTTTTTAACCTAAATTTAGTAGTTGTACACCTATTCATTAATATAATTGAAGGACTAAACTTAAGTCAAATTATTTAGAGGACTAAAACAATTGAGTTTCTTAAAGATTCTAAAATTGAATTCCTAAATGTGTATAAAGAAAAATGTTGAAAGTAATTAGATTCACTTCGATAATATTAGACTCAAGAATCTCAGTATACTCAGACAAAAATATGGAATTACGATAATCAAGTATTATATATTCTTTAAAAGAAAAAAACAAATCTAAATAAGTAAATTTAAACCCTATCCCGAATCAAAAGAAAACTAAATAAAAGCATATCTTAAGAAAGGATCGAAGAGCACATTAATATTATATACCATGTATGAACTGAGCCTTAGTAGTAGTAGAACGGAGCAACAAAACTTATCCTAACCAGAGAAAAGAAAAAGCTATTTACAGAAATCGGTAATCCAAAAGAAGTCTTCAATCATCTGCAACATTCAGACTATACTTTCGTGCCAAACGTTGGGCAGTTTTATCAGCCATAATGCCCTCTATCATCTTAAACTTTTTGTAATGCACTTTAAGCGTGTCTTCCTGCTGCTTTGCAAGCTTCTCTTCTTCTTTTAGTTGCAGCTGAACAAAAGCACAAACACCCCCAAAACACAATTCAGAATAAGATAATATCTCTCATGGTACACATCAAACATATTTATGATGATAAGCAAGCCACAGTTTCGGGCATCATTTTGATAGCAGAAAAGGGGACTAAAAGTTTATAATAAAAGGGTGTTATGCTATAATCCACTAGGAGTGAACCAGTGCTGTAGTGTTTAGATAGTTCAGACCAGGTCATATGTTCAAACCTGAATGCTATCATTATAACAAAATAAATATATAAAATGTAGGTTCTATAGCCAGAAGAACAGAAAAAGGATATTCTTTCATTTCATTTTTTGCATATAACTACTGTTTCATGTTCTTTTATTTAGGACATCTAATGATACTTCTATAAAGTGAACTTGTCTATAAAGTGTTAGTAAAGGGGATATCCACCTTTGATTTAAAGCACATGAAGATATTATATTATACCATGGATAATTCTGCACGAGGCTCCTACCAAGTGAATGGGCTGTTTCCAAGATTCAATCCTGTGACCTTTCGGTCACAAGACAGAAATCTTACTGTTGCATCAAGTCTTGCCCCCAATCTTAATTCACTAAAAATTAAAAAAAATAGATACAAACATACTCACTTCAAAGACACACTCACCTTCTTTATCCTTTTAGATTCTCCCACAAACACATTTTAAACACGTGAAGGATTCCTTCCAGTAATATTTCCTAATTGGGGACAAGGCAGGTATGTAAAGAATGCATAGGCATTACATCACACGGGTAATATTTTCTTTCTTTGAAAATAAAGGTAATAAATTGTTCCAGTAAAAAACTGAAAGATCAAGGCAACTAAAGTTAAGACAGCAAACATGGAAGGTCAATCCTATATTCTTAGTAACAGATATTTTGTACCAGATATTTTGTGTTATTTCAATTTCAACCTAACTTACCTTATATCTTCACAATTTATAAAGGTTGCATGCTAGCAGCTCTTAAGAAATTAATAATCACTTGTTACTGCACCATTTCCAGTTTTCCACTGGCCAGCTCCCAAGCCTCCCATAAACTTGCTAGGTAATATCATACACTTACTACAAAAATGCATAATGCCACTGCTAACTGGTCTTCCATTAAATAAAATTGTTAAATCAAATTCAACATTTTTATTCAAGTATAGTATTGACATTTTGACAGAAGTTTGCAGTTAACAGGACACCAGAAACTTACATGAAAATTGCAAATAAAAGTTCACTTGGAAATAGATATTCCTAACATCTACTCCTAGAGGCATACACAGCAAATTACAGAATAGGAATAGTAATAGTAATAAGAGCTTAAAAAAAACTAATTGATTACTAGGAATGAACTTACTTGGTGCAAGAATTCTATTTCTGCAGCATGTCTGCGTGTAAGATTCTTTAGTTCCTTTGCCACCTCAAATTCAGGATCACTTGGCTCCAACCATCGGACCTTTATCTTTCTGTTAGGCTTTATTGGCCGATCATCAAACATTTCCATCACAGCATGTCGAGCCCTTACAGGCCGTGGCATCCCAGACATCATAAAAGGATACTGCCCTACCATTGATATAACTTCCTTGGCCTTCTTGGCAGAATCAAATTCCACTAATGCACACTGTGGCAGATTGCTTGGTCCAATGTAGTTGGGAATAAACTTGACATTTTTCACAGTTGCAAACTGGTCAAGAGCAGTTCTTATCACAGATTCAGTGACCTGTGGTGACAGGTTGTCAAAGTACACTGTCCTACTAACTTTCTTTTCGAATGCAGTATACTCTTCTGCTGATGACTCCATGCAATAAAGTGAATGACACCTAAGAACACCAAATTTCAAACTTAGGGTAACTAAATAGGTATACAATTTCTATAGAAAACACATGACATATACATGAAAAGATAAAGAATAAGTTCTGCACCCAGACACCAGAATGATTTCCTTTTATACCATAAGCAAGCCATTATCAATGTAAGTTACTTCAAAGCAAGAGGGCTCAAAGTTGTTCAACAGATAAATAGTTGAATTAATTCATTAATTGGCCATTTTATAAGGCACCAAACAATATAATTTCTCTAAAATGAAAAGACAATCATATATTTTGGCATATACAAAGACAGCACCAGATAAATATCAATTTCTTCAGAACCTATGAGCTAATGTAAAATTAAATCAATCATACTAAACACAGAAGTTATATGTTTGAACAAAATCTGTGTTGATTTTGAAGTGTGAGGTGAAAATTTTATCTATTATAATCTTGTTAGATTTCCAACAAAAGAAGCAAATTATTCCACACGCTCTATTCTCTAGAATGTGCTATGGATCAAACAACACTTGCTTCCAAATAGTGACAATATGCAGAATCAGGCTCCAGTTTGCAAAATAAATTGAACCAATCAGAAGAAACAGTCAAAATCTGAAAATTTTTCACGTACAAGCCTATGAGCTAGCTGTCCAAGGACCATAGTAGTTAATCCCAGATAGCGGAGCAGAGCGACCGACCCCCGAACTGGGATAGCGGGATAGTGGATAGCGGGATAACCGCTATTCTAATATTATATATATATATATAAGCTCAAAAACATAAATATTACTCAATTTATAAACTAACAAGTATCATTAATAATACAAATTCATAAAAGGATTAAAATTCAAATAGTAAAAACAAATAGTCAAAATGTCAAATACAATAACATCTAAAAAAAATCAGAAACAGAAATAGCAAAAACAAGAACTGAAACAAAGCATGAGTTGTTGGAAACAGAGAAGGAAAAGGGATTCTGGTATAGGCAGAAAAAAAAAACTAAAAATTAACTTCAAAGCTGGTGATCACAGAAGAAGAAGAAAGACAGTGCGTCGTCGGATAAGGTCACCGAAGAAGGTTGTCGGAGAATGAAACGTAAAGGAAAAAGCAGACCAGAAAAGGTAGAGGAGAAACAGGTTAAAATATTATTTAAACTAAAACTCTAAAAAGCAAAAAGTCAAAAATGTCCTCCCTAACGTTTTAAACAGGAGGGCATTTTTTACTTTTCCCCTTCATTTGGACAATAGCGGCCGCTCCGCCGCGATTTCCCACTATAGCGGCCGCTCCGCTCCGCCGCTATCGCGGCCGCTATAGCCGCAACATTGAACTGTACCGCTACGCAAGTTCTGTCGCGCCCTACTACCGCTCCGCTCCGCTCCACCGCTATAGCGGCCGAAGCGGCCGCTATTGACTACTATGCCAAGGACACAAACAGCACATGATTTCACATGTTATAGCTCAACTCATAAAAACAAACAGTGGAAACTGCCATAAAGGAGACACCGGCACAGCATGTGAGCTTCCCAAATCCCATGGATTGAAGCCAAAAGGCAACAATACCAACCACAAGTTTAAGGCATACAGAGCAACACCAATATCAGACTGTTAAATCAGGTAAACCATACATGAGAGATCCCAAAATCCACTTTAAGAAGCCAAAAATCCTGAACTTCCAAATCCTTATGCATCTGAAGAATGTGATGTACAACCAGAATTTCCAAATATGCATAACCATGGAGCAGAATGAGAACTCAAAATATGTACATTCAAACTCACAAGGCAACTCAAAACCTCAGAATTGTTTACCTAATACAAAAATAATATTTAAAATGACAAAACTTAGAACAAGCTTCTCATATCATGTTCTCTAGTCAAATGACAGATGCGATGGTTTTCTTTTATTAATTCTATAACACATTTAATGGAGCTAATTTAATATTAGAAGAGCATCCACATATCATCATTTGATTGGAGAACTTAAGCTATGGGTATAAGGATCTTGATGCAAGCTTTAGACAGTGTTTTAAATCCCAGACAGTGACCAGTCCCAAAAATGCTATTCTGGGATAGTGACAGCCACTATTCTGAAAATTTTATATAGTTTATATATTGTATATTATATACATAAAAATTCTCGAAAATGATAAAAAATACTCAAAATTCATGACATTCATAATTAACAAAAAAAAAAATTCATAGGCAGTGAAAGGCATTGATCCCCAGAAGAAAGGGAGAGGCAGAAATCTCTAACAGACCTAGTTGCCGGAGAGAATAAAAACCAGAAACCACTCACCACAAAACCAGAGACAGAGAAACCTGTTGCCGGATAAAAAAGGCAGAGTAAGTGAGAAACCAGTCACTGGATGGCAGATTTTTTATTGATTTTATAAGCAAATTTTATTTTATGGAAATATAAATCCTGAAAATAACACCCCTAAACAAGCCCTATTGGGAGTGTTCAGAGGCCTATTTCAGAATCAGGACATAATGCCGCGATCCCATCTGCTACAGCCGCTATTTCGTCCACTAAGGCACTACACTATAACACATTATTTAAAACTCTGGTTCTAGGGTCTGCTGCGGTAAATAGCTTAATTAAACAAATTCGTGTCTATATATAAGCGCTTATATATAAGTTATTTTTATAATAAAAAAAAAATAAGATTAAACTATTGTCATATAAATTGTAAGTTTTTGTAAGCTTTCCTCAAGAGCTTACTGAAATAAACTCAAAACAACTTATGAACACATCATAACCTACTTTCATAAACTCTTCTAAACACTTACACAAGTATTTAAGGTCTGTTTCAATAAACTTCTCCATAAACAATTATAGGAGGGAAAAATAGGAATGAAAAATGAGATAAACTTCTTCATAAGCTAAAATTACCGTATGAATAAGCTAATTTGTACTCATATTAAGTTACTTTTAACTTATAGATAAGCTTATTTCTTTTTTCCTTCCTATGTTCCCTTCCTACATGTGCTTTCAGAGAAGTTTATCCAATCAGACACTTAGATAGGTTCAAATGCGCTGTAAATAAACTTTTTCAAAAGAACCCTTAACCTATTCAGAGAAAAACTATAATATTGTCAAAATTTGAACGAACAGAACATTGTTGCTGGAGACCTTCTGTAATGACCAAAACAAGAATAAGCTCACAGACCTAAACGGAACAATACAAAACCCACAAGACCACGATCTAAAGAGTCCCCATTTTTTAATTATAATAATCAACCCCCAAAAACATGGAACGTTTTCAACAAAGCAACTACCAGCAAACAGAACAACGAAAAGACAAAAAGTGGAATGAAGCACGTGCGAAGCTACCAATACTTAAAGGGTCCAACTTGAGCAGAAATATCTGAAAATAAACAAGATTCGTGCCCTAAAGCATTTGAAACGTATAAGCAGAAAATTGAAGACGCGTTAGGGTTGAAGTTGGGGAAAGAAGGAAACGAACCGAGGGTCGTTGAGAGTGTGCCTGCGACGGTGGATGTGTCACTCACGCGCTGCCTGCCTGCCTGGGTTGGAATTGCTTCTTGGCAGAGAGACGGTGTTTGAGGCTGCCAAGAACTTGTTATATTGTGATGTTGGTCATTATCGCTCCTAAACTTGACCATTTATTTTAAATTACTTCAAATTAAAAAGGATTTGTTTGATTCCACATCACACTACCCAATGTCACGTCTATTCTACTCATTTACTTTTTTCCCACAATTTTTTTCTTTACACTTTGAAACTGGATCCAATATTCAGGGAGTGTAATTAATTAAAATTTTATATTATTATTTTAGTATAAAAAATATTATAAAATTTTTAAAATATTTAGGAATGTAACAATTTATATATATATATATATATATATATATATATATATATTAAAAATTATAATTAAGATTTTATAATTTGAATTTTAATGAATTTAGATAATAAGAATTTATAAAATTTGAAAAAAAAACTCTTAAAATTTTTTGTCTTCTTTTATTTTTTTTTTTAATTTTTCATTTGAATCAGTAATGAGTAGTTATCACATTCTGGTAAAAAAAATAATTGTCTTCAATAAAAATAATAATTTAATAAGAATAATTATTATAGTAACTAAGTAATATGTTTGTAAATTTTTGTAAATAAATTTATTTATTTATTTATTTTAATTTTTTTTAATAATAGATTGAACATGAAAAAAGTAAAAAAAAAAAAATATGAAAATTTGTTATTCAAATTAATGTAATAGTGTTTAAAAAAGGAATAAGACAAATTTTATTGTAATAAAATCAATTCAATTGAAAATGGTAACAAAGAAGATTGTCTTTATGCGTTTTTAATTGAGTACAAAAGATTGAGTATTCAATTCGTCTAAACAAATTTTTTGTCTTTGTCTTTTTAATATTAATTCATCTAAACAAATTGATTAAAGACATAAAAAAGTAGAAAAATATTTTACATGATTGGTGAATAGAATTATGATTTAAAGAAAGAGATGATAGTTGTACTAACATTTGTATCACATTCAATGAAAGATAAGGAACTATATGTGATGGAAGAAAGAGAAAAAAAATTCTCACAATTGTAGTAAAAAAAGAAGCAATGAGAGAACTATTATTAAAAAGTCTTTTAAAATTTTAAGATTTAAATGAGATTATCGGAGGAGTGATTTACTACTAAAAATCATTAAAATCTATCAAAATTCAATCTATAAAATAATCAATCAAAATTTATATGTTTTTTAATACTAAAAAAGTTTTTTTGTAAGTTGTAAAAAGTCTCAATTGAATATCACAACACTTATTTATATTCCCTTCGATCTTTTTATAAGATTCAATTAACTAATTAATTAAGATTAAGAAAATTAGTTTATTTAGATAATAACATTAAATTTGTCCTAAATTTATGTTTTTCCAAAATTATTCCTAACATTAATAAGTCATACTCTTATTTCTTTTACAAATATTTTTATCAGTTTTAATTATTTTAGTCTTTTAGTCAACATAAGATTCTTAAAATATTATACATACTAGATAAAGTTAGATTCTCAAATAATCTAAGATATTAATGTATTCCACTTATTATTTATTAATATTAAAAATACTCATAAGTAATATTATTTTTGTGAAAAAATAATTAATGCATGATTCTTATAAAAAGAACCAAACAAAGTTTAAATTTGAGTTTTTATAAAAAAGACCGAAGGGAGCAATATTTAAAAACTTGTATTGAGTGCTACAAAATTTTCTTATCACAAGAAGTCTTTAAAATATTTTAAAATTCTGATAGAATACACTCCCTTAAATATGAACATTTTTTCAACAATGATTTGAACCTTGGTTCACTATGTTGTGGGAGACTAATTTCTTGTGTTAGATCCAACCCTCGTTGGTATTCTATGTATATTTTATTAAGCCATATTTAATTTAAAGTACATATATTGATGTTTTATTTGAAATTTAAATTTGTAGTTAAATGGAGAAAATAAATCGTTGGAACATAATATATACGTCCAAAATAATCCAAGAGTTTTGATAATAACAAATATTATGAGTAAAAAGTGATGACTAACGTCTTAACAATTTCGTTAAGTCTACAAGTAAACAACATGCCATCATACGAAAGTTTGGAATGCGTCTATATGAAAAGAAACTTACCCTTTAAACAAATTCATCTCTTGCATTCAAACCAATTACGTCATCTAACGGAGACCTCGTCTAAAAGAATGAAACTTTGTCTAGTAAAAGACTAAGGTTTCTAAATATAAAGCTTTCTTGTTTGTAATGCTTATCATATCTCAAAACTTATCTTTTAACTTATGCTCTATTTCCTTGTCATATATTTATTCAACATTTCTCTCAATGTCTATATTTCTATGTACATGCTATATTGTCTATTATGCTTTATATTGCATAACAAAAAAAGTTTCATTATCAAACTCTGATAATCAAGTCAACCTTGGTATAAGAGAGTTCTACTTTTCGTTCTACATTTAAGGAAACAAAAAGAACAAAGCTTATTGTATCAAGTGAAGACAACATTGCTAAGGAAAAGAACAAAACGACTATTCTCTGCAACATCCTCTCTTTGACCGCAGAAGAAGACAAAACTCTGAAACTCTTTGCAAAAAGCATTCACTTGGCATTTAATGCAAAAGATCTCCATCTTCATGTAGAACAACATTCGTCTTGATCTCGTCTATATTGGTTGATCAAGCATTCAAGATAAAGGCACAGATGAATGAGAAAAAAAAATGGATTATACTCAAAGAGAAAAATAAGAAAACTCTGATAATCTTTTAGTGCTCATTAGATGACTTTCGTAGATACTTTCCTTGAGAAAAATCTTTATATTTTGCTTTGTTAAACAAATTCATATTTGTGTTTATAACTTATATATGCTCACCTAGTGAGTTATCATTTATAAAAGACCTTTGGTTTTTGTGATATTTGTTAAAGAATACTTGTTATTGCTTGTAATCAGGGAGAACCTAAAGAGGTTAAGAATATTTGGTTTGTAAGTTAGTTGACTTTGGTGGAAAAATCCTTAAGTTAAAGGGACTGGAGGTAGCTCTTGTGGAAGAGTGAATCAGGATCAATTCCCTGTGTTGTTGTTTCTACTTACATTCTTTGTTATACTCTATAATTCTTTGGACTATCCATTTGGACAACATTTGAAAATTTATACATATCTTACGTTTTTCGAAGAAAAAAAACTTTAAAAAATCACATACACAATTCAATTCTTTTTCTTGTGTGTTTCATGTTTCTTCATAAATAAGAAAATGAAAAAAATAGAGTAGGAATAAGAAAATATGGGTTGTTTGAATGAATAGAAATAAAAATATAAGAAGTAAAGAAAAATTTATTCACTCATCTGAATAAGTAGAAAAAAGAGAGTTGAAATATACAAATAAACAAATTATATGAATAATATTGTTATACTAATTAAGAAAATAATTTTTATTCTATTAATATTTTCTTAACATAAAATTATTTATTATTTTTTAAAAAATTGTTATGTTTTGAAAATTATTTAATTTGTTAAGAAATTAAGACAATGAGTTTAATATATATGTATTTTTGTAATAAAAACCTTTACATTATAAACCAATAAAAAATCATAATTTATATGATTTTAGGTAGTTATCATATAAATTAACAAAGTTAATTGAATAATAATATAAAATCGTATATACTATTCGTGCATCTACAATCCTCTAAAACAAAAAATAAATGAAAAAGAGAGATAATTCCACTCTCATTTCATACCAATTTGTGTGGGAAATATTTTCTAATGAGTCTTATAAAAATAATTTCTTTCCTTATTTTTATTCTCAAACAAATTGTAAAACTTTTATATTTTTATTTTATCTTTCTATTTCATATTTCTTTCCACTCCATTTTGACTCAAACAAATAAGATACAATAAAAATAAGGTTTAATACATCAATATGTTCTTCGATCATTTAGGAATTGTTATTAGGTCCCTAAAGTAAAAAATATATATAATTAGATACTTGATATTTTATAATTTTTGTAATTAGATATCTGGCAATAGTAAAATCGTCATAAATTATTATTTTATAACGATTTTGAGCCACCATAAACTAACTTCAAAAACTCAATTACAAAAATTATAGATTAAAAATTACCATAAAGTTCAAGTACCTATTGATGTATTAAACCTAAAAATAATTAAAATATATTTTCTATATAAAATTAAATTAGACATTTTTCACTCTCTCACTCAATTACTATTTATATTCTCTCATCCTTTTTTGAGTATGAATTTCGCTCACAATCACTTAAAAAAATTCTGTTAGGCTTCTTATCTTCATGTAACTTTTAATTTAATTTTAAATTTTAAATTATAAAAATTATAATACAAAATTATTACTAAGTAAGAAAATCTGTTATCAATATATTTTTTTTTAAATTTATCCTTATTGCTCGATTAAAGGATGACCCATATTCTTTAAAAGTTTTAATGACAATAAATAATATATAAGCATTCATTTAAATAAAAGACTAGCGATTTATCCTATTCATCTTGTACATGTCTCCTTTAACAATCAACATTAGGACTATTTTTCAAGTCTTTTTCACTTCCAAACACTCAAGTTACATCATCCTAGAAGATGGTACATTCATGAAGAAGGATAAAGTTTATTATATAAGCTTCTAAGCACGTAAAAAAAAACTTCAATACCATCATCCTTCAAGTTATAAAAAACAACTTGGAGTCTTCCAACTTTATTAAAAGGCATGCAAGAGGATAAAAGCAATAGACAAGATAGCTTGATTAGTAGGTGATAGTGTACCATGTCTAATAAGCATATTTGGTCACTTGCAACAAGATGTTTATATAATTATAGTAAAATAAGCTTTACCAATTCCTGCCATATTGGTATGTGAAAGCATTAAATGAAACATTTAATACTCTAATGTTCAAATCAAGGAGAATCCGTAAAAAAAACCTTTCAACAATTCTTAACAGACATTTTCAAAGATTCTACAAAAAAACTCAAAAGACTAAGTGAAGGCAAAAGCTCTGGATGAACATACAAACAAGGTAGCTTGATTAGTAGGTGATAATGTACTATGTTTGAAAGAAGATATTTGGTTACTTGCAACATGCTGTTTGTACAGTAATAGTAAGATAAACTTTAGCAAATCCTACCATATTGGTAAGTGAAAGCAATAAATGAAATATTTAATACTCAAATGTTCAAACTAAGGAGAACTAGTAAAACATTTCAACAATCTTTAATATAAACTTTCAAAGACTTAAAAAAAAAAAAAAAACTCAAAAGACTAAGTGAAGGCAAAAACTTTGAATAAACATTTTGCACAATTTTTGTAAATGCTTTTTTTCTGTATTTTATAAGAATATCAAATAGTTCAAAACTTAAGCTTTTTAAAAGTTTAAAAAACATTAATAAGACTTATTTAGTAAATGGCTGTAGCTTGCCTTTAGCATAGTATAAATTAGAGTCTAGGTCTTGATAAACTACATGTTTTTTTTTTCTACAAACACATATAAGATGCAAAAAAACTATGTTTTAGTGATGATTTACTTATGACATAAGTGTCTCTAACTTAACATTAGTGAATGGGTCAATAGACCTAAATGAATAACTAAGTCCATTATTTTTTACCAGAACATCTTCAAATATTTTAAGAGACAAGTATTTAATTTTATGGATGGTCAATGATTTATCCATAAACCTCTAAAGTCCAATAGATTTTTAAATCTATTGAAGTTTACAGGTTTATGGATGAATCACTCAACTATTTTTTGACCAAAGCATCTTCTTCCACAAACCTCTAAACTCATATCATCTCTCAAAGAATTTGGAGTTTCGTTGCAAGAAGCACCACTTGGAAGCTTGGAGCAACTCATCTTCCTCCTATTTTCTCCTTTTATTTTTGTAGCCTACTAGGTAATGCAAGAAGGTTTATTTCCTAACTTTTGGTCATGAAATGTTGTGGTAGTGGAGAAAATTCTTTTGTCTCTCCTTAAGCTAATTTTTCTTTGTATAAGAAACTTGTTGTGAGTGGTTTTGTTACACAAAAAATATGTTGTTATCCTAATTCATTTTTCATTGACGATTCTTAATTTAAATGATTTTATATGGTGATTGAAGTTTTAAGTGGTTACCCTATGATTTCATAAGTTTTATGTTAGGAAAGGAAGCAAAAACCTCTTGTTCTTTTGGAATATATACTGTTTTACTACACTTATGTACATTGTTGTCCTACTGTTTTTAAACTCATCTTAAAATCATGATTTTGAAGTGTTAAATATTGTGTTTCAAGTTCTTAATAGTTACTAAGTAGTTAGAGGTGTGGTGTATGACAAAAGGAAGCAAAAATCCTTTGTAATTAAAGCTTAATAGCTCTTGGTTCTATAGCAAAAAAAAAAAAGGATTGTTGATGCACTTTTAATTCTATTTTATAGTTTGTGAACCATCGTAAATTGAGAATTAAGTGACTTAGAATAAACAAGAATTCATGGGAAAATGTTGGTGTTGAATTATATGTTTTAAGTAATGGAATATTAATAGTCATTAGATTAATAGGAAGGATAAATAGTCTTGCTAGGATCATCGATTATGATATATGAATATTTTATTAAATTGAAGATTAGTAAAAAGAAAATTTAGTATGTATAATTTTAATTTAGAAACTATGTAATAGATTAAAGATAAATTAAGTCACAATCTAGTATAAACTATAACACCCCGATTTTTGTATTATTATTATTGCTTGTTGGATCATATGTTTTAATGATAACAAACATTATGACTAAACAGTGATGACTAATAGTTTTTATAAGTACTTAGCATTTCAAGAGTACAACAAGTCATCACAACATGTATGATAAGGACATTGCATCTAAAACCAAAAATTGTCTTTGACAAGATTACCAATAGCATTTAGAAAAACTTATCATCCATAAAAGGACCCCGTCCAAAGGATGACTAAGTTATCTTTCTTTTTATAAGTACAAATCATTTTGTGTGCTAATGATATATCATAACTTAATTTTTATCCTATGCATACATGCTACCTTGTATCTCTCAGAATGTTGTGCTCAAGAACATTTTTAAACATTCAATATCTATCTATATGCTATACTTTGTTGTGTTTCATTTTTCAGAAAGGAAAAGCTTTCCTTATCAAGCTTTGAAGAAACAAGTCAACCTTGATAGAAGAGTGTTCTAATCTAGCTTCTAGAATATAAGGAACAAGGAGAATGATCTTTTGTGTATCAGTCTCAGGAAACATGTTTAAGGAAAGAGAAAAATAGATTTTTCGCTATACTTTTTCTTTGTCCTTAGAAGATGAAAACAAAACTTCGAAAAAGTTTATCTTTGACATTTAATCATAGATATTTTTTTCTCCATGCATAACAACGACTCTCATTCATACGTCTATATATATATATGTTCAAGTAATAAAAGAGTATAAAAGAGAAACAACAAGTGAACATACATACAAGTTAAAAAGCTCTAGCAAGATTACAAGTGTTTGTTTGGACGACATCTGTGACACCTACCCCTGGTAGTAATCAACTAATAAAATAAACTTAGAATGAATTCAAATTTGAAAACATATATGGACTAGTAAAAGATTCACAGACAATTTGGTCATATATAGTAGTTGAAAACAAACACACGTCCCTAATGACACTCTAAAGGTCAATTTCTAATGTCATAAAATATAAAACAAACTTAATTACAAAAAAGTGTCTAGATGTCACATGTCCTATAAGAGCATAACCCTAAAACAAAAGTAAGAACAAAAAAAAGGGGAAAATAGTAACTAAGAAGACCTAGCTCAACCCTCACGCTCCTTCTCAACGTCACTTGCAATCTGACATTCAACTCAAACACAAACAATACATAGTAGAAGGAAGTGAGAAATTTACCTCACTCAAGCTCATGGTATGAGCACACCATAAGTAGCACATACTCATATCATTAACTACAAGATATAGGAAATAAGCAGAAAACAGACACATAATTAATAGATAATAAGCAACCACAGTTAGTGGACAATAACAAACAAGTATGCACATGAATGTTGGCAATGTACTCCTAGTAATACTCTATATGCCATGTGGTACCAACTCTAATCCATGAAGTAGGCTAGGGGCAATCTTGCTAATATCTGCCTTTGTGGTTAGCCTTACCATATTAGCATGATATTCCTTTGGTAGCACGTTAAGTACTACTCAGCTTGCATCATCAAATTCTGCACGTGAAATTAGTCATGGCCACTGGAATTGTTTCATACCAAATAACCCCAGGAGGTCTAGTGACCTTACCACTCAAGCTCACATCTACACTCCTTACACACAATTGTCTGTCTCATTAGATGATGCATGAATGTGGTTCAATTAAATCATTGTTTTCTCTTTTCGACATTGGGTCGATGAGGACCATTTTCACATCTCATAGGTTAGACACCTCATCTTCCAACCTATGACGAATTACTGAGTACCATTCTAGCCCTTCACAGGCTAGGTTACTTACTAGGTAAATGTCTCTCAAGCCCATCCTCATCTCTCAAAGACTAGGTTACCGTTTGTATTTATCCTTAAATGTCCCTCAGGCCCATTCTCGTTTCTCACATACTAGGTTACCCTTCTCATTCATCTTTATTACTCATTACTCAGTATTATATAACATATTGTCATTCTCAATGCAATTTGAACAATAATAGCAGTATATTTTGTATAGGCATATAGGTTACCAAATAAGCAGTAAATTCCATTAGAACACCAAAAACCCATACAACACAGATAGGATAGTACAGGTATGCTCCCATTAGCACAAACATGCATAGTTAGCATGATTATGCATGAGCATGTACAATTTGCACAAGTGTGCACAACTTGCACATTCTGTTCTTAATGAGCATAGTCGTTTTTAATGAGCATGGTCGTTCTCAATAGCTTGTTATAGAATCTTCCTAGATTTTCACCCATAATTTAGAAAAACTACAGTTTTTCTACGTTTTGCATACACATACCCAATTACACACAATTGATTCCACAAATAATATAAACAAGAAACCATAATCTAGGGAGCTCAACCCCCTTCAGAGAACACCAAGAACAAACCATTAACAAGATCAATTATATGATTACCAATACCCTTAACAAAAGGGAGGATCTTGATCCCAAGAGCTCAACCCCTTTCAGATAATCCAAGGCACACAACTTTGGGGTTTAGGGAAACCTTCAACCCATGATTATAAGGTTAAGAGTCTTATGCTCCACCAATTGCGATAGATAAGAAAACACAAGAAATAGCCAAACACCTTACTAGTCATAGAGGTAATCAAACATAAGAATTTCAAATACAAGAATTTCAAATACAAGAACTAAGCAAAAAAAATGACTAAACACTCTCTCGATTAACAAAAACAGTCAAACACAAACACTAAGTAGGGTCTAGGACCAACCCCTTTACCCACAATCATACCTATACCCCTAAGTGAGATTTCTCATTCTCCCTTACCTAGAGAAACGTAGACATAGAGAACACATTTTTCAAGGTCATTCTTCTTGTTCTTTGGGATTTCCTCAAGAGGTTCTCCTTCCTCTACTTTATAGTTTGAAACCACATGTTAGAAAACTAACTCAACATGAGATACCTTTCCAGTTCCTTTGGTCACTCATTTATATAGCCCTAAAATAGGCCTCGTAGCTCCCACTAGCAACCCACGTAAAACCCAAACAAAGGTTCCCAACATCTCTTAGGAAGCCTTGTATTTTCTTAGAAGATTGAGATTCAATGTTTTGCATCAACCCAACTTGTTTAGAGGCTTTCTTACATTCCTTTACTTGGTATCCAACTCCTTATATAGGAGAAGGAGATAGTGCATAAGCTCATATTGTCCAATGTAGGACTTGAGCTATCCCACTCTTTGTATAGGAAAAAAAAGTGATGCATGAGCTTATGCTGTTTGATGTGAGACTTAAGCTCTTATGATATTAAAATAGCCTATTTTTCTTAATTTAGTTAATTAATCTCAATTTAAAACCCAACCTATTAATAATAAAACCACTTATTAATGATAATTAATAAAATACAATATTTACAACCAATAATAAAATAGAATAAAAACTGGGGTGTTACAACATCTTAGAAAAGTTTGTGAAAGTTTTCTAAGCATAAAAACTCTGATCTTATCTTTATATTTGCTTTGCTAAGCAAAGTTAAGCTTCGTTTTGTAATTGTTATATCCTCACCTAGTGAGATATCTTTTGTAGAAACTCTATTTGTTTTCGGGATAGCCTAAAGAGGCTAAGTGTTAAATAATACTTGGATATGCTTGTAATCAAGTAGATTACAAGTGTTGTCAAACCTGGAGAGATTTTGAGAATACTTGGTTGTAAAGTCAAGTTGACTTTTAGTGGATAAATCCTTCAAGTTGAAGGGATTGAACGTAACTCTTATGGAAAAGTGAACTAGGATAAAATCTCTATGTTGTTTTCTCTTCCTTACCTTTGTTTTAAGTTCTACACATTTTGGATGATCCCTTTGGACACTATTTGTGAATTGATATATCTTGCATTTTTAAAAAGTATTTTAAAAATCACACACACAATTCAACCTCCCATTCTTGTATGGTTTCCTATTTTCTTCATTGTTTTTGTTGTTATTATTATTGTTGTTATTGTTGTAATTATCCTATAAAATAATTGCTTGTTATGTTATATTTTGTGAATAATTAAATAGATTGTATTTCGAGAAAATAGATGTTACTTAAAGATCATGTATATTCAAATATAATTAACAACTTTTAGATATTTAAAAGGATATTTATATTATCATTATGATTAATGGATTTTTAGAAAACTTTTAAATATGGTTATAGATATTGGAATATTTAAAAAGATATTATTTATATTTAGAAAATATTATCTGCAGAAATAAGAGATATTTAATAGAATTTAAATATTTAGATAATAGATATTTAACAATCTAGTTCAACTCATTCCGACGCTATAAGAAAGGGGAGCTAGCACAACCCCTAATGTATTAGAAACTCTTTCTAAACCCTATTATGTTGCTACAGTAAAGTATAGAGGAGGAGCATCCTAAGGACATCTCAAAGCCTTTGTTTTACACTTTCTAGGTAAGAAGAGAGTGAGAAATCTCACTCAAGGATGTGGGTATGACTATGGGTAAAAGGGTTATCCTAAACCTCATTAGTTGCTTGTGTTTGACTGCCTCTATCGATTAATAGAGTGTATAGTTGTTTGCCTATGGTTGTTTGTCTCTGTTAATTGATAAAGTATAAGACTTTTAATTTTGTTATTCTAGGTTAAAATGAGTTGTCCCTAGAATCTCAATCTATCATGTTTGTTTGTTTCTCCCAATTGGTAGAGCACATGACTTTTAACCTCATTGTTGTGGATTGAGGAGTTTCCCTATAACCCTAACGGTAATATTTGGTTGTTTGGGTGTTTTTGGAGCGGAGATTAAACTCCCTAGACTAGGATGTAAATTCTATGTTAATTGTTGTAAATTTGGTTGATTTTGTGAAGGTGTACCTATACATGTGTTTAGTTGTATTATCAAGAATTCATGTATGTTGAGTTATGCTGAAATTATATTATGAGTATAGGTGTTCATATAGAGGCATTTGCATTGAGAATTATGAGATATGAATTGAGAAATGAGTTAATAAGGATGAGTGTCGACGAGTTACCTAGGCCAAAAGATGGTGAGAATAGGCTTGGGCGACACTTTTCAAGTAAGTGACCTGGCCTAGAAAGGAAAGAATGATACTAATTGATTATTATGAGTCGTGGATGAGGTACCTAGGTCTAAAGGGGCGAGAATGATCCTCGTCAACCTAATTTGCGAAAACTAAAAGATAAAGAATAAACTACGTTATGCATCATTTAATAAAGACAAAAATATGAGAAAGTGGATACAAACCTGAATTGGTAAGGTCACTAGATCTCTTGGGAGCTACTCGATAGTTAACCTCCAATGGTTGTGTTTGATCCCATATGCCAAAGCATATGTGCAATAGATTTTTACTGCTAGTCCACTCTCTAGTGATAGATTGGTACTACATGCATACGAAGTAGAGACTAGGTTGCATCGTTGTCATTTATCTACATTCGAACAAATGTCTTTGTGTATTTGTTGTAATATGTCATGCTTGTACTTTTATTTGTTGTATGGTGTCGTGTGAGTGCTACTTCTATTGTACTCACACCATGAGCTAAGTGAGATGCGTTTCTCACTCTCTTTTCTTATCTATTTTCCTAGGCTAAATGTTAATTGTAGGTAGTATTGAGTAGGAACTTGAATATTGAGTTATTGCTACTTTTATTGTTTTATTTTCTTAGCAATTTTGTATAGGGAACTTTGCTCTAATAAGTTATGACATCGAGTTAGACCTTTGTTTTTATTAGAGTTTTACTTTATATTGTTTTAGTTGTTGAGAATATGGTCTTTGGAGTATCATCGCTTTTAATTTGATTTGGTTTTTCTCATTGTTTAACAATGTGACCTCTTTACTTTTTGAAATAAATAAAGACATAATTGAGATTTTAATTATTCTATTTTCTTTTACTATATATTAATTCTAGAGGGGTAATGGTGTTACATAAACTACGTATGGGAGAAAGAATTTTTTTTTAGTACAGCATATAAGCTAATAAAAAGATGACCCTTAGAATACGAAGTGTAATATAGATACTTTATATAATTAGAGTTATCTAATGAAAAGGTGAAATAAATAAGAAATTAGTTTACTAAAACTTTTATGTTAAGGACTAGAGTTAATCAATTTAGATAAGTAACAAAGTTTAATTAGAAAGTTTGATTATTAGATAACAGTTAGTAAAATTTAATTTGTAATGGCATTAATCATTATGTTTTCATGAGAATAAAAGATAATGGATTTCATTCATTTAATTTCTTACTTATGGATTTCATTCATTTAATTTCTTATATGAAGTAAGTTAAAGAATTTATTGAGTTATGACTCCTTAATACTAAACTTATTGTGTTGATTGGGATATGATATGGTATGAACTAAAAATGGTAATTAGGAGTATGATGACTCCATGGATTCAACCAAAATGTCACAATGAGGAAAAATTTGTGATTTTATTTCAATAATAAATTGGAAACTTGATTTTATTTTGAATATGTTGTATTTGACTTGAATTGGGTAGAATTTGAATTGATTGATGGTGAGCGTGAAAGCTCCATATATTTGGCAATGTGAGCCATTGTGGGAAAAAGATTGAGATTTGATGATATAATTGATTTTGTGGAATGAGATTGTGAAATAAACACTCTGATAAGTTTGCCTTTGTTGTCTATTGATCATACCAAAAATTAACACATACTCAGCATGCTATATTATTTCAGGATCCAATTCAAAATAGACAAACTCACTTTAGACTCTAAGACTCGATTGACACAACAATCTACAAACTCGGGATTCAGCTTAACACAGGTTTGGCACACAAAGACACAAAAGAACTTGTGTTCTTGACAACGACGCCAATTTGATAAGCTCGTTTTTAGTTGTCTCAATGCGCATCAAATAACTAAAGTTAACTATAGCATATTCAACCCTAGGTCGAATTCTCTCAAGGACACAGTGCACTCAATTATGACTTTGTATGAAACTAAGTAGTGTATAACTCAAGTGTAGAATGCAAACTCACCCTCGGCTAGGTGTCGAGTTGCTCTTGGCAAAGACTGGTCCAATATGGTCTCGACAGAGACTTATCCGACACGGTTTCGGCTAAGCGCAAACAAACGCAACAGAGTCGGACTGACTCGGTCTCAGACTGAAATGCAGGAAACGAGGGGTTGGGCTGCAGATTAAGTAAAACAATAATTAAACTAAGAATGTAAATGCAACCAAGCTAAACTACCTCTAATGCTACTATTGTGTTCATGTTAAGTCTTAACTATCAAGTCGGTTCTGGTTCGTTCACTCAAGATTACGTTCCATATCAACCTTAGATTTTTTTATGACGATTGCCAAATATTCGTCCATTGCCATACCGAGGATTTACGCAATCGCTACCTCATCAATTCGCATGGATTAAGTTCAAAGTTGATTTTAGGTTCTCCAATCGATTACCTACTAAAGTCGTTAAAATGGTTCCGACCGGCCTAGTCTAACATTTGTCCACATTACTATATGTAATCGCAACACAGCAAGTGGATTATAATGCAGGAATCGCAAACACGAGATTGGAATCAGAAACTACTCATTATTAAGAACGAAATACAAACATAGGGTGTGAATTTGATGAATCTGTCTTCCACGACGATTGCCATGGTCGAGCAGTGATGGTTCACCTCTGTTAACCAAGGCGCTAAGGATCAGGTCCACCAAAGTGCGATGGCAAGCCAAACGGTCCTCTCTAACAACCTTTGGCCTCTTAGTCCTTGACCTGCGCTTCCTCGATCGAGAGAAACACCACTGAAGAATCGTGCACCACCGTGAAGATGGAGAATGTGCGCAAGAAGATAGAACGCAAGGTGTATGAAATTAAGTTTGAATTCAACAACCTTTAAACGTACCCAGCTTTTCCTATATATACATGTCTTGGGACTTCATACAATGCAAGCTACTCCTAACGATTTCCTAATAGAATTACAGATTGCATTTCCTATTTTACCCTTTTGTATCTTCTTCTTGTGCTGCAAGCTTCTCCAGGGGTGACATGGTAGCTGAATTGGCTTGGAGATGCGCTGGACGCCCAGATTGGATCGCTAATTGGGCTGCTCCAAGTGGCTGCTGGACTCGTACAGTCGGCCAGTCCAGGAATGAGTCGGTCAGGCCGGGACGACTCACCTGGGTTGAGACTCTCTTGATGGGTTGAGGTCATCTAGATTTGTCATGTAAAAATGGAATGAATCTTTAGCTAAGACTTGCAAATTAACACAGATTTATACTTCCTCTAATTCTAGGTCCATCATATGAATCTTAGCTAAGACTCAATTCTTAAGCACCAAATGATCTCAAAAACACTCATCTTAAGTCCCTGTAAAGTGTATAAAATATGACTTATCGATGATCATTGTCCATGATTATTCTTCTTGATTAAAACCACAATGCTTTATTTCGCGACTACAAGTATAAGAATGATATGACCTCACTCTTTCTTTTCTTTATATATTATGTGCTTAGTATGATGAGGTGGGTAGTAGCTGATCCGAATGACACGACTTCTAGTTATGGGGAGGCTTGACATTCCAATTTAGTAGTTTGATAATTTTTGTCTTTCAATGAGTACTTTGAGGAGATTACTTTTTTAGGACTACTTTGTTGGGGACGAGAATTTTGAGGAATGATTAATCTGAAGACAACCTTGTTAGACATTTGAAATCTTTTTATATATTCATAGACTTGGGATGCGTGAAGGTATATAGTTGTCACTGTTTTGATTAAGATATTCTTTTTTATCTCTCTCTATGTATATATATTAGGGTTAAAACACGACATATGTTGTATGTATATTTCATATGATAAGATGTATTTATATCATAAAGACTCAAGTCTATAGTTATATAATTTAAGTTGGTAAAGCATTATAGGTATTTGTTTTTTAAAAAATATCATTAAATTTTCTAATAACCTAATTAACCTTTTTACACTTATTTTAATAATGAATTAAATAAATAATATTAGTTAGTTGGATAAATATGATAAAGGGTGTATGAGATGAATTAAATCCAATTTATTAATATTATTTTTTTATAATAAATGAATTAGATAAATTTATAAATAAATTAAATAAATAATAGACCATGAATTGTTTTGTCACTCTTTAATCCATGCACACTTGCCAATCCATAAGTCTAGAAAACAGGAACTCTATAAACCTACAACAAATGAATTAAAATGGCACAGAAATTAATCAAAATTTTCTTCAATTTCTATTTCTTCTCTCCGTGGAGTCACTCCTACTTGAAAGGAGATAATCATCTGTTGTCGATTAGCTCTACATGATAGTCGTGAAATTTGCGGTTGATTTGCAATGAAATAGTAACAAAATTAATTACATTCTTGAACATGAGTTAACTATGAATTAACTATGATTTCGCGATAGATTAATGTGGTGGTAATATGTTTGATAAATTAGTGAGGAATAGAAACATAATGTCTTAGTCAATTTGTGAAGACCATAATCACTTTTTTTTTTATTAACTTCATGGTTACCGACGAATTAGAGAGTACATTTTTTTGCTATACATAAATAGAAACAGATTAATTAGCCATAAAATTTTCTTTTGTACTAAGTTAGCAATATGAATTTTGTGACTGTAAAATCCGATGTTAATTCATAGCTAAATGCATTAGGAAGAGAATTTCCCCCTACAAACCTATAAAATTCTTATAGTGATGGTCTTTACCTTTTTGCAGAACCGAAGTTCATGCATAAAAACTTTTGAATTTTTTTGTGTAGTTCATCAACAAGACGGAAAGCACACCATTGTGACTGGAAATATTTATTATTATAAATTTTAATTATAATATAATTTATATATTTAAATTTATTTATTATAAATTTTAATTATATAAAAGAAATATTTATTCTATATATACTGTATAGACTAATTAAAATACTAACACTACATACGATAAACAAATACAAAGATGAAGGATCTCCTTAAACTTTTTTTTCCTTGAGAATGTTGATTATTTATTAAGGAAAAGTTCCACTTATACCCTCTTCAACACAGGGTGACGCAGGATTTATTCCTCAATAATTTCAAAATACAACTGTGTATCTTTTATAAATTATTTTGTATTAAATATAAATTTTATCTATCCAATAGTTAAACTAAAAATTTCATTTATATAAATTATATATATAAATTTTTATGTTAATCCAAAATTATTTCATACCTTGTTTGTATTATTGTTCAATAATAAAAAATTATATATATTATATGAAATTATTAAATAATATAATAATTTATTTAAGTTATATCAATGTGATTTGATTTATTTCCTTTTCTATATATATCTCTTAGGATTTATTTCTCGTTAAAAAATAATTTTTTTATTACTATATATATAATATGTCCCTTAGGAACTATTTCTCATTAAAAAATAATTTTTGTTATTATTTCTTTTTATTATTACAAATAAGTCAAATTTTGTTTTGGTCCGAAAAATGATTACATGATTTGAACACAATTCTTTGAGTATTTAACAGAAAAAGAATTAAGGGCGAAGAACTGAAAGAATTTTTATTCCTGGACCATTTATTTTGGGCAAATATTGTTAAGTGCATAATGACCCCTGTGTGTCTCTGCACCATCACTACATTTGACCAATTAAGTCTATGATCCTCATGACACGATCAAATTTTATCTGCTTCTGTAGTGTGAATTGCTTCAGGCACTATGATGTCCACAACGATTACCTTCCCATTTTCTGGCAAAGCTTTGTAGCAATTACTCAATTTTTATACATTTTTCATCCGACCAATTGTGCAATATGGCCTACAATCATTAACCAACTTTTGTAGCCCAAGTTTATTTTATAACTTTATCACAATAAGATATGAATTAAGTCACAGCTAAGTGGGTAATGATAGTGTTTTTTTAGACTAACCTTCAATATTATAGCATCACCTTTTGGAACACTTTCAAACATGTCTCCTCCAAGTTGCTTTATCCCTTCAAGGAATTTGATACTTCACTCATTAGCAAAATAAATAATATATGCCATCAAGGTTACTTAAGCTCTTGCAAATATTGAAAATGAGGGACAAGGGTTATATTATATTCCCTTTCTTCCCTCATCTAGCAAAAACTTGTTCCTTAAGACTAAGGATTAAAACATATAATTCCATCTAGACACTATAAAATATACCTGGATAAATTGGAGCATTTTGTATCACATGGGGCATATCAAAATTAATACCCTTTATAGAAGGATACTTGGAAATTATCATATTCAAACTTTGGCCAATGCCACCCCCCACATCAACTAGCAACAATATTTCTTCAAATCCTCCATATATTTCAAGTAACTTGTTCATCTCGATTGTGCCCAGATTAGCCATTGCTTCGTTAAAGACATTATTCAATGCTGGATCTGACTTTGTCCCTTCATAAAAAGGCACTCCGTGAACTTTCTGGAATACACCCTTGTCAAAGTCCACAAGTATCTCCTTAAAATTAAGGTTAACAAATAACACAACCACGTCATCAAATTCAGCCCACGTACCCATATGATACAAGCCATCAAAATTACTCCTTCTGATCTTTTATATCACTTCTTTAATTACAGCACATAAATAAAAAATGTAACTATATATCGGTTTTTATATTAAAACTAATTTAACTTTCTAGTGTGTCCTCGTATATACTATTCTAATTAACATTCTCTCCATTATTATTCCGCTCTAAAGTATTTAAAAATTCAGATAAAGATAAGCGTCAAATGAGAATGGATCTTCCTCTCGTGAAATATCACATAATCTTGTTATGTAGAAATTTTGTCCATATAAACCTTTCTTTTCAAAGAATGAAATAAGTGAACTTTATTAATACTTGCTACTATTTACTAGAGAGACACGTACAATTTTTTCAGGTGATCTTGTGATCATGCAAAAAATTAACATACACAAGAAGATATATTTTGAGGGTATAATTAATTGAGAAGATAACTATATGATGTTATGATCTTAGACTTTTGAATATGAAAAGGAATATTTTTTAATTACTTAACTAACAGAGAAAATATTATGCAATTGCGTCGAAAAAATTTATAATTTTTTTTAATTATTTATATATTATATTTTAAATACAATTATATTAATTATTTATTTAATTAATAATAATAATCTTAACTCATCCAATTTAAATAATCAAACAAATGTCTTAAATGGGTGTGACATGAATTTAATGGGTGGATATTCATGTTAGCCCCTTAGAACATAATGAAAACTCTACATGTAAGTTAATACATTAGGAATGATTATGGTACCCAATACATCAAATCAGAATAGTTTTCTGTTCTCTTCATCATCAGAAGAGAGAAACGAAGGTACCGGAAGGAAACGAGGTGATTTAATTGAAAAAGACCACAAACTAACTGTTTGTGACTATTGATTGTCTACCTTTGTTTGGAATTAGGGATAAAAACTTGAATTCAATGCACATAAAGTAATTAAAAAATTAGGAGTATAAAGCTTGATACACTCAAGTAGAAAACGACTTCCATGTTAGCTCATTTACATCGGTCCAAGAAAGACCAATGCAAATAAAACACAAAGATGTTTTTGGAATTAGTTTAAAAATATTAATATTAGTAACATTCGAATTAATGTAAAAAATCATTTTTACGTCAGATAAAATACAATCGATGTAAAAAGTATGGTTTTACATCGGTTATCATTATAATTGATGTAAAAATGAATTTTTACATTGGTTGAAAAAACAATTGATGTAAATAGTTAGATTATAACACTAAACGCCTCTACTCTTTTCATATTCTGGTTCAAAATCCTATTTATCACTGTTGTTGTTGTGTCTCTCATTGCTTTTGTTCATTGTTAGAGTCGTCATTGTCTCTCTAACTATCGTTGTCAGTACGATTTGCTTCATCACTTGTTTTTTTTCATGTCTACCTTTGTTGGCCAAGGTGATAGTGTTTTTCGCCACAACCGCCTTCGTTTGCTGTGGTTGTGACATTTTTTACCAGGCCACCATGGTCATCACCTTTCCTCCTACCATCATCGCTCCTTCTTTTTATTGTTTTGATGTGGTCGTCGTAATGACCTACTGCTACATGACATAAAAACTAGCACTTAATTCTTTATGAAAATAAGTAATTTTTCTTTTGAGAGGCGATATAGAAAATTCACATATAAACAAGTATTTCCTTTATTATAGGGATAATCCAAAACAAGTCAAACATCTAAACAAATACAATAATATAATCAAAAGAGTCCTTTAAGTTCTTATTACAACTTGAAAATAACATACAGATATATAGATAGCTATTGTAGGTTGACACTTTTACAAATAAAGGTAAAAGGACAATAAATCTTCATATTTCATAAACTTTAAAGATTTACTACTACAATTAATTCAACCATGCTCATACGAAAATAATTATTTCAACATCATTACATTGCTATCTAAACATTATTACCATTCACCAACTATAAGTCATCATGCAATAGTGATACTAATCATGTGATGATATGCATTCCTTTACATAACAAGAAACATTCATACTGGACCCTCTTGGTCCCTACTACCAATCATTAGGGAAGTTATGCCCTAATCAAGGATAAACTATAGTTTCAAAAAGATAGGTGTCCTTAGGTGTTGGTTTACCACAACTCGAGGTTTGTAGCGACCTCAATCCCCTGTGGAATTGTCCATCCACCTATTCTCAAGCAGTCTCACTACTATTCCCATGCCTTATCTAGCACTAGGTTGAAGATCCTATATGAGTCACCATTCTAGTCAACCTTTCGACTTATGTGTCTGCTCACAACACAACTACTACTACCAATTTGATGCATAATGTATGCATGTCACATCATCATGAACAAGAAACTTCAACTCATGCGAGGAACATCAACACTTAGTTTCCTTGTAGCCACTACCTATTATGCTTGACCTTATAGTGTTAAGCATCAATAACACAACAAAGTAGAGGTTTAATAACCAACTCTACAACATAGGGCCATGGGTACACCCTACTCCAAACATCATGCGTCATCCATTATTATACGGATAAAAGGCATTTTCAAGTCTTATGAAATAATCCATTAAGATTTCATTTGTAATCTTTTACATCATCTTACGTAGTATAACTTTTACTGTATTTATTAAGTCTTTTAAGAAGTATAATTAACCAAGAGAAATGGAAGAATTCAGTTTTCTACCACAAGTTTTCTCCCTAATGCATGGTTTGCCCAACGAATCCTACCCATAAATAGGGCACATTCTCATGTAATGTACATTCTCCTAGCGAGCCCTTAGCCTTACCCAAGGAGTAGAGCCACAAAGAACTCTTACTATGTTTTAGTCATCCAACAAATGCATTATCCACCCAACGAGCCAAGCCATAATGTCTTACTCCTAAGATTCACACACTCTCGCCCAATGAGGGGGTCATCCTCATTGAGCTAGATGAGCCATAAAGAACATCCTCTAAATCAACATGTAATAAAATCAACGACTCTAGAACAATAGTTTAACATAATTAAACATAAATATAACTACAAAAACAACATACATGCATCAAATCACCATCTCATCGTTTCTCATATAAACCCCAAAACTCATGAAAATGGCTACTAGCTCTAAACAAATTTCAACTTATGAAATCCTAAACATTTAACAATGTAAACAATAGAACTTCAACCACATAAAACATAAAAAAATACAAAGGCAAGCTTTTCTTACTTGTTGAAGAACTCAGGATAGGAAAACTTTAGTGAAGGCTTGAAAATCTTGGTTCAACAATGGAGCTTCAAGGCTTGGCAAGGTAGGTGACGAAAATGTAGAGAAATGGGGGTTTGTTTTGCTCTGAACATTAGCCTTAAACTTAGTCATTGCATGACCATAAATAGGGATTAGGGTTAGGGTTAGGGTTAATAACCAAAAAGTAATAAGGGTTTTATGGACCAATGATCCATGGGGTTTTGTGGTTCATTGGATCTTAAGGGTATCTTTACCCACTGAACAATGGGGTTTGACTACCTATTGGTCCATAAGGGTTTTATTGTCGACCGATTGTACTCTTATTCCTTTTATTTACTTAAGGATTCATGGAAAAGTGCTACATTTTATTTGTACTTGCTTTAGTTTATTTTCTTTTGTTTTAGAATTTTTTATTAATTTTGCTCAAAGTGCAAAAGTTCAAGTATGGGGGAATTTGATAGAACATTTTTGAGGCACTCAATAGTGACTTATGTTGGACATATTTGACATCTTTTTATGGTTAATATTGACACATTTGTTGAGTCTTTGGTTATTGGACCTAATTGGATTTAGTTTCTAATTTTTGCTTATTTTTGAATTTACTTCTCATTATGATGTTGTTGTCTTATGCAGACCATATATAGAGCTATAGACCTCCAAATTGAACAATTTTGGTGGCTTTGGAAAGGTAAGACAGACATATAACTTTTCTCTTTTTTGGCTCAACTCAATTCAACTTCCTTTAAGTTTCAAAAGTTTGCTTGAAGTTGTGACCTCTGCACCTGCTCTATTGAGTCTTTCTTTGGATATTCTAGCTTAATTTTGAAACTTTTGTTGGTGGACATTTGGATTGTGAAAACTTTTGGAACTTTTTTTGGTGGACATTTGGATTGTGAAAACTTTTGGTACAAAATACCTTCCTTAGCATTCAGAACATGTATTAATTAATTAGAATTTAGTTAGATACTTTTCAGGCTTTTCAGACTTTTCACACCATTTTATGATATTATTATTATATTTCTTGTTTAGTTTGTGTTCAATTGACATTTTTTTTAAGTATGAAATAAAGTGAGCAGTTGGAAGTGCATTGTAATGGCCAAATGTGTTTGCTTACGATGAAATCCCACGTTTATTTATAAGAGCATTCATTTTTATTTTTTGTAGAAGAGGCCATATATGGGTCAATTTGTCAAATAATTGATTGGGTTGCCAATTGAATCAGCTTGCATTGTTGGCAATTATATTGTCTTCCTCAATTGTTTTTGTTTCTATCAAATTTAGTTTTTGCTTCTATTATATAGTTGTATAAAAATTTTAGATTGGAATAGAATAGGAGCTTCGTTACGAAAAATAAAAAGCTTAGAGTAGGCTTAAATGAAGCGAAATGATTAAAAAAGTAATAATAGAATTAGCTAAGCCAACAATCAATGAAAAAAAAAATATAGAGTTGGTTAAGCCGACACTTAATAAAAAGAAATCTAATTTTAAAAATTATTAGCAACGACTTCTTGTATAAAGTCAATTTAGCCGACTCTAAATGGTGTATCAATTGACACAAGAATGTTAGTGTCAATTATTTTAGTGTCTATGTTGATTTTGATACATATCATACACTAAAACACAAAATAATGTTACATTAGTCATAAAAACAACTTAATTATCTACATAAATATTAAATATCATTCTGAATATTAAGTTAAGGTAGTTATATAAATATCGGTGTAAATGGCTAAAATTAAATAATAATAACAATAATAATAATAATAATATAATAATAATATATCAGTTCAAAAAAAAAAATGTAAATGGACTAAATAGTGGTAGGTACTATTGAAGAAAAACACGAGCAGGATGCGCGTGCTCAGATTAATTATTACGTCGAGTGACACAAGCGCATGCTTTCTGTGCGCATGCGCATCGTACGTATATTCACTATTTTTGGATCTCTTCTATTTTGGGCTTTTGCTTTTATTTCGTCTTTCAGAACAGAAGACATCTATAGGCTATGACATTCAACTCAGACATCAATCATCTCGATTAAACCTGCAAAAGGGGTGTCACGCCATCATCTGTCACAGTACGTTTTCCTGCAACTTCAATTATATAGTTTCTCTGATCAACAACGACCATATAGATGTTTCGTATGTTGAGATCAAGCAATCAATTGACACTCGCAATGATACTTGAGATCAACACTTATATCTGTGATTCCAAATTGTGGTAAAAACGCTGGTGCACTTCAATGCTATTGGTTGGGATTCCATGTCGATCAATAAAATACTTCAAATATATAAGTAAATGAACACTTTTCACTGTAAAATTTAGTTTTATAAAATTGAATTAAATCTAAAAACATAATTTATAATCACATCAAAATTTATTATAATGATTATTGTGTTGAGACTAACAGAACATATGTTCTCGTTATTAAATATGGTAAATCTCCTTTATGTAAGAAGTATATTAAAAATCTTATATTGATTAATGATATTATTTAAATAAAATTTATAAATAAATCCTTTATTTTTTATTTTTTTAGAGTTGAGTGACATAAAAAAAACACTCAAAATGTAATAGCTATTAGCAAAATTGTAGACAAATGTTATTAGAGAAAAATCCAAAACCATAATATTGCAGTGGATGCGTATTCATCATATTCATTACGCTCTGTACGAGGGTATATATATTTTATGTACAGCTAGAAATAATGGAATGGATTAGTTTCTCTTTAGCCAAATCAGGTAGACTCCAAGTTTAGTATAAAAAAGTTTGATTGTTTTAAACCATGAGTGATATACTAAATTAATCACATAGTTACGAATTTAACGTAAGTTAATTCAGTTTTTAAGATTACAAAAATCTCATTTTATTCACTAAAAATATATATATATATATATATATATATATATATATATATATATATATATATATATATATATATATATATATATATATATATATATATATATATATATATAAGTCTTTTAGATAGTTTTGATCCAACCTTTTTTTCCTTGGAGCAGGTGAATTAGTTAGTACATTTTCAAAAATATTTAAAAGGAAAACAAATTAAGTAGTGTTTTTCAAAAAATCTGGGTGAAGTATATAGTGAAGAAAACTTAGAAAGAAAGTTGCTTTTTCTTCTTTCTATATCTCTTTCTCTCGCTCTCTCCTCCCTCTTTAATTTTGATTAATAAAAAACTTAGGTCAAACGCACTCTTGCCTTATTTGGTTAAAAGGAAAAGATGAAAGAGAATTTTTTTTTTTAATTTTAGGAGGAGAATAAAATCTCTTCTCAATTAAGTTTTTCATCCCTCTAATATTAGAGGGATTTGAAAGAGACGAAAGAAGATTTTAAATATTTCAAACATAAAGATTAAAATATTTTTTTTATATTTTAAAATTTAAAATTATAAAATATAAAAATAAATTAAATTTTAATATTTCTCGTATCTCCTTATAAACAAACAAACAAAAAACTATTTTCATTCTCTTCCACTAAAATTCTTTGGTCTCCACTTCACTTGACAAAACAAAATATCACTGATTAAAACTCTTTCATCCCTTCTTTCCCACTTTAAACTGAACACTCCCTTTGTCCTTATCCTTTGTAGTTTAACAACGTTGAAACCAAAATAATTGTCAACAAATTTTAGACTTATAATTTCACGAACTAATTTAGTATTGGTTTAAGTTTTCGTTGGTCCCTTCAAATTTACTAATTTTCGCTTTTAGTTCATTCAATTTTTTGTTTATGATCTTTATAATGTGGAAACATTTCGTTTCTTTTTCTTCCATTATAAAAGCACTTACATCACTCCATTAGATCAAATATGTCACATTACAAAAAATGCTTAAGCCACATAAGCGTTTTTATGAAGCAGACAATTAACCAACCGGAAGGACAAAAAATTGAAGGTTAATTTCCTGAGCCGCATAAGTGATTTTATTAAACAAGACGATTAGAAACGACAAAAATAGAAGGTTTAGAGATTACAAAAATTATAAACAAAAAAAATTAAATAGACTAAAAATGAAAATTGATATATTTATAGAAATGAAAAAACTACTTTGGCTTTTGAGCAATTACTCTTAAACAAAAAGTTTGTTTGAATAAATTTATCCATAAATATTTATAGAAGAAAAAAATTATAATAAACTTATCCATAAGTTAAAATTAGTTTATATATAAATAAAAATTTAATTTATAAAAAAACTAATATGAAATAACTTTTATAAATTAACTTATACATGAATTAATTTTACCATATAATATAACTTAAACTTAAATATGTTTTTGATTCCTCAAATTTAGGTTAATTTTGTTTTTTATTCTCCATATTTGAAATTATTTTTTAGTTCTTATATTTTCAAAAATAGTTAATATTAATTTTTCATTTTATGTGACAAATAAAATACAAGTTATCATTTGATACATACATAGTCGAAATCGAAGAATATTGAAGAAAAATTTTAGGTTAACAATATTATTCAATTTTTGATTAAATACACATAGTAAAAGATAATTTGTACTTTGTTTGGTAAGTAAAGCGGGAGAACAAAATCAACTATTTTTAAAAATGTAAAAACTAAAAATAATAATTCTAAATTTTGAAAATAAAAAACAAAATTGATACAAAATTAAGATATCAAAATCATATATAATCCAAAAATTTATTTCGTCTTTTTCTTCTCTTGGGTATGAAAAGTTGATCATTCGTGTCTCTTTTATAATGTGTTACACGGCAAGGCACCTAAATCTGGTGGCAGCCTATATATGTAACTGTTTGGCACCATTGGCTAACATACCTAAAAATTGTACCATGAGGGCTTCACTGGTGTGTCTCCTCTTTGCCTTCAATGTCATTGTTATGATGTCAAGTTCCTTTGCCGACACTAGTGAAGTGTTTGCAAAACAGTCTCCTACGTTTCCATCCACAAAACCCATGGAAAAAATCACCCAACTCCACTTCTACTTCCACGACAACATAACCGGTAAAAACCCTACCGCTATGCAAATTGTTGGGGCCCCTAAGGGGTCCATTGCTGGTTTTGGGACTATATTCATGATGGATGATCCTCTAACTGAAGAACCAAGTCCGAGTTCAAAGATGGTTGGAAGATCACAGGGAATATACGCTTTGGCTTCTCAACACGAGTTTGGGTTACTCATGGTGCTGAATTTTTTCTTCACTGAGGGCATTTACAATGGCAGCACCCTCAGCATTCTTGGCAGGAACGCTGTGTTGGAAACAGTTAGAGAAATGCCAATTGTTGGGGGCAGTGGGGTCTTCAGATATGCAAGGGGTTTTGCTTTGGCTAAGACATATATGTATAATGCTAATTCTGGTTTTGCAATTGTTCAATACAACGTGTCTGTCCTCCATGTTTGAGTAATGTGTTGAAGCTGCTCTTTATATTAATTTCTACGTTGGTTTTTAGTGAGTTTTAAGTATTTCTTTTCGTCCTAATTCAAGAGGACATCCCTCTTAAAAATGAGTAGGTTTGAAGTTTAAGTAGCACTTCTTGTTTTATTAATGGAAAGTAATGTTGTTAATCATAGATGTGGAAGTTAAGATCGATTAAGAACTCTTTCCTTGATATGTATGTAATGTGCTCGTATGAATTTGATTGAAGAGTTATTATTATTATATTTTTATCTTATTTTCATTTTTTTGTCATATATATTATTTATTTAATCAATTATTTTTCCTTCTTTTAGTTTTGTTCATCTCTCTCTTCCATTCATTCATATACCCCAAAACCAAGTGTACGTTTAATATTTTTCCTTGATTCAAAGTCACTACTAATGCATATTTGAAAATATGCCTACATTGTATCTCAGGAGCACCTCCGGTTTATATAATTTTTTTAAAAAAAAATTAATATTTTCAACCCTTATAGAATGACGAAATTTTAATTTTGGTTTTTATATTTTTTTATCTATCTAAAATTTAAAATCATTGTTTTTATTTCTTGTAAAATGAGTGAATTTTAGTTTGTTCTTTTTAATATATTTTTCTTTTATTTTCATCCCATTATTTTTGGTCTCTAATATTTATTTTAAGGTAAATAAATAATATCTATTTTGAGAATCTAAAAATATTTTTAGAAGTGTCATATACTAACATGATACCTTAGACACTCGTGAGTGTCACTTAAGATGATCGTTTTACATTTTATTAAATACAAGAGTAGCTAATGAGTGTCACATGACAACAAAGACGAAATACAATATTATCATTGAAGCATGAAACAAACAAATTTAGCGAGATAATCATGTTTTATAAATTAGAAAAAAGAATATCATAAAATCAGCACAAGCACAAATTGGTGGGTCTAACCTTGTCACATGATAGGAATACATGATTACATATTAGCTTCATATAGAGAAAGATGCTTACTTAGTAGATGGTCACATTTAAACCCAACTTTTTATTTAAATAAGCTATATCTATGAATGTTTAATTAACTTATGCAAAAAATTATTTTATACAATCTTATTGTATAAAATTTCAAAACGAAACAAGCTACTAATTTAAATATTACAAAATAATAATAAAAAATCATATAAAAAACATACATCCATCAACAACTCTAATTGTTATAATAAATGTATACAAGAAAGGGAAGATTGAATTGTGTTCATTAAAATTTTTGTAAATATTTTTCTTTATAAACATTGCTTTTGTCGATATCAGACAATTTAAAACATAATTTCAAAGAGCTTTTTCAAAAAGATTTAGACAAAGAAATATTTAAGAGGAAAAACAATGTAATATAAAGAGATAGGAAAAGACTATGTCCAACCGTTAGGAAAACTACCAAGTTTTTTCTCTTTTGCTTATAGACGATCCACATGCAAGCCAACCGAAGCTTGTACCTAAGTAGTCTTTCAATTGTCTCTTTGAGCAATCTTCCCAATATTCTTTACAATAGGTTTTTTTAGGCTTAAACCACTACACAAAATAAATGTTTAGAAAGGAGTGACTCCTATCATCTGATAAACATATATTCGTATTAGAGTGAGTCTAAGGTTCTAAGGTTCTAAGGTAGAGAGCTAGATTTTACAACAGAGAGCTTATAAGAATTGTACACTAAAACCACACTTGGTATTTTAAGTCTCTTTAACACTAGGGTATATATAAAACTTCTTGGAAACGATAGTCGTTAAGGATCTTTAGAGTTCATTCCCTTGTAATTTCAAACTATAGCTCTTTAGTGCTTATCTTTGCTTTGGGTAAAGTAGTTTTGTTGCTTTGGCTCTACTTTTTATCAAAAGATATGTTAATGAGAGTTGTTGGAAAATGTGACTTGATACGATATATTCTTATTACTTTTTAAAAAATGTCCTAAAAGCTTATAAATATTTTGTATAAAATAACAAATGATATATTCATTAAATGAAATGCTACATTTTGGTCATGTTATCATTTAATATCTAAAGGAAATTATTCTAAAGAATAGATGATGCATCAGGGGTGAATAAGAGATAAGTTAAGTCAAGTTTATCTTTGTCGTTAGCTAGCCCAAAACATTGACCAAGTCATTTATTTAAACCCAAACTCAACTCAATTAAGACCTAAAAAATATGGGACAAGAGCGAGTCAACTTGACTCTTTAACATAATATATCAATTTTGACATTATATATAGTTAAATAATAGAATAAAAGAAGTATAAAATTTAAATCAAGTATATTTTATAATATATATTTTAAAATAAATAATATTATTATAAGTATAATTGTATGTTATACAAAATTATATTTATTAAATCAAAATTTTATTATGATACACAATTGTTAAAAAATTATTCTTTTAAGAGAATATAAAATATCGAGTTGGGTTGGATTGACCCAAAGTATAACCTAAATCCGTTCTTAAAATACACCAAATCTAATTTCAAAACCTGAACATGTCCAAATCAACCTCAAGTCAGGTTAGGTTAGCGAGCTGGACCAAGTCCTATTCATCCCTATGATGCATAACAAACATATAAGATCATCATTTGATGGATCAAACGAAAATATAAAACCGTGTTGTATTGTTTTAGGGATACTTTTTCATTCTTTATAAAAACGTGATAATCTTTATTAGTTTGTTTTTAGCTTCAAAACTCTTTTAAGGGTCTAGCAATCTCCCTCTTTTTTATAATGACAAACAAACTAGTTACTCATTTATTTTTGGAAAAAGAAATTTAAATAAAAACTTAAGTAGATATACATATGTTTATCAAATCATAGAGCAAGTGTAAACATCATATCATGATTTATCGTATGCTATGTAACTTAAAGCTTATACCAGCTATATCACCATAACATACTACCAAATAATCAAAGCATATATCATCAGAGTATAGTATGAGATAGTTAGAGCATATATGTATTTAAAATTTTCAGGATGAAGAGGATATAAACATAAACATAAGTATAAAAAATAAACAGAAACATAAGTGTCAAAATATAAAAAATACTCCTTCTTAGATGAATACTCTAATTTTATTTTCTTCTCTTTTTGCTTCTTCTACCTCCCTTTTTGACATAAGCAAAAAGCTTAACCATTAGAGTAAGAGCTTGAGCTGATTGCAATCTTCGTAGAAACCTTCGTCAAAAGTTTCATGATATCATTTTAAATTTTTTTGTGTAGATTTTGTTCAAGGTCAACTTCATTCTTTGAGATCTAAGACTATTTATCTTAGAGAAACCACTTTAGCCTGTAACTCTTACGTAGAAATTGGGAGTTGAGGGGTAATTCAAACCTAAAAGTTTATGTTCTTTGCTTTTGAATGCTGAATGGGATTTTTGGAAAAGTTTATGGAACTGGTTTTGTCACAATATATGGGAATGTTATGCTCAAAGCTATATTAATCTTCCAATTGATATTTTACCAATAGAAGTTTTGAACAACAACTTGTTGCTAAGATGTATTCAGCTTCAACTATAGAGAAAGTTATAGAGTTTTGCTTCTTGCATGCATACGATAGTAGACAAGTTCCAATAAAATGATATCCTCCATTAGTACTTTTTATTTCTAATCTATCTCCAGCATAGTCTACATAATAATAACCTACTAACTTGAAATCTTGATTTTTCTTATAGAACAAACTCAAGTTAGTAGTATCAACCAAGTATCTAAAAATTCTTTTAACAACTTTCAAATGTGATTCCCAAGTGATGAGATCCTGAAAAACCTTGAAGAAAAACATCAAGCAAGGAAGAAGTGTAAGGCAAGCATGGAAACCAAAGCACTTTAAGGCCTCAGGATAACGGGAAGGATGAAAGGATTACAAGTAAAAGTACTTAAGGAGATAGGCCTTCTCAAGAGATAAGAAGAGCCTGCTCAAAGCCCAATCCTTTACTTTGTATGGGCTTGTACTTTGACTTCATGATGCTTAGTATCTTGTTAGCTTCATTTGTAAATGTTTACTTTTAGGCTTTATAAAGCCTTAGTACTTGATATAGGATTTGTAGGCAAATCCTTAGTTTACTTTAGTTGTTACCTTGTTTTGATGACTTGATTGGTTGCTTCCTTGCATGGGTGGGCACCTTAGCCTCACAACACTTAGCTACCTTAGGCTATGAGGACCATAGGTTATTTAAGCCTCCCTTACTCCCTTGTAAACTCAAATTTTGATGAATATAATACTTGTATTATAAGCAACCAAAGAAAGGAGTCTCTTATCTTATTCTCGAGTAAGAACCTTCATTCTTATCAAGTTTCCATGAGGCTTGTGTTGAATCTCAATTCTCTTATCTTCTCTTCCTTGGAGTAAGTGGCAAGTTCCCTTTTCTTTAACCTCATTCTATTTTGTACATTTCTTCTTCCTTTGTTCTTGGTTTCAACTATTCAGTTTTTACCAGCTTCCTTTGATGTTTTAAATGAACATTTCTTTTGGCTTCACATGTGGAAAGATGTGCATAATGTTTATGAAAAATACTTGACTTGTAAAGTGGAAAAATCTAAGGTTTTTCCACATGGATTGTATACCCCCATTCCCTATTTCCAATACTCATTAGGTTGATATTTCAATAGATTTTGTGCTTAGCTTTCTTATATCTAAAAGAGGTAGAGATTCCATTTTTGTGGTGGTTGACAGGTTTTCAAAAATGGCTCACTTCATCCCTTGTCATAAGAGTGATGATACTTCTCATATGACCAATCTGTTATTTAGGGAGGTGGTAAGGATACATGGTCTTCCAAGGACCATACCATAGTGTCAGACAAAGACTCCAAGTTCCTAGGTCACTTTAGAGGTTTCTATGGAGTAGGCTGGGTACAAAGCTACTCTATTCCACTACTTGTCATCCATAAATAAATGGACAAGCAAAAATGGTGAATAGAACTTTAGGCCACCTTTTGAAATGTTTTGTCAAAAAGAGTTTAAGATATTGGGAAGAGTGGATACCTTATGTGGAATTTGCATATAATATGGTACTCAATTCTACCTCTTCTTACTCACCTTTTAAGTTGGCTTATGGTTTTAATCCACTCTCCCCACTTGATTTGTTTCCTTTACCTATTTTGCTTAACTTTGATAATGATGAAGGTTTGTCCAAAGCCCAATTTGTCAAAAGGCTGTATGATAAGACAAGGGTGCACATGGAAAAGAAAGGAGAATAATATGCTAAGAATGCAAACAAGGGGAGGAAAGAAGTTCTCTTCAAGGAATGAGACCTTGCATGGTTGCATTGGAGGAAAGAGAGATTTCGCCACCTAAAGGGATCTAAATTCCTTCCAAAAGGAGATGGTCCATTTAAAATAATAAAAAAATGACAATGCTTATCAAGTTGATATGCCCCAAGACTTTGGGGGAAGCACTACTTTCAATGTCATTGATTTGACTCCTTGTGTTGTAGGTATAGAGACTTCAAATTTAAGGACAAATTCTCTTCAAGAAGGGGAGAATGATGCATATATGGAAGGGAAAACCTCTAAACTTGAAGGACCTATCACTAGAGGAAGGTTTAAGAGGATCCAAGAGGAAGTACAACACAATTTAGCTACCCTCAAGGACCAAGGAGGTCATACTTTGTACCGTTTGTCCAGTTGTCTTGTAGGCAATGTATAGGGCTAGAAATACATTGTTTTCTTTGTACTTTCCTTGAATTTTTAGTACATTCCATATATGATAGGATATCCTTGAGCCAAGGTCCTTTTTGGATGCTAAAATCCTCTTAGTCAATCCATCTCCAATTTAGTCGCTAAAATAACCAAGTTTTCTGTTGCTAAGACTATGGCTAGGATGACATGCGTTTTAGGCCTTGTTGCTTGGGCCTTTTCATGGAGGCCTTAAGCATGATTAATGGAGCTTAATCCAGCCCCTAATCAAGGCTATAAAAGGACCCTTTATACTTATGCTCAAAAAACATTTGTCATTTCATTTGTGAAATACAAGGTGCTTTGCACTTGTGTAAGAGCTTTCTCTCTATTCTTGGATCAACCAAGAAACCTCTATTTTCATCAAGCATGCATGGTACTCGTGGTAAATTTCATTACTATTATCTAGTTCATCATTGAATCAGTAGTGATAACCCATTCCTTTCTTCTCCATCTTTTTCTTTCTTTCTTCCTTACTAGTTTCTACAATTCTTGCATCTTCTTGGGTTCTTGGAATTTCTTGCATGCTAGGCTTGATTCATGATCCGAGGGTGCATCACCAAGGGTTGGTTGTTCCCCAAACCCCAAGGTTTTTTGTTCTTAGTGCCCTCTAAAAGGGGCTAAGCCCTAAGAGTTCCAATCCCCAACCCTTAGAGACTCTAGTTTTGACGATTGTTTGTTACTTGGGTGCAAATGTGTGTGCAATTAATTGTCTGTATGTAAAACATAGAAGAAAGGTTCCCCTTAGGATTGAGACTCTAGACACAAACCCCGAAAATTTCAATAGTAAGCCGTCAAGCACGATCGTGTAGAACCTGTGCATGCTCATACAAAGTCATATTGGTTGTACACGCCCGTGCTAAAGGGAGCATGCTTGTGCTGTCCTATATGTGCTATAGGAATATATGGTGTTTGATTGTGTGTGTTGTTTGACTATTATGGTTGTTGATTCTGTGAATTCATGTGTTTTGATGGATTGTACTATGATGTATTGGGAACGGTAACATAACATGCTGTGTCAAGAACTTCATATGTGGTGTTGCATTGGGAATGATGATAATTGAATTGAGAATGTTGATAATTGGAATGAGAATGATGATTTGATATGAAAATAGTAAAAGATGTGAAGGGTGTCATAGTTTGTGGTAGAAAGGCACCAATGGACATTTATCCAATGAGTACCCCGAAGGGTACTCGAGTTCTGAAAGTGTAGTGGGTCGTGGGAGGTACCTAGAGAGGGGTCCTCACCAGTCCAAGTGGAGACAAGAGAAACTAAAAAAATTAATTGAATTGCATCATGCATCATGTAATGAAATGAGTGTTGAAAGGAACGTAGACACAAACTCAATTAGTAAGGTTAGCGGACCTCTTGAGGGTTACTCGGTACGAAGGTTTTCCCAAGTGGTCGTGACTAATCCCATGTGTTGAGCTCAACAAGGCAATACTGAATAATAATTGGCGTGCTACCTGTTGCACCCCAAAACTGTCTGGGACTGAGTCTTCCCGAGACTGAGTCTTCCCGAGACTGAGTCTTCCCGGGACCCACCTTGACTCACATATAAAATAATATCTTGGAAGGTAGTTGCAACAAAACTCAGCACTACCAGGAGAGAATCAAGGGATATGGGGGCAACCACCGGCCCAATCCCAAGCCTATAAAAAGCCTCAAAATGAAGAGTTAGGGGAAGCAATTTTTCCTGGCAGAAACTCTAAGCCAAATCTCTCAAACCTCTCCGAAGCCTCCCAAATCTCTCGAACCTCTCCCATAGCCAAGCTGGTATTGACCGGCCTCACCTTTTCTAGCAACATCCCCCAGCCAGAACTACGTGGACTTTGAATCCTCTAGAGCCGAGGTACGTAGGCCTAGGGGGCACACCCCTATCAAGTCAAACCTTAAACCCCAAAAATCCAAGACACCTTGCCCGACTCTCTTTCCTCCCAGGACTTAGACAAAAAACATAAGCCAAATGCAAAACACCGTTCCACTTCCCATATAGCTAGCCAAGGGTAACTATCAGTGATAGACATCTTTGGGCCCCCTAGTGCCCTCTAGCGTGTAACCAACTCCCGAGCCCATATTTCTGATTCAAGACCAGCCTTTCCCGGGTTTCTGGCGTTCCCCAAACCAAAACGCCGGTAGCGACTCCTGCCTGGCCGACGTGGTTTCGGCTGGCCCCTCCCAACGTCACGATTTAGGTTGTGACAGATGGCGACTCCACTGGGGACCCTGTTTTATTGAAAGTTGAGCCCTATTAGGTTAGTTGCATAGGGAAGATTGGTGCTTATGTTTGTCAATTTCAGGATTCAATTTTATTTTATTTTATTTTTATTTTTTTTATTTTTTTATTTTTTTTCAATTTTTTTTTCTTTCAAGAAATGCTTGTATTTAATATTTAATTATACCTCAAATATGAGTTTTGAAAGAAAAATTTCTAGAAAAAATATATAAAATTGTCATTACTTGAAATATATTTTGCACGAGAATTAAGGTTGTGGGGGGAAAACTCTAAGGTTGGGACAAAATCAGAGGACTATGTTGGGACTTGTGTTTGTTAATTGGTGCATGCATTTCAATTTGGGTCATGTGTTTCTATCTGTGTTTGTTAATTGCTGCATGTGTTGTAATTTGAATTTGATATTTGTATACTACTTGTGAAAACCGTAGGGTAGATGATATGATGTTGTTATAATATTGTGACAAAATGGGGTTTTTACGGGGAATATTGCTACTATGTGATTACACCCATGAAAGGGGGCTTTATTCCTGTGCCCGTGAGTTAGGGAGAGAGGAATGTGTAGTGGTCTCCATACTAGAGATGTCTCAGTACTGGGGATCGCGATAGTTCCACTTGGGGCTGACCATCCTAGGGGGGTGACCATGTTCTGGGAAATCTATCCCGTCCATGGTACTGCCCCCCAGGGAAGGTCTATAGACCCAAGAACCTGTTGGAGAGGATGATTAGAAAGATCCCAAAGAAAAGGGGAAAGCGGCCCATCTAACCATGTGTCTGACTAGGGGCCGACCAAACCCTAGTCCAAGTCAACCAAGTAAACCCTAGTCCAAGTCGGCCAAGTAAACCCTAGTCCAAGTCAACCAAGTAAACCCTAGTCTGAATCGGTCAAGTAAACCTTAGTCCGAGTCGGTCAAGTAAACCTTAGTCCGAGCCGGCCAAGCAAACCCTAGTCTGAGCCGACCAAGCAAACCCTAGTTCGAGCCGGCCAAGCAAACCCTAGTCCGAGCCGGCCAAGCAAACCCTAGTCCAAGCCAGCCAAGTAAACCTTAGTCCGAGCCGGCCAGTAAACCCCAGCTTGCGTCAACCCATAAACCCGAGCCTGAGTCAACTTGTAAACCCGAGCCTGAGTCGGCCAGTACACCCGAGCCTGAGTTGGCCAGTACACCCGAGCCTGAGTTGGCCAGTACACCCGAGCCTAAGTCGGTTAGTACACTCGAGCCTGAGTCGACCAGTACACTCGAGCCTGAGTTGGCTAGTACACCTGAACCTGGGTTAGCCAAGACACCCCAGGCCGATCCGAGCTCGCCTCCGTGTCGCCCCCATTTAACCAATTTCATCTTGCCCCTATGTCGATTCCAACCGAGTCCGACTTTTTACGCTTATTCCCATTTATCCAACTTCAACCCTACCCTAGTGTCGATTCCAAGTCGCATCCGGTCCCGTGCCATCCTCTTATTTAAGTTGGCCCTCTTCCATCTCCCTAATTTCGTTCTACCCCATGACATTTCCATAGATGGCTCATTCCACTTTCCATTCAATTCTAACCTTGTAAAAAAAAAAAATAGCATGCATCATATTCTACATTCATCTCCACCATGCATTTAAGATTAGGTGTTGCATTTCATCACGTTGCATTTCATTCTCCACCCGATTAGCTCACCAAGACCAATAACAAGGCAAGGATCAAGTTTTGAAAAACCTTTACAAGGCGCTTCCCAAGGCAAAACAGATGAAGACAACTAAAAAGGATCTAGCAAAACAACAAGAAGCATTATAAAAATGATGTTGGACAATTAAGGGCACAAATTGGCTAGATCCTAGAAACGGTGGAGTCAACGTCAAACTAGGGGGCATCAGAGCAACCTCGAGCCACCCATACCATACCTGAGCCCGAACTAGACACATGGAGCAAGCGATAGACGAACTGGAGCAGCAGAGCATGCAAACAAGAACCGAGGATGGCCAGATTAGGGAACATATGGGAAAAATGAGAGAGCAGCTTAACAAGGTGTTCGAGCTCCTTATCCGGAACACCCCTCTTCCAGCTCTCGCTACTACACCGGGGGCCGCCGCAACGCAGGGAACTCCAACATATCCCTTAGATTTTTTCCCGCAATATGGAATGCCTCTAGGCTGGAACATAGCCGTCAAGGCACAAGTGGTAGAAGAACCCGAAGTAGTAGAAGCAAACCGCCCAGTACCCTAGACGGTAAGCTTGCCTCACTACTCCTACCCTCGAGACTCCCTGGGCAAACTGGAGCTACCTGCAGAACTCTGGAGACTACCCCCATTCACGACGAAAAAATCAGTTCCATGGAACAGCGAGTACGGATCATTGAAGGTACAAGAGGCCATAGCTTAGATGCCACAGACCTTTGCTTAATGTCCGACGTGGCCCTCCCGATGGATTTCAAAACCCCAAAATTCGAAAAGTATAAGGGCAGTTCATGCCCCCAAGCACATCTCGCCATGTACTGTCGAAAAATGGCTGCCTACATCCACCAAGACAAGATCCTGGTACATTGCTTCCAAGATAGTCTCACTTGGGCCGCCCTAAACTGGTATATTAACTTGGAAAAAGGACAAGTAAGGACTTGGAGGGACCTGGCTGAGACATTCGTCCACCAATATAGATACAACAAAGATATGGCCCTAGACAGGTCCTAACTCTAGAATTTGTCCAAAATAGAGTCCGAAGGATTCAAAGATTACGCCCAACGATGGCGCGAGTTGGTAGCCCAGGTCAAACCCCCGCTAATTGAGAACGAAATGGTCTCCATGTTCATAGAGACGTTGCCGTCCCCTTTCTACGACAAGGTTGTAGGGAGCGTGGCATCAAACTTCGCAGATTTGGTGACTGTGGGGGAGAGAATCGAGTCCGGCCTCAAATGTGGGAGGATTGCCGACAACCCCCCCCCATCCTATGATAGCGAGGAAGAGGAAGGAACAAACTTGACCGCGACTTCAAATCCCCAACTGCTGGTTTCATGAACTGGCTAGGACTCGTAAAAAGAGAAAGGAAGAAACAAAAAACTGCGAAGCCGAGTTCTGATTAGGCTGTATCCTAAGAAGAGCCCCTATTTTGTAGTCTTCAATCCTTTTTCACATTGACTGTAATGCTCTCTCTTCGAATAATCAATGAAATATACTTTGACTCTCCTTGATTCCATTCCTGCGCTTAAACCAAGTTAAAAATACCAATAAAAAAATCCATCCTTGATTCTAATATCTCATGTTCAAATTTTGACTATTCCATCGATCAAACCTGCAAGGATAATAAGGGTAATCATAAAGCCTCAAGCATCTAGCCTGGCTACTTGACCTCCAAACCAAGAAGGAAAGATGGTCTACCGCATCAAACTTTACTATGCTTAAAACTCTCATTTACTCAATGTCCCCAAGAAAAAAAAAGAGACAAAAAAAGTGGCTCACTAGGTTGAAACCTCAAAATAACAACCTAGGCAAAAGTCAGAGCAAAAAATAAAAAAAAAAAAAAAAAAAAAAAAAAATAGAATCAAATAAAAGTTCACTGAGACTGAAAACTTGAAAAGAGCAGTCTAAGAGAAAATGCAATACTGAGGGACAAGCCACCAACATAGGGAGTTGAAGCGACCCCTTGAGAAAGTTAGCTAGAAGAAGCCCATAGATACACCCAAATTATCCTTAAAGGCGATGGACTCTTCGACAATTGCATACATGAGGATAAACCTTCCGCAGGAACAACATAAATACAATCCTTTCCATTCCTCCATAAGCCAAAAATAAAAGAAACAAAAAGAGCGTTACAGTTAAGATGAAAAAGCTGAAGACCGCTCAAAGAAGTGAGCCTTTGACTAGTCTCAACTCACGAGCAATGACAATGTGACAACGTCCAAGACGTCTCTAACACCAAAGCGGAAACGTAAGAATCTCAATTGCCTACACCACGAGTCTTGGGATGGCAAACTGTAGGGTAATAGAGACTTGCCTCTGCTAAACGCACACCCCATGTACCCCGTCCAACTCCACATCTTGCTATTACGTACACCCGGTAATCCATGCATCTAACAACCCCCGACTCCACACATTCATACAACCACATATCTAGCCATTTATGTCAAGCATCCATGCATCTAGCCATCCATGGCAAACCTCCATACATCCATGCGACCATGCGTCCAACGTTCCATGTTAAACGTCCATGCAACCCACATGCATTTCAAACATTCACGCATCCTGTAATCCGCACATATGACATGCATTCCGAGCATCCAAATGTCTGTCCCCCCACCAAAATAAAATCTTAATTAGTTTGCATACATGCATAAATGCATACATACAGCATGCACGCACGCCATCCCATGGTTACTCCCACTTTCCAACACCATGTTTGGGCCCATACCAACTCTATGTTAAGTCCTTTGCCCACTTTGTCTCGGGTTAACTCCGTATGAGTCTCTTTGTTGAATCCGTCTCAAGTCTCTTTATCGACCCCATGTCGAGTCTCTCTGCCAACCTCATGTCAAGTCTCCATGTCGAGTCTCTTTGTCGACCTCGTGTCAAGTCTCCATTTTGACTCCGTGTTAAGTCTCCCACCCTGTGTCGAGCCTCTTTGTCGACTTTGTGTCGAGTCTCTCTGCCGACTTTGTGTCGAAGTCTCCATATTGACTCTATGTCGAGTCTCTACCAACTTCGTGTTGAATGTTTCTATCAACGTGTTATGTCTCTACCGACTCCGTGTCGAATCTCTCTATTGACTTTGTGTCAAGTCTCCATGCCAGCACTATTACTTCGATCTTGAGTCGGTTTGTCCCTAAGTTAGTCATTTAGGTCATAACTTAGGCATTTATGGCTTAGTGCCAACTTTTTCAATTTGATGTGGTCATTTTGGTCCCATGCCATCTTGGTCATGTTGACCCCAAGTCAGCTTGTCTCTTCAAGATAGTCAATTTGGTTTCATGTCACAATTTTCAACCCTAAGTCAAGAACTGACACAAGTTTCCCATCTATGACTTCTATTGTCACAGAGTTAGGGATGGAAGCCAAGATGGGGGCTAATAAATCCAAAGTCTAGGATCATCCAAACCAGCTCTAAACCTCCCAATCAACTCATTCACTCATACATACTTAAGTCAACATTCCCCTGTCATACATACCTAAGACAACATTCCCCTATCACACATACCTAAGTTAGCATTCCCTTGTCCAAATTATGCATACCCATAGAGCCACATTGATTAACCTAACCCTAGAGAATGCTCGCCTTAAGATCCTAGACGACCATCAAACCGGCTTTACCTCAGAGCCGAATGACACCTCGATATCAGAGGACCAAGTAGCCCCCTGCTCTTGGGAAACCGAGTGGTACTCAGGAGCTGGAAGGCCGAATGCCTCCCTTCACCCGACTATCTACGCCCAAAAAAAGTCAACTCATCCACGTCCCACGCTCCCATCTTTGCCCAAGTCGGCTAAGTGGTCGAGACAGACAGTCCAGATCCCTAACTCATTTACAACCTAAGTTACCGTGACTACCCCAACCTTCAAGCCATCATGCCCCTTAAGCACCTAAGTCAAGGTCATTCCCCATTCGGTTCAAGCCGAGTCTAGACCGAAACCTGCGATCTCCTCTAAAAAGCGTTAATCCCTCTCCAGAAGCCATTGGCCCCGTTTCCTTTAGGTATTAATTCCATTAAGTCATTGTTCCCCTTTTGTGTTAATCCTCTTAAGCCACTATACCCAAGCACTGAGTCTATAAGCCTTTATTTCCCGTAGCATCATTCCCACTCCCTTAAGCGTCAATTCCATCAAGCCATTATGACCCGAGTCTGGACTAAAGCCATTACTTCCCTTAGTGTTAAGTCCATTGAGCCATCATCCCAAATCTGATTGATACCATTAAAACAGAAAACCCCTCCGCCTTTTAACAAAAAATCCAAAAAAAAAAAAAAAAAACAAAGAAGATGACAAAAAAAAAATCCATTTCATTATTAAAGTCATCACAAGCCTATTTCGGAGGAGAATCCAAGAGGGAAATAAGTTTCCCATCTCGGACCTCCTTGGTTATATCGTATGGACTAAGGTCAAAATTTGGGGCCAATAGAGTTATTTGCTTAAGGGCTTTATTGAACTCATCTTCATGTTGTTCTATAATGGCCCCCTCCAAGCAAGCCACCCTCTTAGCAAGCTCTGTATTCTCCTCTTTCAACTTGCCCGCCTCAGATTTTGCGACCATAGTCTTGGCTTCCGCAGTCTTCAGGGTCTCCTTATCAGAAGATAGAATAGCCTCCACCTCTGTCACCCTCGATCAAAGATTCCACAAGAGTGGACTTCAGCGATGCCACCTCAGCTTCCGGCAAGTACGCCTTTGTTCTCAACGAGGCCATCTCAGCTTCCGACGAAGATGCCTTTGTCTTCAACAAGGATGATTCGACACGAGAAGCAGCAAGTTTGGCCTTCAAATCTTCTATCTCAACAAAGGGCCTTGACTAGCCTCCTTCATTTTCTGGACCTCAGCTAAAGAGTCAGCCTTGGCCTTCAAAGCCTTCTCTAGTTCCTTCTTATTGATGGCCTCCTTGGCCACAATCTACTCAGCCTTCCTCGCCAACCCTCGCCAAATTTCCAAGGAAGCCATAGAACGTGCCATGTAGGCGGTCATCATATCAAACGAGTTGTCGGCTCCAGCAGACACTTTGCAGCCCCCGGTCATGCTAAGATATGCGGATGGTAGGAAAAAGACCCCAGGCATCAAATCCAGGGCCCCATAAGGAATTGGCAGTAGGAGGGGCCACGTAGCAAGACAAGCCGCCAGGGGGCAAATTTGACCTTGAAGTCACCATCACTTTGCCTTTGGGTTAAGTAGGCAAAGGTGGAGGAGGAGGAGTAGTGGCTTTCCCCTTCTTAGTGGCCGCCTCCTCTACAGTTGTAGAGTTGGCCTTCCGTTTGCCTGCCTCCTTGTCGGATACGACTAGGGTCGTCAGCTTCTCAACCACTGGGACCGAGTCCTTCTCGGCCAGGCTTGCGACCAACTTCTTTACGGCAGCAGTTGCAACAATGTTGGTCTCAAGAGCCTTTCGACCAGAGCTCCTAGCATCATTGGTCAGGCGAGCCTTCTTAATCAACTTGACCATGTCCACTCCTTGCTTCTTTAACATACATGCAAGGCAAAAACACCACATGTTATCACTTTCGGTGCAAGGTCGAAGTCCAGAGAAAGTAACCACTCACTCTTCAGCGAAAGGTAGCGTTGCTTGTGGAGATCCGGGACACTATGTCCCCCTGTAATTCATCCCTCTTGGCAGGCTATCCAGTATTTGCAAATCAAACTTAGCCTCCAAAAAGAATTGGCCCCTCACCAACCCCTTGAACTTAGGGGGTTCCCGCCAGTAAAGCGACAAAGGCCGAGAGTCAACGCAGAAGTGACTCGCCTCAGATGCCTGAACCTTCACAAACCGACTCTTGAACTTGTAGGAAGCCGTGTAGGAGGTGAGAGCCTTGTGTTAGGCAGAGGCGTCAGCAAGACCCAGCCAACTAACTGGCCGACTCGAGTGGTATAGTGATTGAGGAAGACGGCGATAGTGGGCAAAATCCCAAGGGCCAGGCAAACCACCCTAAAAGCCTGAATCGCTGCCCAACCACTAGGGTGAAGTCGAGATGGGGCTATCCCTAAACTTCCTCAGGACATCTGCCTCGAAGAAGTCAGAGGGGAGGATCACCCCCAAATCCAATAACATTGTTTCATACATATAAATGAATGGCTCCTCCCCCTCCTTGGCGGCATGGCACACTCGTTCCCTCTCGCCATAGCGCACCACCTTCAACATATCAGCGTGGGAGCCGCAAACCCATTTCCCATCCTCTGCGAGGGACCTCACCTCAGAATGCGTCGTTTCAGACTGATTTTCCAGCACATCCTTGTGGACCCACCTCGGGCACCAAAGGTGCAGGGGCCCGTGAAGACCCCCTTCAACCATAGCCACTGGCATGGCCTCTAGGTCCTCACCCGATGAAGAAGAAAAAGAAGAAGAAGAGTAAGTCTCAGAACTATAAGTACCTGACATGGTGGTAAGGAAGACGAAGGCTGGGGATGCAAGGAAGGGTTGAGGAAGAGCAAAGACTTGGGAAGAGCGCGAAAGGTTGAAAAGAAAGAAAACGCAGAGCGTAGCAGCAACTGAGACAAACAGTGGAAATGGGAATGAAGCAAAAGGAAAAAACGAGTAAAACCAGATAAAATGCGTGCTTCCCAAATAAACGCCTGCCTTGGAACCCCATGACTGAGATTCGTGTTTTTCCAAAACGGTGTAATCATTGCGCCACCCTCATCAATGCATTCTAGAAAATGAAGAGCCCTGTCTGAAGAGGTAGCGAGGCACGTCCAGTCACGCGCAACCCTTCAACTGCCTCCAGAAATTCAAATGTTGGAGCCCACACACAAAAAAAAAAAACAAAACAAAAACAAAAAACAAAGACAGGCCCAGATAATCACGACCCATTCTCTCAATCGAGCCTAGGCACACACCCAGGTAAGGGCTACCTCTATAGGCCGCCTCCATCTCGGCGGTCTCAGCAATTCCTCCATGGACCGCCTCTATCTCGACCGTCCCGTGTAGGTCGTCTCTGTCTCAACAATCCCTCCATGGACCGCCTCTATCTCAGCCGTTCCCGCGTTGGCCGTCTTTGTCTCAGCCCAAGGGAGGCTGTTATAACCCTGGTTCGACTCCAAGAAGCACACACGGCAAGTTCCCCTAACGTCGTCATCTCCACGATGGCCTAGGAAGACACTACCCCTGTTCTTCAAAGCTCACATTTACTTTGCAAGCCTGGGTGCCAACCAGTGTGTGTACTGGCTTGTCCAAAAACTTTTCAAGCCTGAGTACCAGCCAGTGTGTACTCCGCTTGTAACGAAAAATTTTACAAGTCTAGGTGCCAGCCAGTGTGCACTCTGCTTGCTGCATAAAACCTTGCAAGCTTGGGTGCTAACCAGTGTGCATCCTGCTTGTCACCAAAAAAAAAAAAAAAAAAAAAAAAAACTTTGCGAGCTTGAGTACCAGCCAGTGTGTACTCCGCTTGCCGCATAAAACCTTGCAAGCCTGGGTGCCAGCCAGTGTGCACCCTACTTGTCACTGCATAAAAACTTTGCAAGCTTGAGTACCAGCTAGTGTGTACTCCGCTTGCCGCGTAAAACTTTGCAAGCTTGGGTGCCAGCCAGTGTGCACTCCGCTTGTCACATATACCTTTTCTAGCCTAGACGCCAAGAGAAAGCCCAGTGCCATATCTCGGACCTGGATGCCAATGGAAAATCCAGTGTCTATCTCATTCGAGCCTGGACGCCAAGAGAAAGTCCAGTGCCACATCTCGGACCTAGATGCCAATGGAAAATCCAATGTCTATCTCATTCGAGCCTGGACGCCAAGAGAAAGCCCAGTGCCACATCTCGGACCTAGATGCCAATGGAAAATCCAGTGTCTATCGTATTCTAGCCTGGATGCCAAGAGAAAGTCCAATGCCATATCTCGGACCTGGATGCCAATGGAAAATCCAGTGTCTATCTCATTCTAGCCTGGACACCAAGAGAAATTCCAGTGCCACATCTTGGACCTGGATGCCAATGGAAATCTAGTGTCTGTCTCATTCTAGCCTAGAGGACAGTGGAAAGTCAAGTGTCATATTTCCAACCCGGATGCCAGTGGAAAATCCGATGTCTCATTCTAGCTTTTGCAAGCCAGTGCGCACCCGACTTGCCTTTCTTTTTGACCCACCCTTGTAAACCTGGGTGTCAACCGATGTGCACCCCCCTCGCCAGGAGGGGTCCCACACGACCAGTTCTTTATTTATGCTTATCCAAAAGGATCACTTCCTTTTTGGAAAAGCACAAATAAAGAGGCGACGCACCATTAAACAGGCGCAACCTCCCAGGACGGCGCAATCATCATGCCTAGAGTTAATGCACCCCAAGAAACGAAAAGACCCATTAATGTGCCCCGAGGAATGAAAAGGCGCCATCAATGCGCCTCCCTTAAAATGAAAAAGACAAATCGTAGAGCGCGTACCTTCAAAGCGCGACTATTGAGTTTCCAAAAGACACAAATAAAAAAATAAATAAAATAAAATAAAATAAAAAAAAGAAGGAAAAAAGAAGAAATAAATAAAAGGGAAAATAAAAAGGAAAGAATCAAATTCAGTCAATTCAACTCGGCCAGCATCCCAGCCGTCTCGGCCAGTGCGGATCCGACTCGGCCAGCATCCAAGTCGTCTCGGCCAGTACCAATCCGACTCGGCCAGCATTCAATCCACCTCGACCAACGTCAACCCGACTCAGCCAGCACCCAACTGATATCGGCCAGCACCCAAGCCGTCTCGGCCAGTGCGGATCCGACTCGGCCAACATCCAATCTATCTCGGCCAACATGAATCCATGACAGCTAACAGTAGGGAGCTGCAGCCAACGTCCCATCAAATCAGATTTGACCCAGCCTATCCAATACCATACCAAGTTCCAATAGATGATTCGCCTCTCCAAATCCGGACCAAGCAAGGCAGGATCAGAAACATTATCAAACCTAGGCGCCCAAAGGAAAGCTTAGCAAGTCACCCTCAGACACAGACAGCCCAATGACCGCTCTCAAACTGAGCACCTAATGGAAAGCTCAAAGGCTAATCAAGTCAGAGCAAGTTAGCAATATCATCAAACCTAGACGCCAAGCGGAAAGTCTAGCGATCCCTCGGAAACAAATACCCCAATGGCCATCCTCAAACCGGAGCACCCAATGGAAAGCTCAAAGGCCAATCAAGTCAAGGCAATTCAGCAGCACCATCAAACCTAGGCGCCAAGGAGAAAGCCTAGTGATCACTCGAAAGAAAACATCCTGATGGCTTCTTCAAATCTGGGCACCCAATGGAAAGCCCAACAACCATTTACTCCCAAGCAGCTTACTACTCGAAGCTCAGCCCCAAGACCACCCCGTCGGCCGGTTCCCCAGGAGAGCTTAGAGTCTTTATCCGCATTCATTATCACAAACCCAATACTGAATGCAAATAAAGAGGGGGCAACTGTTGCACCCCAAAACTGTCTGGGACTGAGTCTTCCCGAGACTGAGTCTTCCCGGGACCCACCTTGACTCACATATAAAATAATATCTTGGAAGGTAGTTGTAACAAAACTCAGCACTACCAGGAGAGAATCAAGGGATATGGGGGCAACCACCGGCCCAATCCCAAGCCTATAAAAAGCCTCAAAATGAAGAGTTAGGGGAAGCAATTTTTCCTGGCAGAAACTCTAAGCCAAATCTCTCAAACCTCTCCGAAGCCTCCCAAATCTCTCGAACCTCTCCCATAGCCAAGCTGGTATTGACCGGCCTCACCTTTTCTAGCAACATCCCCAGCCAGAACTACGTGGACTTTGAATCCTCTAGAGCCGAGGTACGTAGGCCTAGGGGGCACACCCCTATCAAGTCAAACCTTAAACCCCAAAAATCCAAGACACCTTGCCCGACTCTCTTTCCTCCCAGGACTTAGACAAAAAACATAAGCCAAATGCAAAACACCGTTCCACTTCCCATATAGCTAGCCAAGGGTAACTATCAAGTGATAGACATGCTGGGCCCCCCTAGTGCCCTCTAGCGTGTAACCAACTCCCGAGCCCATATTTCTGATTCAAGACCAGCCTTTCCTTCAGGTTTCCTGGCGTTCCCCAAACCAAAACGCCGGTGGCGACTCCTGCCTGGCCGACGTGGTTTCGGCTGGCCCCTCCCAACGTCACGATTTAGGTTGTGACACTACCAAAGGAATATCACGCTAGAGTAGCATGACTAACCATAGAGAAGGAGATTAGCAAGGTTGCACCTAGCCTACTTCCTGAGTTAAGATGGTACCACATGGCATTGAAGTCGTACTAGGAATGCATCATTGATATCATTTATGTGCATACTTGCTTGTCATTGTCTACTAAGTGTGTTTGTTCATTGTTTAGTTAATGTATGTTTGAAGTTTTCTTATAATTATATATGTGCCTTTCCTATTCATGATGTGCTCATACCATGAGCTGAGTGAGGAATATTTTTCACTCCTTTTTGTTTGCATTGTCTATGTTTGGGTGGAACACCACTTGTAGGTGATGATGAGAAAAAGCGTGAGGGTTGAGTTAAGGATCCTTAATTGTTGTTCCCCTTTACTACTTTCATCTTGTTTTTTTTGTTTTATTTGAGTTACGCTCTGATAGAACATGTGACATTGGGACTAAGGAGCCTTATTTTTTGAATTAGGATTTGTATACTATAATGTTAGAAGTTAGCCTTTTAAGTGTCATTAGGGTTTGAACCCTAGAATTTGACCTTTGGAGTATCATTAAGACTGTACGCTTTTGTGTTATTTTGAATTTTGTACAAATGATAAATTTTGAAGTCTTGAATTCGTGTACCCTTTACAGCTAATTGTTATTTTTGTAATATTATTATGTATCGGGGTAGAGGGTGTCATAGTCTCCATTTTCTAGGCAAACTTCTTAAGATTTTTGTTATATGATCATGGTTATGATAAGTTTTCCCTAAGGACCTCAGATTATTGATAATTGTTTGGAAGCATCCAAACATTTGATTAATATTCTTATGATCATCTATTTTAAATAACTCGTATTGATATATAAGCATACTTATCTTGGAGTCGTTTACCTATAACATCCCTTTGTAGGCTAGAGATAGAGTGTCCTATATCTCCTTATAGGATTTTTAGCTATGAACTTTTTCATTTCTACTTTTGTGAAGGCACACATAAGAAAATCTTTAATTTCAAAGTTAAGAAGGTACCTTATCTTTTGCTCTTCATTCCATGAGGATCTAAGAAGCTCTGTTTCATCCTCCTTTATAGAATGTAGTTTTCGTTCTCTACGACATCGCACATGTCAATGTGACATGAATCAAATAATGCCATCATTATTTGCTTTTAGTAATCGTAGTTTTGTCATTTGAACAAAGGTAGTCTATTGGGAACATGTCTTTTTGTTTCCATAGTGCTTGCATGTGGATCTTGTCCCCTGCACTATTAAAAGCTCAACCTCGAGAGGATGAACTCTAATACCAATTGAAGATAACATGTACACATAAGAAGGGAGGTTGAATTATGTGTGTGATTTTTCATTTAATTATTGGTAGATATGTGACTAAAACTTCTATTTTTGATACATTTCTATATCTATGAAAAACACTTCTTCATAGTGAAAAAGGTATAGATAAAGAACACACATATAGGAAAAAACAAGCTGAATTCTATTGCTAATAAGAAATAATTTGAAGCATTAGTGTTTATTGGTTGGAAGGTCCTTCAATTCATATGTTGGATCTAGTGAATTGATGTATCTTGAGGGAGGATCACATTATGTTTCAAAGTACGAATACAATGTGGTGTTTGCTCTTTAGCAATAGAGTTTTGTGTGCTTCAACTCAATTTTCTTTGTGGCACTCTTTACCCCTAATACTAAACAAATATAATAAATAAACATAAAAGAAATTCAAACTTCAAAACATACATCATTCAGTAAAGGATTTCACATAACTTGCTTATATATTGTAATTTAAGACAAACATATATGCCTACTAGCACTCGAAAAGACCAATTTCTAACATTGTAATAGTTATAAAGTATAAATGAAAACATATCATTATCAACTAATTACAATTGTCTTGATGTTACATGTCCTATTAAAGAATCAAATAAAAAAATAAAAGAAACTAAAGAGAATAGTAGTAAAATGAGGAGATCAACTCAACCCTAACGCTCCTACTCACTATTACTTGCAAAGTGACATTCATCCCAAACACAAACAATACAACAAAAAAGGAAGTGAGAAACACCTCTCACTCAAGCCTGTGATATGGGGCACAACATAAGTAGCATATGCATAACCATACAATTACATATAATAAAAGAAAATAAACAGTTCACATATGCACATGAATGATAATACTTTATTCTTAGTACAACTCTATATTTCATGTGGTACCAATTCTAATATAGGAAAGTAGGCCAGATACACGTAACTCAACCTTTTTTGTTGATTGTCCACACTATCAAGATGCCTTTTGGTATCACATTAGGTACTACTTGGTTGCATTATCTATCTTGATCCGTGGGATCAATCACGACCATTGGATTTTCACAACAAGTATCCCTTAGGAGTCCAATGACCTTACCACTCAAGTTCATGTCTACTTCCTTACACATTAGTTTCATTAAATGATGCAAAAGATGCAATTTGATTTATCATTGTTCTACTTCCAACATTAGGCTAATGAGGATCATTCTCGCCTCTTACAGATTAGGCAGTTCATTCTACAACCCATCACAAATTAGTAAATACTATTCTTGCCTCTCACAGGTTAGGTTACTCACTAGACAAATGTCCCTTAGGCCCATCCTTGTCTCTCAAAAACTTGGTCACTTGCTGAAATACACTTATCCTTATTACTTATTTCCATGTTACATCCCGTAGTTCTCAACTACGCAATGCTACGATGACATTTAGCATAATGCAGGAATATTCCATACAAACACTCATGGTTTAACATAAAATAGTACGTTCTAAGTACACCACAACACAAAAGCTCATACAGGACATAAATTGGGTAGCATGGGTGTGCTCCCTTTAGTATGGTCATGCAAAGTAAGTGCATTTGTTCGAGCATGCTAAACATTGGCACATGCATGCTCCTTTTAGCATTGTTATGCATAATCAGTGCACTTGCACGGGCATGCTCATCGAGCATGGGATGTTCTTCATAAGTACTAGCGTACTTAACATCCTACGACTCAAAATTTTCTAAATTTTCACCTAGAATCTTGAATTTGGCAAGGGAACCTAGAATTTTCTACATTTTACATACATATAAACAATTACACAATTTTCACAAAACAACACATAAACAAACACCCTAATAAAGGAAGTTCAATCTCCCCTTTAGAGACAACCAAGAACATACAAATTACATTAAATATAATTCATACAATTATCAATAATTAATTAAAATGACAATGTCCTAATTTAGGAAGTTCAATCTCCCACTCAAATAACCAAAAACATACAATTTTAGGGGTTTTATGGATGACCCTCCTCTACCACAATTATACTTATACCCTTGAGCGGTATTTCTCACTCCTCCTTACCTGGAATGTCGACTCCTAAGCAAGGTTCTTGCTCCTCAGGATCGTTCCTCCTATTCCTCAAATGTCATCTCTAAGGGTTTTCCTTCTTGACCTTTTTGCATAGACACAGTCCACTCAAAACTTGGTGTTGCACCCCAAATCGGTCCGGCCCAGCGCATCAGAATGGGCCAAGACAGAGTCAACCCCGAGTCAGCCTAAAACAACCACCTGGACCCAGTCAAACCAAGACCGGATCCGCTCCATCCACGACTCGGATTCTCAGCCAAGTCACCCAAGATCTCAGGAGAATCTTAACTGAGACCGAGTCAACCTTATCCAATCCGTACCCGAGTTGCCCACGACATTAGGAATCTTAACCACCTACTCCCCATGTTGAGTGATTTTCGTTATCAGCCCAACAACAACCACCGGCCCAAGAAAAACCACCCTGCCACTACCCAATCCTATATAAACCCTTGCTACGAAGAGAAAAGGAGGAAAGAGAAGGAGGAGAAAGAACGAGGAGAAGTGAAAAGCTGACGACTGCTAAGAAAGGAAGGAAGCGTCCCGAGTCCAGACTGAAAGGCAAGCCGAAGTACCGGTCCACAAGCAAGAGTCATCTGCTCACTTCGATATCCAGGTTGGTCGATCCCCTTTTCTTTTCGTAATTAACATAATACTGCCCGCATCATCAAGCACGACCTCTCTCTGAACCCCTTCTAGCCTTGTAGTCATCAGCCCGAGAGAAACCGAAACCACGCCCAAGGCCGAGTATGTCTCGGCCTGAATCCCTTGAACGAGCATGACTCGGCGAGGATGATAAGACCACATCCAGTCTAACCCCTCACTTGCCTAAACACCCCCAGAACTACGTAGACTTTGAACCCTCTAAAGCCGAGGTACGTGGGCCTAGAGGGCACACCTCTATCAAGTCAAAATCCCAAAATTCCTCAAATCTTAAACCCCAAAATCCCAGAACACCTTACTTGAACCTCTTCCTTTCCTAGACTTAGACCAGAAACGCCATCCAAACACAAGCACCATCCCTCTCTCCATATAGCTAGCCAAGGGTAACTATCAAGTGATAGGCATGCTGGGGGCCTCTATGCCCCTAGCGTGTAAACAACTCCCGAACCCATATTTCTGATTCAAGACCAGCCTTCCCTTAGGTTTCCCTACGTTCCAAAAAAATGTAAGTGGCGACTCCAAATGGCCGAGACTGAGTCGGTCATGAGTACAGTTGAGTCGGTCCCTGCGTCACGATTTTAGGTTGTGACACTTGGCTTTAAAGGTCTTTTTTTATTATTATTTTTACTTATCAAATACTTCATTCTTAATCCAAAAATTATTTTTTCCAAGAATTAGTGACAAAATAAGCTTTTAAACATGTACATATTTAAATAAATAATTACAACATATCATATAATACATGCAATGTGTTACACTCTCTAAAATATATATATATATATATATATATATATATATATATATATATATATATATATATATATATATTTATATTTAAGTAATTATTGTAAGCATTGTTTCTAATTTAATTTCTAGAAGTATTGCTATTATTTTCTTTTGTACTTGTAAATGTGAATTTTGGTATATTCTATTTTTTCTTACAATTTTAAAAAAATAATTTAATGATTATCAAAATTGAATATTTTCTTTTACCTTGATCTTGTTGACTTGGTCTCACCTTATCTTTAAATTTGGTCTTTATCATATAATTTAGTAGGTTGAGATAGTTTTGAAACTCTTAATTTTTCTTTATAAATATTTTTACTTCAAAAGGTTTTTTTTCTCACATATAAATTTCTTTCTTTTCTTTATTTGAATTCTTGGATTTATAATAAAAATAAGTTGCTAGTTATGTAACTCCAACTTTTGTTGTGACAAACATATATTTTAGAAGATTTACATATCACATGAATAAATTGGTAAGAATAGTTTCACCACACATTAGTAATAAACATAATAATTTATTACTAAATTGACTTTAATTATTAAAAAATATTTATAATTAATAATATAATAAAATAATATTAAATAAATTATTATATAAATAGCCTAACTCATTTCTTTTAAGAGAGAAGAGATTGAGACACCTCTGTGTAGAGAATGAGAATCCTAACTTAAAAATATATTATTCATATAATAAATTAATCAATAAAGAGAGAAAAATAAATATATTATAAATATTATGATTAAAAGAAATAACTGAAAAATAATATTATATAAATAATAAATTTTATTTTTTTTCTTCATTCACTATTACATTTATCACTTTTAGAAATATCTTCTTTTAATAATATTTGTTTTATTTTTAATAATATTAAATATAAAATATTATTAATTATATTTTACAACATGACTCAAATGTAAATTTTAAAAATATTATGAAAAATAATAGATAATAACTTTTTATATTTTCGTAACATATTTAAATATTATTAAAAATCACATAAATTGAAGTGATAATAATATGCTTATCCTATGTTTTACTCAGGACACGTGTCCCAAGTGAAACCTCGCGCACATAAACTATAGTATAAAGCTGGACTCGCGAAAGACGTGGGTAATAAAAAACAATACAATAATAAAATGCGAAAATATGCTATAAATGAAGGCATTTTCTATAGTGATGGAGCGTCTTACAATGGTGGTTACCGTGGTATTCTTCTTTGTCTTCTCTCTGAGTCTCATAAGCGGTGATGGAGCATTCTCAGAAGAATCCCACATCAAACTGGGCTCAGATAACCATCATTGTTCAGAGAAACTGACCCATATCCACTTCTACTACCATGACATAAGAAATGAGAAGAACCCCACGATAGTGCAAATAGTGGACACGCCAAGAAACGTTCCTAATGGATTTGGGTCAACTTTCGTGATGGATGATGCGATGACAGAAGGGCCAGAGCTGAGTTCGAAGCACGTTGGAAGAGCACAGGGGCTGTTTGGTTTGGCCTCTCTTGAGGATCTTGGGATGTTCATGTCGATCAATTTTGCCTTCACCCAAGGTCACTATGCGGGAAGCACGCTGAGCATGCTGGGTAGGAATCCCATATCGGAGCAAAATAGGGAAATGCCAATAGTTGGTGGCACTGGTTTCTTTAGATTCGCCACTGGCTATGCCATAGCAAATAGCCTTAATTCCATTTCTACCCCTGAGCATTTTGTTGTGGAGTACAATATTACTGTGCGGCATCCCTAGTGTGCCTTGTCACACCTTTAGTTAGGGAGGGTGATAGTGCCAATACTGTCTCTACCTCTCATTAACTGTCTCCAGTAACTTGTTCAATAACTTTGGCTGCGTAGATTGCTGCATGCAATTTTAAAAGTTTTAATAGAGTAAATTACATTTTTCATAAGTTTTGCTTTTTTTTTCTTTCATCACCTCAAACGTAACAAAATTGTAGACAAATATAATTCGTAGTATAAGCAACTATTTAGAGTTTTACGAATTCCAATAAGTTTGTTGTAAAACCTTTTGTCGGAATCGCTCTTTATTGTTTAAAATGAATGATTTCATTTTTTTTATTTTCTAATTGTTCCAAATTTGTATAAATTGAATTAATTAAATTAAATTTTTTTCGTCTTATCTTAGAATAGACATTCACCCAAAATTAATCCACTTCTATTTTTATTTTTTTAAATAAATTTTGACTTTTTCCAATTGATAATCAACTCTTCTTATTTTTTTAAATAGTGAATAGTTCTCAAGATTCTTCTTTTTTATTATCTAATAAATCACTCAATGAAAGTAGACTCTCTTTCTATTAACTTCAAAATGTCTATTAACTTCAAAATGTTTATTGTCTCTTTCGTGGAATCTTTTGATTTATTTGATTCTCACACTCAATTACTTAATGAATTTTTTGTGGTTGTACATAACTTTTTATCTTTTTAATGTTTTAAACAAGTAAAGTTACATGATATAATATTTTTTGAAAAATTAAGATGAGGTAGTCTAATGTATAAGAGGTGTCAACATAATATTTTTTTAAACAATTAAAGGAGGTTAGTGTAGGGGAAAAATAGAAAAATGAAATTGAATGAAACTTAAGAAATGTTAGTGTAATTTACCCAATAGTTTATGATCTCATTATTCTTTTTTTATTATTTAAGGAAGAAATACTATTAAGGTATGTTTTAGCTTTCTCAATTTTTTTTACCAAAATTAATTTTAGACTCTATTTTAAAAATGATGATTTTAGTAATTTTATTGTTTTACAGTCAGTAAATTTTATTATATTTATGAAACTGAAAGATACGGGGATAAGGAATAAAATTTAGAATTTATTGGTCATGTATTGAGTTGTAAAATAGTTATAAAGTATTTTACATTTCTTTTCCATTACAAATCATTATTGGTATGATTTTAAAAGTCAACCACCTTATCATATAGAATAAATTATAATTGGATAACAATATAAAACAATTTTACACTATTAGTATATAACTTATATTTTTAAAATTTATTAATTAATAAAAAATAAGAGGACCAAAATTATTGTTTTTAGGAGAAATTATTTGTCAATTATTAAAAATAGAAGCATCAAAATTATTGTTTTTTTGAAGAAATTGTACCTATTTCTCATTGAATGTTCCTCTAATTTTTAATTCAACACTACCCTCCATTATTTAATTTTTCAATTGGCACACACCACCCTTATAATATTCTCTGCAACGAGAAGGCAAATCACATATACAAGTAGAAGCATTTGTGCACAATGATGAATACCATCATTGCCTTGCCACTGTCATGGTTATCACCAGACACGCAATTAAAATAATGTCATGGTTCATGATTGTCCATATTTTTCTGAGTAATGAAATTATGTTTGTTATAGTTTTTCATATATGTTTGTTGTCATCATTTTTGCACGGTCATCAGCTGTTTGAGGAAATGCTACAAAGGCATCTACATATGAAAGATATCCATTATGATCTTGTTTATTACATCGAATTGTGCCTCAAAAAAACCAATATTGTGACTATCACGGTTCTCCATTGTGCATCCTTAAAAATAGGTGCTCTAGTTCACCTTCTCACTTTAACTTCTCTTCAAAGGGTTTGTCTGATGAGATTCACAATAGAGATGTGATTGCTTGGAATGTTATTGTTGTGTTATCTCTTGAAAATAACTGCTATAGGAAAACAATGGACTTCTTTGAGAAAATGATCAAGGCCCAAACTGGTATGTTTCCACTACTTCATTGCTTATGGTATCAGCTTCCTTTCACATCAAAATCTTTGATCAAGGATGGGGAGTTCATTGTGTGAGCTCTTGTTCAATTCTACCTAGAGAAAGACACAGTCTTGTGGAATGCAATGATATCTTTAAGTTCAAATCTCATTACGTTTAAATAAAAAATATATATATCTTTCTTTCTTCAGATTTAATATACCCTCAATGCCAGATCCCTCAGTTTCTATTTCCCTGTCGAACAAAAGATAGCACTTTGAAGTTACATCTCATTCATCTCTCTTGAAAATCCAAAAAGCATAAGAGAACTAGTTGTTCACAACAATCCAAGAAGCATAGATATCTATCGGTTTAGAGAAACATTCAATGTGGTGTACGCCCTCATAGAACTTCTATTAGATGAAAAGGGCCAACACTTAACATCTGAATCATCAAAATCTGCAACAAATCCTCATATATTGTAATTGATTGATTAATCAATAATTAGTTGATTATTGGTCAGTTTTATTGTAAGTACTGATTGATTACGTCAATTGGCCAATGCAGTATCATGTTTTAGGAAGGAAACAAAGAGAGCGTACACCTATCTTAGGCTAAAACTTGATTTTGTTGTTGATTTTATAGTATAAATTTTGCTTTTAGAATATAATTAATAGAATTCTTATGCATTGATTATTTTAATCTGTACTGGTAAAAATATTTTAATACTTCTTTGTGATTATTTTAGAAAAGGAACTTTTCTCTTGCTGTATTCTATTTTAGTTCTAAAATTCAGTTTTTTCACTTCTTATTTGGGTATGATGTAGAGATGTTGATTTGTCTTTACCAGTTTATCTCATGTCTGTGCACCCTTCATTCTCATTCTTGAATCTTGCTTTCGGTCACACGTATTGATTGGGCATAATCAGACTCTCACTCATGGTAGGTATGTTTGTGATTTATTGGTCCAGTTTATCCACACACACATATATATACCATGAGAGAGAGAGTAGAGTATCAAAATCTTGTAAATTTCTATTAATAGAAATAGGCCTAATTGTAAATCAAGCTTGTTGCTAAAATTGAATCACAGTTGAACAGAGAAGAAAGTTGCCTGACAGACATACAGGGGTAGATTGATTTTTCTTTAGGACTAATCACTTGAAGAGAAATTAAGAAAAGATGAAACACTTTACACAAAATCCTAAACACACGGCAAAAAGCCAATTTTACTTCTAATTTTCAATATATAAAATCATAAACAAAGATATGATAATAAAATGAGTTTTGAACATACGCACACTTTAGCAAATAACTGAACCTCAATGTAGCTTATCAAATGTGCATGCCATGGTAATACACTTCCACACTACATATTCTTGCATGTTATTCAGCTTCTAAGACGTCCAGGTTGATACAGAAAAGAGTGGCTTATCATTCCAACAGACAAACAAACAATTATTCTCCTGACAAAGCTTATATCCATTTCCATAACCATGCAACTGTTTTTTTGCTTGCATCATACCATGATGGCTAATATGTCCCTTCCCAAACCTAGCCAATTCTAGCCTTGGGATCCAAGTCTCAAGTTTCTCATGCCTCTCCTTTCTCTCAACTCCTTCACATGCAACGATGTTCTTTATTTCTTCCCCTAGTAGAGTCCTTTCCATTATGATTCTCTCCACTAGTGTTGTTGAAACAGTTGCTTCCAAGCAGTTGAACAAAGCACCATAAAAGTCCAGTGCTTTGTCAACCCTTTCTGTCAAAGTAGAACCATTAACATTAGATTCTTGTTCAGTAATCACCATCACTCTAGGTTGGAGTTTCCACAGGTTAATTAGGAAGTGCATAATCTTGGTTGAAGTATCAGAAGTGGGGATAGTCTTTTGTTTCCCAAGCATCTCAGCAAATGTCCTTTGATGCGATGATTCTGCCGGTGAGCTCCTGATGCAGACCATTGCATCATCAGTGGCCAGAAGAGTGTGCAGCTGAAGTACTGAGCTGATTGCAAGAGGCTCTCCTATCTTCACAGGCAATCCTTCAAGGTCAAGATTTTCCAATGTGCTTACAACAGCATGGAGTTCGAGATGGAAATTCAACTTATCAGCTTCTACTCTCAAGTGAGTGAACACTTCCTCTAAAATTTCCTTCTTCTCATGTATGCCTGTTATTTTCAGAAATTTAGGTTTCTTTTGGCTTTCTTTTAATCTCTGCATAAGCCATATCCACTGAGTAGCATCAGATGCACTGAGATCAACAACATGGATCACTTCTTCCCCTTCCATAGCCTCAGCAATGGCATGACTTGTGATCACATATGCAATCTTTAAAAATGGATACAGATCAAAGAATAACTTCTTAACAAGTTCTTCTTCTGAGGTTGACATTGTTTTTGATAATCTGAGAGCTTTAGGTACTCCATGCAAATTTTTTAGAATTTGGCAAGCTAGACCCTCACTAATATAGGTGGCTACCCTTTGCATTGCATCACCATAAGGGGAAGCAATGTGTGCAACATAATCCAGTCCAGTATCTGCGTTCATGATGCTGCCTGATTCAATAAAATTGGCGCAGGCATTAAGAATTCGGGCCAGGTATTTACTCCTATCCTCCTTATTCATATCTTTGAGCCATGGGTATGGTGAATCTAATATATAAGAGATAGCTTTATCAGGAAAACTGGAAAAGAACACTAGAGATATTAAGAGTGTTGCAAACTCAGAACTGTTGCAAGGTCAAATTTAGTTAGTTCAGAAAAAGTGCCACATGAGAAATAATAAATTGTAGTAATCATTCATCATTTTCAATCAATTATCTCCCAATAAACTCTGTTCATGATAACAAGTATATAGAATTTTTAAGACATAAAAATCATTCACAAGCCTTCACCTAAGAGCTTAAGCTTTTTGAGATAGATGATCCTTCGGGGATAGCTTAAGCTTTCACGAGGAGTTGATGACAAGAACAAGATACAAGGCCAAAGGACAAATAGTTCTAGCATTCTTTCTAGAATACCACATAATTACTATGTAAAATATCATAAATTCTGAAGAAAAACAGTGAACATGAGGGGATAAAACACTATTTGTACTCGAGAGATTGACCAAATGAAAGGAGAAAGTGATTTTATGATTTATGTAGTAACAAAAGCACACAACACAACTATCTGACAGATGTGTCTGTTAGTGTTGGGTGTTTGTTACTGAGAAAATTAGATTAGTTGACATAGCTTAAAGGAATAAGACATGCTTCCTATATATAAGAGGAAAGGTTAAGATAGAGATTTACATGTGATTTGAAAGGAAATTGGTTGTGTATTCTATTCTATAATTGGGGGAGTTCTTCCCTGTACTCTCTAATACAATACCAGGTTCCTAGCACTTTCTTCCCTTCTTTGATGGAATATATTCTGTTCTTTATTCTCTTTCAAACTAATGTTCTACAATGTAGAGAGAGTATTACCTGCGTCCATGATTTGGTCCTTGGGCACCTAAATGACCATGTACACCAGCAACCTCTCAAGTTCTTTACTACATTCCTAATCCTATTAAAAGATGCAGATAAGCATTTCCTAGAGCATCCACTGTCCCTATAAGAGTATGCAAAGCTTTATAGGGACTTTGGCCTTGGGTTTCATGGGGGGAGTAAACCATTAGACTAAAATTCTTGTCATGAACGACTAGCTTCATTAAGTTAGCGACAATAAGAAGAGTTGATCTTGTCACCATTGATTTGTAGACCTTTGACTATAATTGGCTTCTTCACCCGATAAGATGTGATTTTTGCTGGCTAAATCGGGTATCTAAGTCCAATTCAACTACAATCCAACAATGTCCAAACAATTTCCTTGCATCTTAGGCTCTTGGTGTATGTGAAAGTTGGCATTGCCGCGTTAGTCATTAAATTCTCCAAAACTATAGTTTGGCTTCGTATAAACGGTTATCTAGTCACAGGGAAAGGAGATTGGTACAAGAAATTTGTTAGCAAAGTAGACAAATATGGTGTCCTTATTACTCCTTAGTTTATGCTGAGAGAGTGAGACAAGTAACTCCTAAGAAAACCAAACAAAGATAGAAACATAATATGATGATTGCTATTAGATAAAGAAGTGGTGAGAAATACTTTTAGCACCATATGTCAATAAATATAATATATCTTTAGGATAAACAAACATAGGTTTCATATGTCACAAGGGAGCAAGATTCAAAAAAAGTTGCCTAGTTTCTTTCACACAGCCTTCTTATCTAAAATTAAAATCATTAACTATCTATCTAAACAATGCTATAATGTAGGAGAGAGCAAGGTTAATATTTTGTAACTTATCTATTTGGAAATGAAAATCTACTAAAATATATGCAACGTAACCACTTAAAAGCAAGAGTCCTTTTGAAAGCAATGCAGAACAAGATGAGTATTTCACAAGAGATTATGGATATGTTAATTGGAAATCTAGGATACCACGTAAGGTCAAAACAGGGAATGGCAACAAAAAGATAAGGTTGTAGATAATAACTACAATAATGATCATTTTACACTATTTCATTATGTTGATATTTTTGAAACATTTAACCGTCATGAGATGCTGATAGATAAGATGTCTTCCCATGTAAAATATCTAATTGATGTCTTAAATGTGTAGAAGTGTATAATATCTTTCTGTGATGGCATTTAACAACGTAGACTCCTTTTTAGAAACTCAAACGGAAGGCCAATATTGATCACTGCTGGTTGGATGATAGAAGTGTTGGCAAGCCATAGGTGCTGGTGAGGTTGCCAAGACATATTTGTCATCCACAAAAGTTCAGAATGACAAAGAAGAAGAATATTGTGTGAGCTAAAGGTGCTGGCGAGATTGCAAGATCAAAGAGGTGTGGTTAACCAAACTTCCAAAGGTTTCAAAAACCAAAAAAAAAAAAAAAAAAAAAAAAAAACTGAAGGTCGAAAACATATAGATCACTAATATAATTACACAAGTTAAACACATGAAGCAGGATATGAAATATAAAAGAAATTACCAGTTTACCACATAATACATTTCCAGAGAACATAAAAGTAGAAATTCATTACAATCATGGCCTTTTAATGATCGAAGCTTATCTTAAAAGATTCAAAGCATTCAACACTCAACAGCAACATTTCATATCTCAAAACAGAAGCATCCCCATTTTTGTTGTGTAACAGATTCATATATATTTATTGACACCCATTAAAACTTAATAAAGAGACTTTTCTGAAATGAATATATATATATATCTATATATATCTATATATATATATATATATATATATATATATATATATATATATATATATTTCAACTAAGGTACAAGAGTTCTTCTTACCAATTAATCGTCTCCAATCCAATGTTTCATGAGACAACCAAACATATTGAGGTAACATACTCACTCAAACATTCCTTGAGCATAACTATGTCCTAGCTTCTCATCTGTAAAAATTTTGCAGTTTTTTTGTTGATTTACCACCACTTTCAGCTGTAGTAAATGAAAATGAGTTTTAGCTAATGCTATCATTGCTAGGTAGTAATATAACTAAAGATGGAGATCTGACGAAGCTTGAGGAAGAAAAATGTGGTGGTTCATTTGTGAAAGCCAATGAGCACCAAAACTCTACAGATACAACCAAGTGGAGTGACATATTGAATCCAGGTAGGAATCAAGAGTGAAATATGTTGTACAGAAGTGAATTGATATTAACATGAGCAACAATACAAGATGGATTTGTTTGGCTTCTTCAAAACACCCAGCAGCTCTAGAGAACAAAAACATAAAATCCTCTATACATAGAAACAATTAAAACATAGAAAGATGAAAATAAAAACCCACCCATCTTCTTGTCTTGTTGATTATTTCATTTTAAATCTCTTGAACATTCATAAGAACATTCATCTCCTAAAACTCCAAGCTGATACAGAAAACAATGGTCTGTCACTCCAACAGACAAGCAAACAATCATTCTCTTCTCGAAATTTGTATTTATTGCTATATCTCTGCAGCAGATTCTTTGCCTCTATCCTCCCATTGTAGCTCAAAGGCACCTTCACAAAACCAGCCATTTCAAGCCTTCGAATCCATTTCTCGAGTTTTTCGTGCCTTTCCTTTCTATCAACTCCCTCACAAGCAATGATGTTCTTTATCTGCTCTCCGAGAAGCATGCTCTCAAGTTTTTGCCTCTCCACTGATGTTCTCATAACAGTAGAGTCCAAGCAGTCAAACAATGCACTGTAAAAGTACAATGCTCTATCAACTCTCTCCATCAAATTGGATCCATTCAGATTTGATTCTTGTTCAGTAATCACCACCAGTTTTGGCTTGAGTTTCCGCATAGCTTTAAGAAAGATCCCCATCTTAGGCGAGGCACCAAAGGAAAGAGGTGACAATGCAGAATCAGGACTCAAGATGTATGCATTGACCATGTCTCTCTCAAGCCACTCTGCAAAAGTCCTTTGGCCCAAATGCACTGCTCTTTGCAGATTCATGGATGCTGCGGCGGCGGGTGAGATCCTCCCAGCCATGTCATCATCAGTGGCAAGAAGAGAATGCATCTGAAGAACAGAAGTGATTGCAATAGCATCTCCTGTCTTCACAGGCAACTTTTCAAAGTCAACATCTTCCAGTTTGCTGACAACTGGATAGAACTGTAAAGGAAAATCCAAATTTCCAGCTTCAGTTGTCAAATGAAAGTTCATTTGCTCTAAGACTTCTTTCTTATCATGAATTCCTGTAATTTTCAGATGCGGTGGACCTCCCTGGCGGTTTTTAAAAGTTAGCAGAAGATCTTTCCATTGAGCTGGCTCACAACAGTGGAGATCAATGATGTGAACCACTTGTTCACATTCCATGGCCTCAACAATGGCTTGGTTTGTGATCAGGTATGAGAACTTCAAAAAGGGACACAGTTCATAGAAGTATTTCTGAACAAGGATATCTTCTGAAGACAGTGATGTTTTTGAGGGATTGAGAGACTTGTATACACCTGGCAAGTGTTTGATTATCCTGTAACCAAGTGCTTCACTGAAATAAGTGACCATCCTTTGCACTGCATTACCATCAGGAGATGAGATCTGAGATATGTACTCAAGGCCAATATCTGCATTCTTGATGCTTCCAGATGCAACACATTTGGCACAGTCAATAAGAAGGCTTATTGGATTTAAGCCCTCCCGGGAATCCCATCTCAGCTCCCTCAACCACTGGTATGGCGAACCTAATCAATTCATAATAGCTGAATTAGCATAAGTAAGACCCATAGGGGTGAAAAGAGAAAATAAAATATGTTCATTTCACTCAGAGCATGTAAATGTTAGAAACAAGCATCAGTGTCCAGATACAATATGCCAATTAGCCAATGATTCTTGGTAAGAAAGTGATTATGTGATACTCTTAGGAGTGTTCGTCTTCCTTTTCTTTTCAGAAGCTATTACTTTTAGCTAGCGAGAAAGCAGGGAAATAACTCTCTTATGTTTCTTTCTTGTTTTTCAAAACACTTTGGTCTTTATCTAAACTGGATGATTTCGTGTGATCCATATAGCCGACCTCACCTAATGGAATAAGGCTTTTGTTGTTATTGCTGCTATTGTTGTATTATTTTTATTTGAACAAGCGCAAACAAACAGGCAAAGTTCGCACTAAACTGGTCATCAAGTTCAAGGGGTAATAATTCTGTTTTTTCATCAAACTCAAATGACTGTGTAAAAGAAACGTTAAATAAGGAACAAAAGTAAATTTTCATATAGAAAGGTAAATAATAATAACGGAGATATCTCATCTGGAGTAAAAAAATTGATCAACTTATCATGTGCCTAAGTTCACAGCCTGGTTACTTATCTCAGATTTGTAGAATTTCAGATACAATCTGTGATGTCTGTTGTGGCAGCAACTGTTGCTTTCCTTTCCAAATTGAGATTTTAACTAATTACTATAATGTAAATACTATCTCTAAAAAGTTAAAAGTTATCTCTAAATACTATCTTCAAGCTTATACTTTATTAACTTCTTAATGTATGAAAAAAGTGTTAACGGTAGAGATTTTTGTTGCATTCTCTTTCTGACAGCAGAGAATCCAATTCTGTCATTGGATTTTACAGCCTGTTCTCCGTCTGGAATTGGATTCTCTACTGAGAAAATGCAACAAGAATATTCAATGACCAAGCATATTTTTGTGCTTTTTCAGTGACTTTAGTTTACTGTTGATACTAACAAAATTTACACACTTCTCTTAACTATATGCTCTGGATTTCTGTTCATTATTTTTTAAGGGCTCAAATTTTTAACTACTATTGAACAATCATATCCTCAAGAAAACCAAGTGAAGCATAGGAACAGTTTAAAGTTTCTATTTCTGTCCTTTTTGTTTTTAATGCAGCATTTTCTTTAGTCATGAATTTCATAACGGCAAAAAAACAAAAACAAAACAAATTATTACCTGAGTCCATAAGGTCAACTTGGACAACTGATCAACACACCACCAACTTCAAATTAATAACAGCTAGTGTTCTTGGCAAGGCCAAAAAGGCCTCTAAGAGCAACCAAACCAAAAGTCCAAAACTGTTCCTCCGCTAAATGCAAAGCTCTACAGTGTCTGTGATGTTTTATAGACAAGTTAGTTTGAGTTGAAGCTCTTGTCTTGAAGAGTTTCTCAAGAAAGGACAAGAGAAGGAGTTGATAATGTCACCTCTAATTTGTCATCCTTAAGGTGCAGTAGAGAATATGCAATTTCTGAAATGCTGGGCCCACTCTACCCAGAATTGTCTCTTTGTATAGTAGAAGATTTTAGTGCTGGCCAGAACGGGTATCATTGCCAAAAACATGCATGTCCAAACGAGCTTTGCTTGTTCTTTAGTGGTTGGTGATGAGGATAGCAAGGAAAATCTTAGGAAGATCCTCCAAAAGAATATTGGATTCATGTTGAAGGCTGGATCCTCCACTTGGGGACTTCTCCTTGGACATAGGAGAAAACAAACAAGTCAATGCTTGAGATTGACAGGAAAATGTGGATGTGTTGTTTTATCTGATTATTCTCATATAGGAAGAGGTTACAAATTACAATAACTTATTCTCTCTATGCAACAAATACTGTTAAATTTCGGATTTATGTATATTAATATGATCAAGTTGGCTTAGAATAAGCTTCATTCAAGGCGCATAATCAAGGTCATTGGTAAGGACATTTTGAATCAGTGTCCTATATATGGATAATATTTGTAACATAAATTGATTCATCAATTCTTTATTATTAGGATTTTGTTAGCCGACTATTCAACAGGTTGTTGCCAAAACATACGAGCACTACTTAGATAAAAACAAAATAATAAAAATAAGAATATGGTCCGACAGGTTTAAATTATTCAATAGATGCACAAAGGTACAGCAGGGGGCAAATCTATACTATACAAAAGAAGGAAATACAAGTTTTTACGTGTCAAGCTCTCAACGAAGTTCTATAATCTGTACTTCAAATAATTTTCACTATTTAAGGAAAACAAAACCATCTTCCAAGTCCAAAATAAAATTGCGAACAAAACAAACTTCTATTTAGTGGCCCACATGTTTTAATACATAAAAAAAAAAAGAATAAAATAAAAGAATAAGAAAATTTGTAAGTCTTTATTAGAACAAACCAACTTTTGTAGGTCTCGATGAGAAACCTCTTTTGGTTTGATATTGATTATTTAATAGGTATGAATTTAGAGAATCTCACATATTTTAATTATTTATTTACAATTTTTTAAGAAATCTTGTATATAGTTAGAATATAAAGATCTGACTATTTTGAGCATAGATAATTAGGAGGATTTTTTATAGAAATTATAGGAAAGTGTTACCTTGATAATTTGCATATATTATAGTCTTTGTAATAGAAAGGAATAAGGGAAAAATTACACAACAGTCATATCTTTCTTTATTTTGGTATCAGAGCACTAATATTTGATCCAACGTCCCCTTATTACCTTTCCTTGGGAGATAATTCGGGTACCGTTGTTACTCCTGTGCAACTTAAAAGAGATAACTGTGATGAATGATCAAAGGCAGTGCATAATGTCTTCCTTGCAGAATTTGTGCAAAATCATGGTAAGCGAGGGACATGCACCAATTGTGGATAACATGGTCATGAACCCAATAAAGTGTAGAATATCTTCCATGTAGAATCCATGCAAAATCGTGGTGACCGAGGGACATGCACCAATTGTGGAAAACATGGTCGTGAAGCCAATGACTATTTTCAAATTGTTGGATACCTAGATTGGTGGAACTCAAGGAAAAATGAAAAAGATACAAGACATGGAAATCGTGGCACACACAACAAAGGCATAGGCCGAGGTAGAGAGACGTGTATTGCCAATGCGGCACAAGTGCAGTAAACTCATGGAACAACAAGTGTGCAAGGGGAGTTAAAGATAAGCATGGATCTTTTCCTGGGCTGAGTATTGATCAATGGTCACCACTAGTGAACATTCTTAATAGCCACAAATTCATTTCATCTACCAAGAAACTCAATGGTAAGCAAGCAAAAAACTCTTAATTGTTGCATACGAGAGCTTTAGATCACATGACAGGTGATGTAAACTTGTTAACATAAATAGTTGATGTCTTACCTTGTCCTATTGGGTTACCTGATGGAAGAAACACAATTGCGGATAAGGAAGAAACAATAAATTTGGGCAAAAGCCTGGTCTTGCATAATGTGTTATATGTGCCTAACTTGGCTTATCATCTTATTTCTATTTCCCAATTGATACATGACTCGAATTGTACGATCACTTTTTTCTAACAATTTATGTGTGATACAAGACCACTTCGAGGACAGTGATTAGTTTCGGTGAACAACGAAATGAGGTTTATCATTTTCCCGTAGTGTGGCATAGACGTTTGGGTCATTCTTCAAGTTAAATAGTTAGTTTGCTCCCTAGTATTCATATCGTTAAGAAAGATAAGCATGAACAAATTTGTGATATTTGTTTGAGAGTTAAACAAATAAGAGATATTTTATTCCTAGTTAGAATAAAGCTAATGAATGTTTTGACTTAATACATTGTGATGTTTGGGGACCGTATTGTATATATCTTTTTGTGGTGCTTTCTGTTTTTTTGATTATTGAAGATGATTTCTCTTGTGTCGTGTGGATATATTTATTGGCAAAGAAAAGTGAAGTTGCAAACACTCTTTTGAAATTTTGCACTATAGTGATTATGCAATTTAACAAAAAAAGTTAAAATTATGAGAAGTGATAATGGTACTGAATTTAGAGTCTTGCGAGACTATTTTGTTAAATAAAGAATTTGCCAAACTTCCATGGTTGACACTTTGTAACATAATGGCTGTGTCGAAAAAAAACATAGTCATATTTTAAATGTTGCCCGAGATCTTCGTTTTCAAGTAAATCTATACATTGAATTTTGGGGTGAATGTGTCCACACTGCATTGTACTTGATCAATCACACATCATCCATTATACATAAAGATAAAACTCCTTATGAAATATTGTTTGACCAAATTCTCACTTATTCTCATATTCGGATCTTTGAGTATTTATGTTATGCACACAATCGACCTTGACAAAAAGACAAGTTTGGTAATCAGAGTCGAAAATGTGTTTTTGTGGGCTATCCTTATGGGAAAAAGGGGTGGCGTCTCTATGATTTGGATGCTAGAGAATATTTTGAATCCCCTGATGTTATGTTTTGCGAAAATGAGTTTCCTTTCTTGACTAATGCTTCTGATGCACAAGATGACTCAATCCTTCCACTCAAGTTTTGTGGAAAGATGGATCTCCTCTCATTAATGAATCTAGAATGGGCATGCATGACAAAAGGAAGAGCAAAAACATTAAAGAAAGTGTTGGGGATGCACAAGATGTAATTTCGACTCAAAGATAGTGTTGAACGTCACAAAGCATGGTTGGCTATTCGAGGAGATAATTAGAAAGAAGGCACTGACTATAATGAAACCTTTGCATCAGTTGCAAAGATGGTCATCGTTCAAACTTTATTGGCTGTGTCAGCTACAAGATCCTGAATTTTGCATCAGATGGATGTTCGTAATGCCTTTTTGCACGGTGATTTAGACAAGGAAGTTTATATGCAACTACACCTTGGATTTTCTTGTGGAGATCCTCAAAAGTATGCAAACTCCATAAGTCTCTTTATGGCTTACGACAAGCACAACATAATTAGTTTGCAAAGCTTACTACCACAATAAAAGAATATGGGTTTCAACAATCTCATGCAGATTATTCATTATTTACTTATCATAGTGAAGAGTTAAGCTTAATTGTTCTTGTGTATGTTGATGATCCCATAATTGCAAGAAACAATGAAAACATGATTGAGGATTTCAAAACATATCTTAGCAATTGTTTCTACATGAAAGACCTGGAAAATTTAAAATACTTTTTAGGCCTTGAGATAGCTAGAGGCCTACAAGGGATTTTCTTATGTCAGCAAAAGTATGATTTGGACATAATCTTAGAGATAGGATTATTGGGCACAAAATCAATTGGTTTTCCTCTTAAACAAAATTATAGGTTGGCTCTTGCTAATGGCGCTATTCTAGAAGATCCAAAGTGCTCCTGTCAGCTAGTTGGAAAGCTCATATATTTGACTATTTCTCGACCTAAACTTAGCTACTATGTTCATATTTTAGCTCAATTTATGCAACTTCCTCGACAAGAGCATTAGGAAGCTGTAACACGGGTAGTTCATTATTTTGAAGGGAAATCTAGGCCAAGGTATCTTTCTTTGTTCTAATCATGACTTGACACTACTCGCCTACTATGATTCAAATTGGGCAAGTTATTACTTAACATGGTATTTTCAGTTTTGGAGAAGATCTCATATATCCTAGAAAACCAAAAAAAGCAAGTTATCGTCTCTCGTTCATTAGCATAAGTTGAATATAGATCTATGGCCATAACAATTAGTGAGTTAAAGTGGCTTAAAGCTCTTTTACTTGATTTGTAGGTGCCTCATCCTCAGCCTATGTGACTCTACTATGATAGTCAAACAACCATTCATATTGCTTTCAATCTTGTGCTTCATGACCAGACCAAGCATATTGAAGTAGACTGTCACTAAATTTGTGATGAGATCCAAGATGGAAATATTGTCACAATGCATGTTTGAATGTACAATCAACTTGCAGACATTTTAATCAAAGTTCTAGGAGAACACCAATTTGGTTTTTTATTGGGCATGTTGGGCATTTGAGACCCTCATGCTCCAACTTGAGAGAAAGTATTGAGAGAATCTCACATATTCTAATTATGTATTTGCAATTTTTTAGAAAATCTTCTACATATTTAAAATATAAAGATCTAACTATTTTGGACATAGGCAATTAAGAAGATTTCTTACATAAATTATAGGAAGATGTTGTCTTAATATATATATATATATATTATAGTCTCTGTAATAGGAAGGAATAAGGGAAAAAATACACATCAGTCATATCTTTCGTTATTTTATGCGTTCATTTTTTGATACAATTTTTTTTTTATCAAAATGAGACTACTTTTACCGATTTTATGTACTAAATAAATTGTTATAACAAATGTCATGAGACTATTGACTTGTGTTGGAATGGAGAGAAAACATGAGAGGAATGGTAGCAAGACAAAGATGAATGTCATTTGTCTAGAAGCTAGAAGCTGATGGGGACAATTATGAGTGTTTTGCATTTTGATTTGGTTTTTGGATACTTAGTTATTTATTTTATATATATATATATATATATATATATATATATATATATATATATATATATATATATATATATATATATATATATATATATATATATATATATATATATATATATATATATATATATTTTAATAGATATAGGATAGAGTGCACTTTACTTGGTTCATACATAGATGAACTAAACGTATTCCTTGCATATGGAGAAGTGCAAAATATTGTTGTTATTGTACATTTTACCAAGTCAAATGCTTCCAAGGTAATCATGCGATACAACGGTCCATGTTCATTTTCTTTTCAAAAAGTTTATGTTGTATATTATTTTCAGATTTGAGAATGATGTATAAAAAAATACATACTCAGAATTGTATCAACAGTACAAAGTTGACTTTCAATCCTGAATGTGAGGAAGCTGTCAAACAAATAAAGGTAATCCATTTTTTATTTTATTTTCATGTCAATGTTGTTCATATGTAAGTATTTACCCTGTGTTATTTTAACGAAGGATGCTTGAGACTATGGAACCACCATCAAAGGAATGAGCCAATTTATTGATGATGACAATAAAATTAGCATCTCAGAGGAGGTCTAGAATTCAAAGGTTTCTAATTTGACCTCAAATTATTTTTAATGACAATTTCAAATTATTTTATTATTAACATTAACAAAAATATATTATTAAAGAATACTTACGATAAACTCCATATAATTTTGTGCATTGTACAAATATTAAAACTAGTATTATAATATTTCTTTGCAGTTAGACGAAATATTTAAATTTAAATATGTTTAGTCTCTCATACTTAGGTTATTTTTTAATTTGGTCATTTAAATTAAAATTTTCGTTTTTTAGTTCCCAATTTAAAAAATTGTTAATTTTACGTAGACATCATTAAAGAATTTTTCGACGTGATAAATCGTATCTAACTCAGCAAGTGTCATTAAGTGAACACATGTGGTATTTGCTGAGTCAGATGTCATTTGGCACTCGAAAAAACCTTTAACAATATCTATGTCAATAACTAAAACTAGCAATTTCTGAAATTGAAGACTACAGACAAAAAAAAATTTAATTTGGATGACCAAATTAAAAAATGACTTAAATTTAAGATACTAAAAACATATTTAAACCTAACAAAAATTTCTTCTAAAAGAAATAAAATATTTGTCCCCTTCTTGTACCTTTGGGTATCTATTGGATAATTTGGAGTTAAAATAGTTTTTACAATAGATCCTTTTTATGTTAGTGTAAAAAACGCCATAGCATTAAAGTGTTCTATTGTTTGAATAATTAAATTTCACGATACTGAAGCAAATCTATGTTTTTACATAAGTCATTTTATACTAGTTCTTAAAAAATTGATGTAAAATAAAAATGTGGTCACATTTTTGTAAATACTGAATATTTATTTACATCGATTCCTTAAGAATTGATGCAAAAAGTACTTTTATATCGGTTCTGAAAATAACCTTTATATTGGTTCTAAAAATAACCTTTATATCGATTTTGGACCGGCCTCCCAGAAGGAAGACCGAGTTAGAACACTCGGTCTAACCGAACCGTGTGGCTAATTGCCACAAGGAGTGAAGAGAGGCAAATCAAGTGCCCTACTTTGCACATAGCTCTGACAAAGTCACAGTAGGCAAACAACATGCTCTAGGACAAACTCTAACACGCATCGTTTTATCCCTAGAATGCACTATGGGATGAATATATAAGCCTGGAGAGGAATAGGAGACAGACAAGTATCATTGTGTGCATCCTATAACTGAGTGTTGTAGAAGTTAAGGTTACCATCATGAACATTGGAGTCCATCGTAGGGCTCGAGAAAAAACTATTCTCAAACGCCTACAAGAAGAGAAGTGATATTAAGCAGCAATATCGGTGATGCGAAATCAAGGTGGTTCGAGTTTTGGAGAGGAGGAGCAAGCCTTACAACAACTATTGCAAGTAATTGCTGATCTTTAGGAAAAAAGTGAGGAACAGGCTTGTCTCAATGCTAAGGCAAGGAGGAGACAGGAGGAGGCAGAGAAGTAGCATGAGGAGGAATTAAGGCGGGCTGAAGAGTGCAAAGTCAAACTGAGGGAACAGGTGGAGGTGCTCAAGGGCGCGACACGGTGTCCTGACCACCACCTTGCGTGGCCTGGGGACAACTGTTCAGCGAGCAGATCAATGGAACTGCCATTCCACCACAGTTTAGAGAGCTAGTCGTGGATCCCTTCGATGGTTCCCAGGACTCACAAGTTCATCTATAAGCCTTCCAAACATAGGTGTACATTAGTGGCAAGGATGATCTCCTCAATTGTAAGCTATTTCCTGGTACATTGAAGGGAGTAGCTATGAGGTGGTTCTTAGGCCTCCCACCACGTTCCATTAGCTCCTTTTTAGATCCAACGACCGCTTTTGTATCCCAGTTCGCCGCCAATCAAGAAAAGTGTTTGGAGGTGGTTGACCTGTTCAATATTTGATAGCAAAAATTGAAACCCTAAAACAGTACTTAGTTTGATTCAATAGTGTCATGGTCCAAGTAGATGACCCGGATCAGAAGTTTTTTGCAAGGCATTCCAGAAGGGTTTGCAGGCGGGCCCCTTCAACGATTCGCTAGCCTTATCAAAGCCCACCAACATGACAGAAATTAGGGCCCGAGTAGAAAAACATGTTGAAGTAGAAGAGGACAAGGAGGAGAGATAGTAAGCGGAAAGGGAGGTCCTGGCCATAGGGGAAAAACCTGCCCTAGGAGCGTAGGGCAGGCAATAATACAACCCAGGCAGTAACCACCAAGCATAGAATCGAGTGGAAAACTACATCTAGTTTAAGACAACTAGGGCCCAAATTCTGTGAGAAGTCTACCATCTTTAGCTGCTCAACATTCCCCCTCCCTTGGAGTGACAACCCGGTCCCTCCCAAGAGGAGTGGTCCGAGTTCCACTGTGCTCGAGGTCATACGACAAAGGGATGTAGGGTGTTAAAAAGTCAAATAAAGAAGTTAATCCAAGATGGCAATTTAGGTCGATTTGTTAGGAGAAAAGAGAACAAAAAGCCGGCTAGAGAAGATTCGCATAAGAGAGATAGAAGTCGAACCCCAAGTTGTGATCGAGGTTGAACTCAAGACCAACAAGGGGGTCGCTATAAAAGTCAGTCCAAACCTAGAGGGACGAACCCCCTCATCGGGGGACGATAGCTACTATATCCAGGGGTGGGACCATGTTGAAAATGTCAACGACTGAGTGGAAGAAGTACACCCGATCAGTGATGGTCATTCAGGAAAGACAGTCCTAATGACAGGACCTTCTTATCACATTTACGGATGAAGACTATGAAGGCACGATCCCTTATTTAGATGATCCAATGGTAGTGTGCTCATAGTTGCTAAATACAAGGTGGAATGAGTGCTCATAGACCAAAAAAGCTTAGCTAACGTACTGTTCTGGCTGGCCTTCCAAAAGCTTGGTTTCTTAAAGTCAGAGTTAGAGGAGTGTCTCGGCACGATGATCAATTTTTCAAGAGAACAAGTGCAGATTCAAGTCACGATCAACCTGGAGACAACATTCAGAGCAGGCCCAACAACTAAAAGAATGAAGGTAAGGTTCACGATAGTCAATGCGCCAGCCTTATACAATATCATACTCGGACGACTAGCTTTAAACCTACTACGTGTCATAGTATCATCGACCCACCAATATATGAAATACCCGGTGGGCAATCTTATGGAGTAATCAGTGATGATCAACGAGTAGTTAGGCGATGCTATGAAGAAAGCACCTGAGTCATGGAAAGTCGATATGGGAGGAGTAACCCGCCTAAGGAGCAGACATGGATCCACCTCTTGGAGTTGGATCCTTGCATAGGCCGAGATGATACCAGGCCTCAACCGAGTAAATATTTGAAGGAGGTCTAAATAGGATTGGAAGCATACCACAAAACCAAAATCAGGGGATCCTTGGATGCGAGGGTTAAAGAGTAGTTGGTTTGGGTATTGAGGGGAAATCGGGAGGCACTTGCATGGTCCCCTAAAGATATGTTGGGTATTAACCCAGTTTCCTTTGCCATCGTTTGTCCATTACATCCAGAACTCGATCGGTGAGCCAGAAGAAGAGAAGATTTGGAGAAGAAAAGAGAAGGGCAGCTGAGGAGGAGAAGAGCAAGCTATTACAAGCGAGATTTATCCGAGAGGTCAAATACCCCAGTTGGTTGTCTAACATAGTAATGGTAAAGAAGCCCAACGCAAGTGGAGAATGTGTACAAATTACACCGCCCTAAACAAGGCGTGCCCAAAGGATTCGTACCCTCTGCCCATCATAGACACCCTTGTAGATGGAGCCTCCGGTTGTGGGCTCTTGAGTTTGATGGACACTTACTTGGTAACTTCTATTATAGAGTAATGCCTTTTGGGTTGAAAAATGTAGGGGATACATACCAAAGATTAATAGACCAGATTTTCAAAAATCATATAGGCCACCAAGTGGAGGTATACGTGGACGACATGGTGGTAAAGTCTGATGTAGAGGAAAAGCATACGAAAAGCTTAGAATCTATCTTTACCGTGCTAAGGACACATCAATTGAAGCTCAACCTGGACACGTGCTTATTCGGTGTTAGGGCAAGAAAGTTTTTGGGTTTCATGCTGGCCAAGAGAGGGATAAAGGTCAATCCCGAGAAGTGTAGCGTGATCATCAACATGAGAAGTCCTAAAAGTGTAAAGGAGGTACAATAGTTAGTAGGACAGATCACAACCCTAGCTCGTTTCCTATCTCGGTTCGTTGAGAAAGCCACCCCTAATATCTAAAGTTTAAGAAAGTTAGAGTGATTTAGGTGGTCCAACGAATGTGAAGTGTCCTTTTAGGAGTTGAAGGCGATGCTAGCCTCTCCCCCAATTGTAACAAGGCTATCTCAAGGTAAACCTCTTATTGTTTATATATTTGTTTCTGATAATGCGGTGAGCTTAGTAATCGTTTAAGAAATCGAGAGAGAACAGCGCCTGATGTACTACGTCAGTAAGGTCCTTTAGGGGGTAGAGGCCCGCTATCAAAAATTCAAAAAGGTCGCTCTTGCCATTGTTATCACAACCGAAAAATTAATTTCAGAGCCACCCCATGATAATCAGAATTGACTTGCTGATCAGACAAATCTTGCGAAAGCTGAACTTGGTTGGGAGAATGACCGGATGGGCTGTCGAATTGTTGGAATTTGACATCACCTTTGAAAGGAGGGGACATGTCAAAGTCCAGATGTTGACCGATTCTATCAATGAATTGACTCCAAACCCTTACACGGAGGAGATCAATGGGTAGAACAAGGAGTGGATGCTTTTAGTAGACGACCCCTCAAATCAAAAGGGGAGTGGAGTAGGAATCATACTAGAAGGCCCCAGAGGGGTTTTAGTCAAATAGTCCCTCCGTTTCAGTTTCTGAGCTAGCAACAATCAGGCCAAGTATGAGGCTCTCCTAGCCGAGATAAGGCTTGCGAAAGTAAGGGCCAAAGTGTTGATCGCCAAGAGCGATTCTTAGTTAGTCACAGGACATGTGAATGGCAAGTATTAGGCAAAGGACCTTTAGTTGTCCATATATCTAAGCAAAGAGAAGGCCCAGATCAAGATGTTTGAGGGATTCACTTTGCTTCATGTTCCACGTGAGCAAAATGAAAGAGTAAATTTGTTGGCCAAATTGGCAAGTACACAAAAAGGAGGACTCAACATAATGGTAATCCAAGAAGCTTTAGGCCAGCCTACCATAGAGATGGCGAAGGTACTCTACAATGATGGATAGCCTTCCTGGAGGGATCCAATCATCAATTTTCTCGACCAGGATAAGATGCCAGAGGACCCCCAAGAGGCTGGAAAAATCAAAATAGAAGCGTTAAAATATGTGTTAATCACGGGGTAGTTGTACATACGAGGTTTCTTCTTCCCTTTGCTAAAATGTTTAAGGGAAGACGAAGCCGAGTAGGCCATCAAGGAAGGCCCTAGCTAGTAAAATAGCATGGGCTAGGTTCTACTAGCTAACCATCAAGAAGGACAGCCTAACATTCGTTAAAGGATGCAATCAATATCAACACCATGCAGATCGACACCATACACCCCAAAACCACTTCACTCACTTTCGTCCCCTTGGCCTTTCCATATGTGGGGGGTGGACATCTTGGGCCCTTTTCCATTGGTAGCCCGTGAAGTCAAATTCCTTTTAGTAGCAGTTGATTCCTTCACCAAATGGATTAAGACGGAGTTGGTAGCTACGATCTTAGCTGAGAGAGTACGGTGATTTTATTGGAAAAAAATCATATGCCGTTTTGGACTCCCAGCCATCATAATAATCGATAACGGTACCCAATCCGCATCACAGTCCCCAATACCAAGTAAGTGTCCGTCAAACTCAAGAGCCCACAACCAGAGGCTCCATCTACAAGGGTGTCTATGATGAGCAGAGGGTACGAATCCTTTGGGCACGCCTTGTTTAGGTCGGTGTAATTTGTACACATTCTCCACTTGCGTTGGGCTTCTTTACCATTACTATGTTAGACAACCAACTGGGGTATTTTGACTAACCAATGAATGCATATGTTTTCATTGCTTGTATGTTTTGTAATTCTTGTTAGATAAATCTTTTCTTGCATAAGAATAGACCACGCTATATTAGGGGCCAATTGGAACCTACCTGGGCAATATTGTAGATAATCTACATCAACTACAAGATTAATCCCTACTAACTCGAGGTTGCGGTTGCATAAGCCCTCAGTAGGTAACGGACGAACATTAGGCGATCACCTTAGGAAATAAGTTGGCGAGGAAATATTTACATGCTAGGAATCTTAAACAGAATCATTCTTTGATCTCATTGTATCTGATATAATAAATATATGTTAGATAAATATACGTTAGGTAATGTAATTCGTAATTCTTTACTTTCTTGTTGATACCTTAGTCAATCTTTACAATTTTTGACAGTGTTTACATCCTACATCCTAGTTTACTCTTGTTTAGCCTTGTACCTTAGAATATTAGCACCAAAGTGTCCTTGAGAAGAATAACCTAGGTTGACCTTATGCTACTTTAACTTAGGAAAATCTAGTATTTTGATAGAAGAAATAACGATTAATTCTTAGATTATCACACACCCTCATCAATCCAATCAGACGAGGCCCCCTCAAGGTAGACCCCCTCCTCCTGCCCTTTATTAGAGGCCCCATTTCCCTCCAAAGCCTTGTATAAAACTTGTAAAGACTAAAACCTTGACTTGTTGCCCTCATCTGAGGAGTGGGAGGATGAAGCCGATGACGAGGTTCCCTAAGGGGAGAGGTTGTTCACTTCCCTACTAGGGTGGAAGGACATAGTAGATAGCCTTTCAAAGGCAACCCCTACAATAAAACCATGTAAGGGTCAGAGCTCAAACCCACAAAAGGGACCATTCTCCCAAAAAAAGGGAGGGGGGGACAAAGAATGAAGAGAGGAAGGAAAAGGAGCAAAAAATCATAACATAGGAGAAAAAAATCATAACCTAGAAGCAAAGGTAAAAGGAGCAAAAAATCATAACCCAAAGGCAAAGAAAATATAAAGAGACCGAGAAGGTTACCCTTTTTTGCCATGATCAATGACAAAGAAGATGAGCAAGTGAGAACCACAACAAGAGAAGAGTCACCTAGAGATGATTACCAAAGGATGACAAAGGATGAAGCGTGCCTAAGCCAAAGGAAATAGAGATATCAAAAAGGGGATGGGAACGAAAGGGCGCAATGAAAAGGACAAGTAAGAGGAAAAGTCTGACAATGAAGTTGAGGCATCTATAGCACTTCCCATCAATCAAAAGGAGGGACATAGGAAATTACCAAGGTTCTGATCTGAGGGCTCACAATGAAGCATCGTGAGGCACAATCCACATCCAAGGGTTAGGAAAGCAAGTGTTAATCACCATAATAATGACACTAGCACGTGCAACAAATGGGTGGTTTCCAAGTGTCATGATCCCGACAAACCTCCCATGACAATAAAAAGAGGGGGAAGGAGAGCAAACTGCCCAACTAGCCATGCAACCTAAGGGCACAAGGTTGAACACCCATAGATATCCTGGTCATATGCGCTAGGTGGACAATCTAGTGAAACAAGTGACTGATAGTGACCTTACTGTGATCGGGTTCTTGAAGGGTTGAGGACCAACCTCCTAAAGGAAGACATGGGTAGAACTCTCGGCCTAACCAAGTGCCCAAGGAAGACCACATGGCCGATTGCCACAAGGAATGAAGAGAGGCAAATCCTAGCCAAAAGGGGCATTGAGACACTTGAAGAGTTGAGATGTTTAAAAGCATCCTTCATATTCATTAATGCTTGAAGGGCTGTGGACTGGCCTCCCAGAAGGAAGATCGGGTTAGAAGACTCAGCCTAACCGAATGTCCAAGGATGACCGTGTGACCGGTTACCACAAGGAGTGAAGAGAGGAAAACCAGGTGCCCCACTTTACAGGTAGCCCTACCATTACCCCAGTAAAAGTCACCTGACAAAGTCATAGTCGGCAGACAGTGTACTCTAGGACAGACTCTAACACATGTCGTTTTGTCCCTAACATGCACTATCTCGAAGGTAGGGGCGTTAGGAGATAAGAGAGTAGGAAGCCATAAAAGGCCACAAGTAGGCAGAGCTAGGAAAGAGAAAGGGAGAAAAGGACATGAAGGGATGAATATATAAGCCTCGAAAGGAATAGGAGATAGGCAAGTATCATTGTGTGAACCCTATAACTAAGTGTTATAGAAGTTAAGGTTACAGTCGTGAACAAGTTCTAAAAACAACTGATATAAAAAGTACTTTTTACATTGATTATAAAAACAACCAATGTAAAAAGTGTTTTAAATACTCTTACGAGTTGCACACTTCGTATTCTCCATTCAAAACTCGTTTCTTCTACGAGAAAAAGTCATATGTTCAAAACTTTGTTCAAAGCTCATATTTTGTATTCAAAACCCCACTTAAAAGCTTTATAAAAATTACAAACACAATTGAACTTCCCCCTTCTTCTTTTGTGTTTCATGTTTCTTCATAGCACGTTGTTGTGTTTGTTGTGAAAAGGTTTTAAAGTGCTAAAACATTAGCACACAATTCATCCTCCCTTATTGTGTTATCTTATTTATTTTAGTATCAAATTCACTTATATGGTTGGCTAGTGGCTTATTAATGAAGTTATCATTGATGCTTTACTTCTTCCCCTCATATTCTTAACAAATGGTATTAGAGTCAATTGTATGATCAGGTGACCAGCTTTAGATGAGTATTAAGTGAAAGTGTTGGTGGATCCATAATTGGGGATCCCTTGTATCAAAAGTCCTTTTGACAATGTGGAGATCAAGGCGATATGTACCGTTAATATGAACTGATAACAATGCAAGTATTTAGAGAGTATTGACAACAAAAGCTAAGCTCTAAAGGTCATAATTAAATACTTGTGGATGAAAAACTTCCATATAAGGGTGAGTATACAATGTGGAAGAGATTCACACTTGAGGGGGAGATTATTGGGGTGAAAATGTGAGTAGAGAGTTCACATTATATAGAAATTAGCAAATTGAGCAACATATAAGTGGGAAGGAATCATAAACTTGATGCCATGAGATTTTGGGTTGAATATAATGTTTAGTTTATTTATGTAGTTGGCTTATGGCCAATTCATAAAATTCTCTCCAGTGTTTTCCCTTCTCCTATTTTCAATAAATGGTATACTAAGTTCACTTATGTGGTTGGCTTGTGTCCATTAATGGGGTTCTCCCTAGTGTTTTACTCACTCGTATTCTCATCAAGTGATACTTGAGGAAAAGTATACAATGTAGAAGAGACTCACACTTGAAGGGGAGCTTGTTCGTGCCCAACCATGAGTAGGAGTCCTATTGGTTAAGAATGAGAAATACCAATCTTAGTTGACACAAGTGGTAGCTACTTGAGTCCCTTAACTAAGATGTCAAGGGTTTGAATCCTAGCCTTGGGTATGGATAAATCATGTTAGGAGGGGAAAAGTCACTCCAGCAAAAATTAGTCATTGCTTTCAATAATGGATATTTTACACCTATCACATGGGTACAAAAAAGAATAAGTAAGTTGACCATCATATAAGTGAGAAGGACCCAAAATCTTAATGCCTTAAGGTTTTGGGTTAAACTTGATTTCAAGTTTACTTGTGTAATTGGTTCATAGTTAAGTGGTGCATATATCTAGAGCATATTGACAATAAAGGCTAAGCTTTAAAGGACATCATTGAATACTTGTGGATGAAAAGCTTCCGCTTGAGGATAAGTATATATTGTTAAGTGTTGGAGTGCTAGTGTAAGTAAGAAGATCCACATTGGATAGAAATGAGCAAGTTGAATAAAATATAAGTGAAAAAGACTCATAAACTTAATGTCTTAAAGTCTTGAATCAGATATGATGTTAAGTTTACTTACGTGGTTGACTCATAACCTATTAATGATTCTCCTTGATAGTTTATCTCACTCATATTCTAGATAATATTTGTTTGCACAATTTTTATAAACTTCATCAATCCTTAGTTGTCTAATACACACAACCTTAAGTTTTTACTACACTTTTCCATTAAGTTGTTGATTAATATCTATACCAACATGACACTAACCTACCACCATTATTACAATAAAAATTGTAAGCTAGAATTGCATGAATCAATTTTTAAATAACACTTAATTCTTGGTTAAAAACACAATAAAAAATTTGTATTAGTTAAGAACAAGCATGACATTGAATTAACATAAAATAATTATAAAGTTTGTGAACAAGATATTTCTGTTAATAAAATGTTGTGATTTTCTTTTTATACAAAGACTCTCAAATACGTTTAGTATAAAAAATACATTAGAATATATAAGCATGTATATGTATTAAACTTCTTAAACGACAATAATCATGTTATAAACTAATTGAGAAGAATTCTTTTTCTTATTATCATAATTAAAGCACTTGCGTAATACGTAACTTTAAATCTAGTTTGGTATAATTTTGCTACCATAACATCTTATCATAATTGGCAGTTCCTAAAAATTCTCATTAACCTTATATTATTGTTTTTGTGTTCAACAATGGTAACAAAATTTCAACTTAAAATTTTGTATAAACTATTCAAAATTTTGTATTATTAAGCTGCTCTAGTGAGTTATTAACCTTATATTCTAAATAAAAGTAAGCTATAGTACCATAAAAAGAAAATCGTATTACCCAAAAAAGAAATCCCTTCCCAAATTTTCCAAAATTTCAATTTTTTTTTTTTAAAATACATGCATATACTCTCTCGTCTCATCCCCAATCTCATTCTATTACAACTCGAGATTTCCTCATTCTCGCCGCGATAATGACATTATACAACTATATATGCCGTCCCTTCATTCCACTGCCGAATCCACTAATGATATAATTTGAACCTTTTCCTAAGCACGTACGAGCTCGTGCAAAAAGATTTGCCCAATTCTGAGAAACAAGATTTGGACCAAGCAATTGCTCGATTCAAAGAGAAGGGCATACCTTCATAGCTGAAAATTCAGGCCAGAAGAATTCTTTCTGTATAGCATGTTTATTTTAAAAGGGCATTGTTAAATGTATTATAAATACCATTGGTAGACGTGTGTCAATGTAAGCAAAGTACTTTCCACATCATTTCCCGTGTGCTCTTTGTTTGAGGATTATCTTTAATTATGTCAATGCGATCTCTGAGAGCGATAAGAAATTATATGGATGAGAGTGTAATTTCATTTAAAATTAGTTTGTAACAAAAGGTCAAATTAACAGTCGCAAACTGGTTTTTGTTGCAGTTACAAGCCATTGTTTATTGAACATTTTTTAGTTCACAACTAAGGAGTCATGTATGTGCAACTAGAAATCAAATATTGACTCAAAGTTTGGGGAAAACAAATCTAAAGAACACAACTAAGGCGCTGAGCATGTTCATATTTAAGTATTCAAATAAATAAATCACTGTTATAGTCTCTAAAATTGTAAAACAGTGTCAATATATAATCTTTTGAACGGATTCTGGGCGAGTGGGATAAGGCCATTGAATTGGTCCCTACCTGCATGAGGAAGGTGTCGCGTAATACGCGTCTGAAAACCAAGGAGATGATCACGATGCTGTCTCTATGCTTCTCAGCCATATATTGTGGGGCCGCCCCCAACAATCAGGACCATAGTTGTTGATTTAATCTAATAATAAAAATATTAAATATCTAATTCTTAAAGATATTTTGGGTTATTTCTACTGCATGCAATTTTTTCCTGTATTCATTTACCGCCAGAGTAATATTTTGCTTAATTGTTTCTTCTATCTCTATTTTCCGTATCTTTTTATATTAACCTGTGTTTGTTCTCCGGTGTGCATAGCACATTATATTCTGTGTTATATATTTTACCCTAAGAATTGTTTGAGCGGAAATTGCCAGGGGGCGAAGAAGACTTGTTATAGCAGTAAATTGTAACCCGAGTTGCACATCAGACTTAAATATTTTTTTAGCCTCTTCAATTTTAAAAATAATTAATTTTAATTTCTCGTTGATAAAATAAAAATATCCCTTACTCTCTCTCTATATATACTTAAAAATCAAAGAATATTATTAATTATAAAATTTATCTTCTAAATATTTTTTAATATTTAATTATACATGTCACAAATGATAATTTTACTCTATTTATTAGATAAAATGGAGAACTAAAATCATCTATTTTCAAAATATGAGAACTAAAAAATTATTTTAAATTTAGAAGAAAAAAAATAAAATTTACTCAAATTTGAATATATTTAAGTCAAATATATTGCAAAAACCTGTATGTGAATTTATTGGCCACTTAACTTGAAGGCCTGCAACTTTCATGTCACCAGATATATTAATCTCGAGAAGTTTAGATTTAAACCTTGCTTGCCAGATCAGTTGTTAAATGAAAGCATAAGAATGTGTATCAAATGTGAGATTAGTGTTACATAAGTAAATCTCTACCATTCAATTAAAATAGTTGGTTAAAATCAAATTTATCTGAAAATAATCTTATCCATTCACATTCACATATGGTTATATAATAAAAAAAAATTAACTCCTGTCACATCTTATCCATTCCTTTACAAATTATACAAATTGCTTCCAAACTAAACCACAGTTTATAATGTCAATAATTTTACAAACACATTAAATAATGAGAAGTTACGAATGTACAAAAAAAAAATATGGTATTCACCTTTGCTTAGTGGATTGACATCCAAAAATGCAACTTTTAAGGGGAAAATGCAAGTCAGCTGTCCCAAACGAACTGAAAAATGTTTCTACTGGCAACTACATTGATCTCATTGTTACTCTGTCTTCTAAGCATCTCCTCCTGAGCACGAGTATCACCATCCTAATTAAATCAACTCAAACAATTAGAATAGGTAAACTGAACGAGACCCGTGAAATAGACTGGCTCTCAAATCCTAGTGTCATTTTCCAATATTCTAAAAACACATTATTGCAAACACTCATATCAGCGTTTAAGAAATAGACCCGGATCGGGATCCATAACACTGGATATTGCAGCTTTAATTCAAAGCTTCTCCCCATACTGAATGGGTACTGATATACTTGGACTCAAACTCATTACCTGCGTTTTAGTTAAATGGAATATTCTCTACCTTTATGCCATTCTTGTACAAACTAGGAAAACAAGAATGTTATTCAAATACTAAAATTAACTATAAAAAATAACAAAACAAAGAGTATTAATTAAAATGCAATATTTAATTCAATTCAAAAGCTACCCAGAGATCTTTCAAATCCTAGTTGTAAAACATAACATATTATGTGGTATAGGGCACAGTGTGTACTATATTACCCAAACCAACACTCGTACAAATTTTTGGCAGGTATCCATCTGGTTTGAATCTAATTGGCATTCCTAGACTTTACTTCCTACTAGGAAAAAAGAAATGGGGACTCACGAGTTGTGAGTAAGCTCGGGCAAGAGAGAAAAGTGTGGGGAACAAATCCAACACAGCCATGGCAACCTCCTCTGTAACCTGTGGGACCTGCATTTGCAAGTTGCAAAATGTATAAATCAAAATACTTAAATAATTTATTGGATGAAAAAGTTAGGTATTAGAATTACTCATCCAATTCAAGAAATTGCAGTTCATTACACAAAATATAGGCTCAAGTACAAAAAAACATGCCCGTTCAATGAGAATTCTCCAAGTACTACTGAATCCAAAAATAAGTATGCAATTTAAGCTGTGATGTGATTTCTGAAAATTGCCAGTAAATAGCATTTGATAGCTAAATTACATCCGAAAGTGATGATGTGTTGTTACTTGTAAATTAAAAGGATACTCAAGGACAATGGACTCAATTAAGTCAGACAAACTAAACAATCAACAGAAAAACAGTTCAAATTTAATTTTTAAATTGTTAAGTACCTGCATAAGCTGGATGGCAAATACATCACTAACTGTCGTTTTTTCAAGGTCTTGACACCTTTTAATAAATTCATCAAAAGGAGGACATGTCCCAGAGCATTTAGCATTGTCTTCAAAATTTTCTGATTTGTAATATTGAGAAATTGCTTGGGTAAGATAACCATACTTCCTTAGAGTATCACCTAAGCCACTTGTTCTCTGTACATCAAATCCCTCCAGAATCTCTGTTGTAAAACAACTGTACAAGGTGGGATTAAAAAGTCTGAAAATGGGGTTAATTTTGACATAAACAGAAATTGTGAATGTTTTGAGCTTTTTAAAGATATAGACAAACAATTTAAGTAAGCTTCACTCAAGAGAAATCCAGCAACCCATACTCACCACTGCTACAGAAACCTCATGCAAAATGGCACCACCATAAAAAATAAAAAAAAATAAAAAATAAAAAATAAAAACTCTATCATCCACATCACCAAATAAACAAAAAAAGTTTTAATGGAAAATTCTGTAATAAGTGATTGCTGACTCGCATGCATCAATCAAAAGTCAGAAATGATACTTGCAATTGTCAATGATAAAAACTACAAAGAAACAAATGAACATCGCAGCACTCATAAGTAGCTAATTTGCAGTCAACAGACCAGAGCAGTATACAACAACTACTACGATTATTAAAGATAGAAAGCAACAAAGTTTCATAGAATGAATCCCATTCAACCCAGACGTAGCAGTACTTAGGGTGTGTTTGGTTTGTGAAAATATTGTTTCCACTTTCTATTTTTACTAATAATCACAAAAAAAAAAAATTGTCATCCTGTTTTCACTTTGTTTCCTATTTCAAAGATTATTATAAGAAATAGTGAAAACTGAAAACAATGAAAACTAAATGTTATCACAAACCAAACCTTAGCATTTGCTATGAATATCATAACAGTGATGGTAATAATGATCCATCGGTCTGAATTTGGTTTCTTCTCCACTCCGCTCAATGGCTAACAGCACAACAAATTTAATAAAAAAAAAAATAATACTTACGCAGTTTTTATGCTTTCAGCAGCTTCAGAAGAATTTGGGTCACCTTCCACAAGATATATCAGCTTCTTCAGCCCACACCTCTAACAATGAGCAATTGGATTCAAAAGTAGGGATTGAGGAGGCTATGTCAGTTTGGCATGCTTTTAAATTATATAGCTGAATAAAATAGGAATAACATGAAAATATTTCAAGCAACATAGATCAAATGATGAGTAATTTCTTCATAGCAAAAATGTGCCACATTCTTTACCAGTGAAATCAAATAACAAATTATAAAAGAAAATGATACAACTCAACTAAAGTTTTGACTGCTGTAATGTTTCAGTAATAGTGATGAGTGATGAGATTCCTCAACACCATGCCAAAATAATAGTATCCTACGAAGTTACCAGCCATTGGATGATATCTTTACTAAAAATCTACACTACCAGACATCCATCACTTTATTTTCTTTAAAATAGGAAAAGAAAGCAGTAGAACAATTAATCTCTGACCATATATGCATATGCTTGCCATCACATGTTCAAACAATTTTAAAATGTCAAGAAACAACTCTAACTATTTAAGAAGGAATATTTACCAGAAGTCTTAATTTTTGATCCTTATAGCGGTTATCCCGGATTGAACTGCGTAGATCATCAATTTTTTTTCTCTCAACAATAAAATCCAACACATATTCACTGTCAAGAGTTTTATGGCGTGCTAACCAAATCCCATCTCCAACTGGCAATCGTCGAACCTATATATGAACCAAATTCTAGATTATTTTTTCCATCTTCTAAATAGAGGAGCACAGATACAACATTTAAATGCATGTCTCATCCAAATCTTCCCAAGTAAGATTAATATCATATCTAATTTGTTTTACAATCATTCCAAAAACTTTAACGGAAAATCAAAACAGAGATAATGTACTCAAATTGAAGCACAGTTTTGTTACAACTTCCTGGCTGTTTCTTTTTTGAAGCACGTAATAATATGCCCAAGATAAGTTCCCAAAAAGAAATACATAATGATAAGTAATATCAGCTGTCAATGTTAGACATGAGCCGATCCCAATAATTAATGAGGAGAATAAGGTTTGGAGAGCTAATTCTAGGAGGAATAAATAGTAATAATAGGTGGCTAATATGTTAGGAATAAATTAAAATAGTTTTTATTAGGAGTTTAATACATCAGTTACAATTGGTTTAAGGCTCTGTTTAGATAAACTTCTCCATAAGTACATATAAGAAAAAAAATAAGTAAAATAAATAGAGTTTCTTCCATAAGCAAAAATCAATTTATGCACTTAACTTTTATGGAGCACTCTAATGTAACTTCTCTAAAAACTAAAGTAGATAAGTTGATTTTAGCTTATGGAAAGAGCTCAATACATTTTACCTTTTTATTTCTTTTCCTATAAGTGCTAATTGAGAATTTATCCAAACGAAGTCTTATTTCGAGTTAGTGATGGAACACCAAATGATAAACTAATAAAAATACAATACTGAATATTTGAAATACAATACAATATCAAATGATTAACAAAGGCCTGGATAGATCTTCTACACTAGGCTGAATATTGTTGATAGCCGTTTTCAATTTTCATAGTGCAGAAAATTGCAGTCCTTTTGAGGTTGTGAAAGACCACCTCCATCAATTTCGTGATTTATACCTAAGGAAACCTTGGTAGAGGCTGCAGCACAAGCTTTGATGGATGGCAATGAGGCTTTAAGGAAGCTGAAGTTCCATTTGAATAAGAGCACAATCCCATATTCAGCAATGAGATTGGGTTTATTTAAAAATAAGACCTTGCCATCAAGGTGTTGTAACTTCTATGCCTATTCCTACACCCTAAGCTAGTTGCTGGTTAATCTATGATAGGCCTTATTTGATGATCAAACAGATCGGTCCAGTGGCATTTCAACTCCAGCAGTCCAGCTCCCTCTCATGCTCGGATACATCCTGTTTTTAATGTATATCAACTTGAGAAAGCAGTGAGAAACCCTATGGACTAGCAGGTGGACACAGTTATCTATTCTCCTGTTAAGGATCTGGGGGTTCAATCAATTACTAGGCAGGGAGTGCACATGGAATAGGTTCTAATTCAGCGGCAAGACCAGCCCATAGAAGTTACTTGAGAGGATGTTTTCACTATTCATAGCCAGTTTCCCAACTTTAACCTTGAGGACAAGGTAGATTCTTCAGTGGGTGGTATTGTTAGACAAGAACCCATGAATAATTAATGAAGAGAACAAGGTCTGGAGGGTTTATTCTAGGAGGAATAAACAGTAATAGGTGGCTAATATGTTATGAGTTACATTATTAGGAGATTAACACATCAGTTACAATTAGTTTTTGTTTGGAGTTAATATGTGGTTAATGAGTCGGCTATAAGAGGTTCCATTTGGAGTTAAATGTGGGAAAATTGTAAAGGGAGGCACCTAAGGAGAAAATAATACAAACTGAGTTGTCTCAGTGATAAGGGGACTTTCCCTTGTAAGAGGGGATTCTGCCTCTTAAGTTCCCTTTTTGTTGATCTACATAAAAGAAACCTTCATTTCTTTCTCCTCTACCTATTTTTTGTTTCCTTTCTTATTATTCTATTTCCACATAAACTGAAAACCTATTAGTGAATAATATAAGGCGGCATATCACTTGGAAAGGTCAGCATCAAACAACAATCAGCCGGTTCCATATCACCATACCAAGAGGTCCTCACTGATTAAATGAGCATCTTTGACTCCGAAGTCAAGTTCATGTTCATCTTAAAGCAATTATAAATATACTTATATATGCAAGACCTATGCATGATATTGATATCACCCCAAGTGATCTCATTGGTCAATGTCAATTTCCATGATAAATATTAGCTTCAGCATGCAGTAAACAATACATACACAAGTTTTGGGAAGCAATAGGAAGTCTGGAACTGCCGGTAGATAGTTATGACATCAAACTCACCTCTATTTGGATTTTGAATTGGTTGCGGATATTGTCAATAATTTTCCTGGATCTTGATCTGAAACAATAGAATATAAAATTCATTGGAGTTATTAGCAGCAAGCCAGAATACACTAGAGTGCTGTAAATACAAATAAACCATAAATTAAGATATAAATACTTAATGATTGCCAAAAATAGCCTATGATACAAATCATACAATATCCTGAGTTAAAATAGTGACGTTGGATTCATGTTACTAACCCCTGTGTGGCAAATTGCTCCCGATCATCCAATACTAAAATTATGTCATAAGCATCCTCAAATCTCTCCCCCAAGCTCAATGGTGGCACATTTAAAATGTTCATCTTTGATACAAGCTCATCCTTGTTAGGATTTTGCATGGGGTGGCCCTAAGATGTTCATCAAGTACTAATATCAAAATTTGCTTCAAAAACTATAAACAACTTCGCAGCAATGCATAAGCCAAAATTTAGATAAATACAATGAAATAAAGAAAACAAAATTAGGGTCAAAAGAATTTTACCCATCTAATTTATTATTTAATTTTCACTTTCCACCCTAATTATCAAATTAAGCACATTACACCCTAATTTTAAGACAACTCATTTTCGTCTCTGTTGCATCTGATTTAACTGTTCACATTGACATAATAAAATGCACATGCTGTGGACATGAGCATATGGTACTTCTTAAAAGACAAATCATCCTCTTATGAATACCATATTTTCATTAAGATTTACCTTTTATTTTTTATTTGTGGCTCAAAATGTAAAATTTTAGAGACTCAGAATGCCCAAAGTTAGGCAATATTGAAGATAACACAACCTTATTGGCAATGGCTTCAAAAGTGCCATTACATGGGTATGAGAAGGGAATCCATGAGGCTGAGTGGCTGGCACAAGACTGTCTAGGTATCAGTCTTTAATGTCCATGAGAGTGTCAAGCTCAGCTAAAGAAGGAAGAGATGCAGAAGCACAAATGATTTGTTTGGTTCAACAGAAAAAGTTAGAACTTCCCTCTATATTTCAACCTGGCCGTGTTGGGTTTTTTCAAAGGTGAAAATAATTTGTGCTTTTGGAGAGGGGAGATTTTAGGCGAGTAGGAGAATGGCTGTGAAGACAACAAAGGAAGTTTTTGGCCAAAAAGAAAATCTCAAAATATCTAGGGGTGGGGGGATTGGCTAGATGAAATTCGATGAAAAAAAGATATGTATAAGAGGACAACTGTCTAATTATATCAAAATTGGATCTGCATTTTATTCTGTCAATTTCAACATCTAAACTGGATGTAACAGAGAAATCAAGAAAATTGAACTGAGTTGTGTACTTATGTTTAACTAAGGTCTAATGCGCTTAATTTGACAAATAAGGGTCGTCCTACAGACAGTACAGCTGAAATAATAAATCAGGGCAATAAGCACTATCATCTTACTCTTATGCCATGAACATGTAATTGCAAAGCTGATAACAGAACATACAAAAAGATAAAAATGAATGCAATTGATATTAATGCAAGTATGCAACATGTAACTTCTATAGTATTTTGAAACATAAAAATGAAATCTGAACAAGAATGGTACTTGTTAGCAGTTAACCCTTTTGGAAAATTCAAAATAAGTGTGCAAAACCAACAAAATTTGTAACTCAAAAAAAATAAATTCTAATCATTCTAAGTACTACTCATTATATTTCCAGCACACTATCACATTAAGAATCTATAACTATGTTAGAAAGAGTGCACATTATAAAAAGTAGATCAATTTTAGCAAATGGATCAAACCATACAGCTGATGAGCAAGCTCTCAAGGGAAAAGGAGGAATATCACGAGAGCAAAAGTTTAGCACATGCCCACCACAAGATGAGTTCACAGTTCTGTTCTCTTTTCCAATGAGGTCTCTGGACCCTGGTCATTTAAGAAATGATTAATAGAGATCAAAGTTTCCTCAGTGTCATACTGTCATTAAGAAACTCTGAAACAAGGAAAAATGAAATATAGTTTTTGACAGTATTTGCACTAATCAAGCAACAATTATTTAAAATACTTAGAGATTCTGGCTTTGAACCATAGACTTGTTCCTCTCGAAGATGGCATAAAACAGCAGGCCACAGAGATGAGACATCTTTATTTGGATGGCTTCTGGAAACTTCGGTGAAAGCACTAATAATGTGTTCCTTGGAGTAACCCATTTGGGTAAACTGCAAACGAAGAAATTGTAATAGACAAGAAAAAGTAAAATTTCAATTATCAGGTCAAAAAATCATCTGCAAGTAAATTGACATGAGAATAACAGTGAACCAAATCAGGAAATCTTGGTACATAAACTTCACGGACTTCCTTTGGATGCAAAGGGAGTAACCTATGAAGCACAAACATCGACATAGAGTCACGGACACATAACAACATTAAATTCCAAATATTGTAGGGCAGGGTATACAAGAAAATTTAAGGAAAAAAATTCACAATTCATAATATCATATCATTATATATAAAACCACAAGAATTTAAAATATCTTGACATATGTTGTGTGTCAATACTTGCAATTTTGTACAGATTATCACTTCTATTGATATTTTTCAAATAAATCCTTAGATGATCTTGTCATAGTAGAGCTAGCCATGTTCGACTCATAGTTATCAATCTTGGATAACAACACGTAACAGCTAACTTTGAAAACGCTATTGTGGGATGGCAAGAAGTGGGAGCCGGGATGGTTGCTATTTTAAATATGTTAGATATATTACTGTTCCACTGTTGATTGCTACCGGAACCTTACTTGTATTTGTATCTTTACTTTACTTGTAAGCATAATTTTTCCGTGTATATGCCGATGTATTATGTTGTGTTGTGTAAACAAAACCCTATATAAATAAAACTCAAAGTGTGTATCAAAATACACCATTCAGTTCACAGTATATTGTGTGTTTAACTTGGTTCAGAGCTAGGTTTTGCCCTGCCCTGTGTCCTGTGACTAAGAGTCATCGTATGAGGTTGCTGCCGTCGCCGTCCTCCATCGGAATCCTTTGGTTGATCCAGGGTTAGGTGCGGGGTGAGCTACGCCACAAAACCCAAAAGTTTCAGGGTTAGAAGACCCTCCACGCGCTGCCACGCGTCGTTCCCGTGGCTCAAGTGTATCGGCGTGTGAACCCCACGCGACACCTTCCAAACCCCCGTTCTCCGTCGCGAGCCCACTATTTTGTTCGTCAGCTCCTTTCCTACCTATTCCAACCCTCAAAAGCTTGGTTGGAAGTATTGTGGCTTGTAGATATGAGTTCCCATGTTATTGTTTCTTTGAAATTGCAATGTTTAAAACTATTCCCTTTTGTCCTCTGTTCATTGTTTGAGGTTGAAAATGACCACTGCCATTTCTTTTTCTCAAGGTTTTGTTATCTCTTTTCCAAGAACCCCAACTATCACAATGGAGAAACTCAACTAGAAAAATTATAGAGCCTGGTTAGACTCAGTTAAGTTGTGGTTTTTGAGATAAGGGTTTCATGACCATTTGGAGAAACAAGAAGCTGAAATACCAGAAGAAAACAGACCTCCATGGCTAAAGCTTGACTATCAACTATGTGTCATTTTGTGGCAGTTTGTTAGCCTTGAATTATTAGAAATCTTAAGGTCATCAAGACCTGCTATTCTTTCTGGATGAACGCTAGAGATGTTTTCGCTAATGATGTTCAATGTCTGTTTGATTCAACTCAAAAGGTTGTTTCTCTTCAACAGACCAACAATGATATGGTGTCACACATAGCCAAAGCCAGAATTGCTGCTGAAGAATTGAAAGGTTTACTCGTGTGTAGCTTTGTTGAGGAAACAACAAAGAGAATTGACAAACTACTAATGGAATTGATCCTGCGAAGTTTGCATCCTAATTATGAGCATGTTCGTGATCAAATCTTGTCAAGCGAATAGATCCCTTTATGAACAGACTGGTTACTAGGCTTCTTCGGGTTCCTACCATAATGAAAGGTAATGGTATCACTGTTGAAAATTCCACTATGGTAGCCTCTCGTGGTAGAGGAAGAAGCGGTCGTGGTACTAGAGGAATGTTACGAAATGGTAGAGGTGGTAGTGGTAAGCTTATCTACCCACACTGTGAAAAAGAAGGACACTTACAAAATAAATGTTATGATCTGGTTGGTTGGCTAGACAAAACGCAAATATATCTTTCGAGTGCTAAATTTTCAAATGGAAGGATTGGATCTCAATTAATCTCAAACGAAGAGTATCAAGAGTTCCTAAGGCTAAAGTCCAACAACCACGCCCAATCTTCTGCATCACCAAGTGTTTCAACCGCATGCATTTCTTATTCCATGGGGAGTCAAGGTCCATGGATAGTCGACTCAAGTGCTTTTGATCACATTTTTAGTAATGATTATGTGTTCTCTCCTATCTCCTCACCTAAGTTTCCTCACCTCATTTCATTAGTCAATAGTTCCAAAATGGTATCTCACGGAGTTGGTCAAGTTTCTCTCTCCTCATCAATTAGTTTAAGCTCTGTGTTTTACATTCCTAAATGTCCTTACAATTTGATTTCTTTAAGTCAATTGACTCATTCTTTGAATTGTTCAATAACCTTTTATGTTGATTCCTTTGTTATACAGGGATCGAATACAGCTAATTGGCGAAGGACATGAATCAAGAGGACTTTATTACTTAAAAAATTGTCCCTCTATGTTGTGTTTTGCATCTGTATCTCCAAAGTTTTTGCATAATCGTTTAGGTCACCCCAGTCTTGCAAAACTGAAGTTAATGGTTCCTAGTTTCAATAAACTGTCTACCTTAGATTGTGAGTCCTGTCAATTAGGCAAACATGTTAGATCCACCTTCCCTAGCCAAGTCAACAAAAGATGTAATTTTCCTTTTTCTATTGTCCATTCAGATATTTAGAGACCAAGCCAAGTAACATCTTTTGGTTTTAACTACTTTGTCACATTTATTGATGAATACTCACGATGTACTTTGGTCTATTTAATGAAAGAGAGAACTAAACTTTTGTCCATCTTAATGTCCTTCTCTAAAGAAGTGAAAAATCAATTTGGAAAAACCATTAAAATATTGAGAAGTGACAATGCAAAAGAATATTTTTCTTCCGAACTAAACTCATATCTGTCTTCAAAAGGAAACTTACATCACTCCATGTGCCTTCATACTCCTCAACAGAATGGTATAGCTGAAAGAAAAAATAGGCATTTGGTTGAAACTACCCGCACTTTACTTTTAAGTGCAAATGTTCCAATCCATCATTGGGGTGAAGCCGTTCTCACTACCTATTTTTTAATAAATCGAATGTCACCTAAAGATAAAATGTATCATATTCCTCGTGAAGTCTTTGGTTGTGTATGTTTTGTTCATGATGTTTCTCCAGGTCGTGATAAACTTTCTACAAGAGCAATCAAATGTATGTTTCTTGAATATTCTCATTTTCAAAAAGGATACAAATGTTACTCTCCATCCACAAAAAGACACAATATGTAAGCTGATGTTACATTTTTTGAGAAAACTATGTTCTTCTCTACCAAAGACTATTTTGACTCTATCCAACAGGCTCTACCAATTTCATATCTTAGTTCAGTAGAGTCGTCATCCTTTGAGACACATAATCAAGACATACTCCAACCTTCCTCTTCTATTCATTCTCAAATTGAACTGTCTCCACCTTCAATAACCACATGTCAAAGTAGGACACAAGAGATGGATACTCCAGTATATGAAGATTCACTTGATTCATGTCATCTATCATTAGCTGACTCCACACTAGATCCTCCTTCATCCTCACCTTCCCATGATTCTGACATTGGTTGGCCCATTGCTCTCCAAAAAGGTATTCACTCCACGAGTAATCCTCATCCTATTTATCTTAGTTATCATCATTTATCCCCTTCGTATTTTTCTTTTGTTTCCTCTATCTCGTCCATTACTATTCCTAAATATATTTGTGAAGCACTTGATCATCTTGGATGGGGACAAGCCATGATAGTTGAAATGCAGGCGCTTGAACAAAGTGGTACTTGGGAGTTTCTCTTCCCTCAGGCAAGAAGGCAGTTGATTATAGGTGGGTATTTGCTATTAAAGTTTGACCTAATGGTACAGTTGATAGTCTCAAAACCCAGTTGGTGGCCAAAGGATACACTCAGGTATATGGTCTTGATTATGGAGATACTTTCTCTCCTATGACAAAAATCACCACTATCCGCCTCTTACTTGTTATGGCTGCTACTCGTCATTGGCCTCTTCATCAATTAGACATCAAAAATGCTTTTCTAAATGGTGACTTGGACAAGGAAATATACATGGAGCAACCTCCTTATTTTGTTGCTCAGGGGGAGTCTAATTTAGTATGCAAGCTTTGTAGATCCTTGTATGGACTTAAACAGTCCCCAAGAGCTTGGTTTGGAAAGTTTAGCCAAGTCATTCAAAACATCAGGATGACTAGAAGTGAAGCAAATCACTCTGTGTTTTATTGTCATTCCTCTTCTGGTAAATGTGTATATCTGGTTGTGTATGTGGATGATATTGTCATCACAGGAAATGATGATATCAAAATTTTCTAGCTAATGCAGTACTTATTCAGCCACTTCCAAACCAAAGATCTTGGCCACCTGAAGTACTTTCTTGGCATAGAGGTGGCTCAATCCAAGGAAGGCATTGTTATCTCTCAGAGAAAATATGCTCTTGATGTCTTACAAGAGACTAGTATGAGTAATTGCAGGCTGGTTGACAGTCCCATAGATCCAAATCTAAAGCTAATGGTAAAACATGGTGAACCCTATTCTCATCCAGAGAGGTATAGAAGACTATTTGAAAAACTCATTTACCTCACTATCAGTAGACCTGATATCTCCTTTGTAGTGGGAGTTGTAAGTAAGTTTATGCAGGCACCTTGTGTTGATCACTGGGCAACAGTCCACCTTATCCTTAGATATATCAAAAAGACACTTGGACAGGGTTTACTATATGAGAATAAGGGAGACACTCATCTATCAGGTTATTGTGATGCTGATTGGGCAGGATCTTTCATTGATAGACGATCTACTACAAGTTATTGCATATCTATTGGAGGAAATGTGGTCTCTTGGAAAAGTAAGAAGCAAAATACTATTGCTCGTTTTAGTGTTGAAACAGAATATCGAGTTATGGCTTTAACCACTTGTGAATTGATATAGGTAAAACAACTTATTCAACAACTGAAATTTGTTGATGTCCAACCAATGAAACTGTATTGTGATAATCAAGCGGCTCTTCACATTGCTTCTAATCCTGTATTTCATGAGAGAACTAAATACATTGAGATTGACTATCACTTCGTATGGGAGAAGTTGTTTGCCAAAGAAATCAATACAGAATTTGTCAACTCGAGTAATCAACTTACTGACATTTTAACTAAATCTTTAAGGGGATCACAGATACAAGTTATATGTTCCAAGCTTGGAGCATATAATCTATATGCTCTGGTTTGAGGGGGAGTGTTGGATATATTACTGTATATTACTGTTCCACTGTTGCTTGCTGATGTAACCTTACTTGTCTTTGTATCTTTACTTGTAAGCATAATTTTTCTATATATGTTTTGATGTATTATGCTGTGTTGTGTAAGCAAAACCCTATATAAATAAAACTCAAAGTGTGTATCAAAATACACCATTAAATTCATAGTATATTGTGTCTTTAACTAAATATTATAGCACAATAATTTATAATTTATACTACACATATAAATACTCAAAAACAAAAAAAAGAACCCAAAATTAAGGAAACTCATGATAAATTCACAGTTTACGCACACGATCACCATCAACCTAGGCACAATAAGAAAATAGTAGAGAGACAAAAAATGAAAGGCGATGAGGAAATTAATATAAAAAGAACACAACAAATTAGAAAAAAATTAGCAAAATGTGAATGGGGAAGTCTAAAGGAAGAAGGAAAGAATGAAACGCAGGAAAAAAAAGCCTTGTAATGAATGAACAAAGGTCAAAACAGAGGTAACTTTTCACGGAATGGTCATGGAAGAAGGATTTCAAATCCTATTATGTTTGTGAAACAATAAAAAATAGAAAATGGAGAAGAAATAACAATTTTACCCCCAAAAAAACCATAAACACTGTTGTTTCCGGGTAAAAATGGGTTTTTGAAGCCTATATCATTACAGCACTGCTAAAGCACACAAAAAGCCTCTATTGCAGCTGCAATGGCCACTGTTAAAACCTGCTCTGCTATTTGAATCCCATAGCGTCCTAGGGCTGCTCCATTACACCACTATAGCACACTATTGACTGCCATGCTTTAATTTTTTTTATTTAAAGGGAATATTTGTAACAAGCTTTAGGTTGAGAGGAAGTGTTGGAATACCTAAAAGTACCTTATCATATCTTAGATTATCCTATAGGATTATTTTCCTATTTGGTTTTTTCCTCATTATCTCTTAGGATTAGTTACAATATTCAATGGCATCAAGCCATCCCTGTAGCCAGCCTCACCTAGTGGGATAAGGCTTACTTAATTAGTTAGGATTATGATTGGTATAAATAAGGTTTTATGAATATATAGAACACAATTTCAAATTTTCAACAATATGAATATGAAGAAACAAAAAGAAGTAACAAGGACTTTGAATATAAATACCCTCTCAAGGCAATCAAGAGGAACATCCATTGGCTTCTTTTGCTGGGTCAATGGTGATAACACCTCTGATTCCAAGTCATGACCATTGAGTTCCACATCCAATGAGTTTTGGTTATCCATATAAGAAGAAATTTCAATAGAAGCTGACTTCTCTAGAGATTCTGCCATTCCAGATCTTGCAAGACAGTCACATGCTGCTTCCTTACCCTCTTGAGTTAGCATGTACCTAAACACAACAGAATTCATCTATGGAGAATTTTCATTTGAATATATCATATTCCATGTTTCATTTAAAAACCATACATCAGTATTTAAAGTTGTTTAACAAGAACCACTATAACAAATGCCAGTTTTACAAGTTAGAGTCTAGTAAATTACATTTTAGATGTACATTAGCATTGCTGGGCAGATTCATCCATAGAAGGCACACTAACAAATCACAACGACAATGTTGTCGCTGGTAATGAATCACAAAAAAAATGCCTAAAGAGATTTCTTATGTTACTATATACATGGCTCAATTGGTGAAGCACGTTATACACACAAACATGCTCAAACCTAACTCTAAATAAACAATTTATGGGTTCACAATAAGAAGGTTCCCCTAACCAGTGGATTTTAACATGATAAAAGATTAAAAAGAAAGGTTTAGATAAAAAAAAAACTAGCAGTTCGTTGTGTAAAAAGACATGCGCAAGGAAACCCATACTTAGCAGGGCAACTTGATTTTACAACTAATCCCTTAGCTATCAAGGTCTTCATGCAATTCCATCCACTATACCAATCCCGTGCAGAACTTCCAAAGTGTCCAGGTTTTCCTTTCCCATTTTCTGGCCTGAACATGCAAAATGTGCTTGGTCAAAAGTTGTATACATTTTCATAGACACTTGTCTACTTAAACACAGAACAAAAACAGTAAATAATTAAACATACGCAATTGGCACTCGAGATAGCCCACTAGCTTCAGCAGCATCAATAAGTTCCTGTTTATGCATAAATTCATTCCCATTTGAAGTTCCCCTATTAAAAATTGAGTTAAATCTCATAATCTATCAAGATTTAACATGATAACTTCTAGAACATATTTAACAAAAAAATAAAATAAAAACACATACATCAGTAGGGCATGTGACTTTATTGTGTATACCTGTAAAGGGTTATCAACAATGCATATGCCACAGAGTTCCTCTGAGGCATATAACGTTTGGTTCCTTTAGTTTTCTTTCCTATAAGATTGGGGAAGAAAGCAAGAATTAGACAGAGCTATGCATGATAAAGCCAATCAAAATAACAGGAACAAAAAAGTAAATAGCACCAGACATACCTTTTTTAGTCAAGTCTTCTGGTTCAGAAGCACAAGAACTGGTCCCAAAAAAACCCTGCATGAGCTTCAATATCATTTTCCCCACACCCCTTCCAGAAAACACAAAAGAGCACCATGAGATTAATACCCTACAAAACTCAATTTAAACACCCTTACTTCATCCTTTACCCTCATCACTTCAAAAACACGTCAATAACAGACACACGTAGAACAAATCACTAAACACCCTACAACTCCCCTTTTAGTTCAACCCTCCAAGGTCCACAACCGAAGTATCATAATTTGGATAATTTTCAAATTATAAAAATAATTGGAGTTTCGAAATATACGACAATCTAATATTCCTCACACTTATAACTATGATATGTTTCTACATATGATATTGAACATAACACCACCACGACAACAAAAGTCTTATGACACTAGCCCGTGGTTGGCTATATGAATCACACGACACCATTTGGACCAAATCGTGAGAGATATAAACTTACAAACGCAACGGGACAAAAAATGCAAACATTAACAACTATAAACTTGACAACCTATTCATAGACTGATTATCATAATATGTATACAATTATAATTTTAAACCATGTGACATTTCTATAGCAACATAGTGTGGGAGAAATAGACACCTACTTGACTTGAGAAAAATCTTTGATGGTTCGAATCGGAGTTTTGGAGTTACAGACATTGAAGTGTGCCTTGGAAAGGGTCATTTCAATGTTATCCGAAATGCCTTTGGGTTGCTGCACCATTTCCTTCCACTTGTTCCACACGTACGAAGCCAGCTCTTGGTTCTCCGGGCACCGAACCTGGTTGCGGTTCTCCATCGGGTTAGGGTTTTGTTGTGGTGGATTCGCAGGGTTTGTTAGTTAGGGTTTGAGTAGAGATGATCCAAGTGGTTATGGTTGCAGTTACAGTTACAGAACCATGACGCGCCAGGTTCTCTGGGATTCTTCAATTCGAAAGATTGTCACCTGGTTGCTTCCTGTGTGTTTGCCGTCTTAGGATGGGCTTGGGCTGGAATCATGGGCCTGTTTGGGCTGGAATCATGGGTTTGGGCTTAGTTTGGGCTTCAATTCGAATAAATCGTTTGTTTAAACACTTTTGAGTAAAATAAAAAAGAAATTGCTTGGATGGAGAAATAAAAGAGAAATAAAATAAAATAAAAACAATTGTCTATTTGTCTGGAGAAATAAAATAAAATAAAAGATGCAAATGAAAGAGAAATAAAATATAAAAAAGAATATTGCTTGGGAAAAAAATTGTCTATTTGTTTGGAGTCTTTGGATGATTAAAAATAAATCAATAAATGTATAGAATTTTTTTATATTAATTAGAAAAAAATAAATTTAACTTAAAAATGTGAATTTGTTATTATATTATTTTTTAATATAATTTTTTATTTTTTATGTTAGAAAAAGTGATTTTTAAACATTTAAAACAAAAAATAAAAATTCCACAACTTCTTTCCTTGTCATCCCCGCTCATGGAGTTTTTTTTTTTTTTGTTATTCTTACTACGATCTTCATTCCAAAAATTTCGTAGATGAATATTACTTTTAATATATTTTTTATCCCTGTCTTTTCCAATTTTATCCAAATAGACCCTAAAAAAATTTACTAAAATTTGGTTTTGACAAACGATGAGAGTATATTTTAAGGATTAAACACAATTATGTTTAAAAAATTAATAGTTATTAAAATACATGTTTAATAAAATGTCAAACATTTATTGTTTAAAGAATTATTATTATTATTCTACTTTTTTCAAATTGTATCCTCTCCTTTTGGAGAAATCAAATCCAAACTAATTAATAAATTCTCTATTCTTGATCTTATTTTTTCAACTTTATTTTAATTATGGGATATTATTTCCTTACTCTTATCCACAACACATACAACACTGCTAGTGCAATAAATTTATTAAATGTGATAGAAATACATGGCTCAAGTTCAGTAAGAATGTTACAAAACCAAAAAATTATTTCCGCAATATTTAATGAACCAATGATTGTGAATTTTATATTCTATATCATTAAAATTTGGCTTAATTGTCTTTGGCCGAGTGGGCAAGAGGAAATAGATGGAAAACTAAAAAAGAAATATAGCTTAACTGTATTTTTGGTATCTTATTGTGATTGTCCAATTTTATTTTCTTGAATTTTAATTACATAAATTAAATTTTTCAGAATTTAAATAATAATTGACAAATGAAGTCTTATCTTTTATATATATATATATATATTGAAGTGATTTAATTATACTTTTATTTTTTTTATATTGTAATTATAAGAAACCAAAAAATAAAATTATGATACGCTAGTATACATATTAAGCAATATTATCTAGTATAACATCAGCAAAAATCTATTAAATATTTAATAGAATATTAATGAAGTGACAAAAAAAATTACATAATTAAGATACTTGATACACTAAAAATATAATTAAAACTTAAAAATATATATGAGAAAATTAGACACACCTATCATGCTAGGTGGAAGCGTATATAAATTCTAAAATTACAATTTTTTTTGTTACAAAGTAAAACGATAAGGATTTACTAAATTTAATAAGATCATGGAACAAATTTTCGTAAAGCTGTTCCGTAAGTTATAAATTCTTACAAATGTAATTTAGTCTTTATAAATTTTTGTTATTATTTTCATGTCTCTGACATTATTTTAGTATTTTTTTTTTTTTACTTCTTATCATTTATATTGATTAGTTTAGTATTTATTAACTAACATAATAAAAAATATTTAAATTATGATAATTAAATTATTTTTAGTTGCATAACATAATTAAGTAATATATTTTTATTTTATATAAATAAGATAATTATATACGTGGAGTCCTAACTTCATCCTAAGGGACCTAAGAGGATGAGAATCCTATATATCTCGTAGGTCCTACTCGGGGTCAAATACACAAGAGGGACCAAAGATCTCACACGCATCATGCTCCTCTCGGTCTCTGGATCCGTCGCCGGCCTAAGAACGACCTAAGAAGTAAGGAGACATGGTTATTGTAGAAAACAGCAGTAAGCGAGTGGACGCACCACAAACTGAAGTGGACGCACCACAAACTGAAGTGGACACACCACAAACTAATACAATTAAGTCACCCATAGCATAAGGAAGGAATCGTAAGGGGTATGGATAATCCATGTAGTCAGAATCTGATGCATTGATAGCCTCAGGCATAACCTATAAAAGGCCTAAGTACAAAGAGAATGGGGTTGAAAAATTGAGCTGAAAAGTTGGAACTAAGAGAGAGGAGAGACTTCCCTGAACACAAAACTGTCATTGAGGCTTGAAGAGCATTCAAAGCGCGACCTAGGCGGAATCACTGGCGAAAGAAGACGAGAGAAAATGACGTCAAAGCTTTTGGATAACAGGTTAGTCATCGAGACTCTATAGACATATATTCCCCCAAGCCAACATATAATAACTTAGCATGCCATAAACTATGATTTACATCCCGACCTATTAAACTTTCCACACCCAGCATCAATCAGGTATACACACTAGCCAATATGTAGTGGACACCCAATTAGACCGAGTCGGTCTTGGTCCTTCTTTTGAACCTTTACATTTGAACTCAATACACTTCTCCACTTAGGCCAATTCCAGACTGACCCCGACTCTAGGTAGCCGAGGATTACGTTAGCTCCAACCCCAATATCACATACACCACAAAATCACTAAGTTGACATTTTGCCTGGCTGATTCAATCTCGACCACCTTCCTAATTTGGTTGGCCGAGTCGATCTCGACATCCTATGTCAAGTCGGTCTCGGCCCCCTCCTAACATTTATCCTTAAACCCCAAGCATCTATCATTGAGCTTCCTAGTTATGTTTTTCTCTAAACTCATGGACGCTTAACGAATAGTCCATCTCTTCCCACTATCAAAACACATGTACAGCCCCTGGAGCTGAGTCGGTCTCGGCTCCCTTTCGTACCAATCGCCCGACTTTGTTTCAGCATCCTTCCACTTCACCTAGGTCAAGTCCGTCTCGGCACTCTCCCATTCCAATGGAGCCAAGTTGATCTCGGCTCCTTTCCACCTAATTATCCAATGTCTAGAATTATGTGAACTTTGATTTCTCCGACAAAAAGGAGATACGTAGGAGCAAGAGGCAACTCTTGTCAAGTTATGCATCCAAAAAAGCTCAAAAATATCTCACACTTATCCTGTATAAATGCTCCATCCTTAAAAAGGCATCAACAAAAACGTAAGAGTCATTTCCTTTTCATGCAACCAGTTAGGGTAACTGTCGTGTGATAGATGTGTTGGGATACCCAATGATCCCTATGCGTAACCGACTTTTGAACCTATTCTTTGATTCAAAGACTAGCCTTATCCACTCAAAGGTTTCCCACCGTTTTCCATAAAAATGTTGGTGGTCACTTCGTCTTCCTTGTTCCTTCCCTAGAAAGAACTCAAAATCCAAACGTCTAATTTTCTGAGACCCCGCGTCGCAATTTAGGTCGCGACAACATATAATTTATTTTTATAAACTATATGTGATTTTTAATATATTATGAATAATGATTTTTATTGTTTTTAATATTGTTCTTACTTTTTAATTCAAAAAATTAATTTTAACATTGTATTTTTTTTAAATTACAATTTACTCAAATGCCTATAATTTATTTTTAATAAATTTCTTTCTATATTATTTTCATATTTTAATTAATTAATTTTGCATGATTGCACTATAACTGATTATTTTAATAATAAATTGAAATATAATATATTAAAAGTAAATTATATTGCAATTAGTTAAAATTAATGAAATAAAATATGAAAATAACATCAAAACTAATATATTAAAAATAAATTATAACTGTTATATATTTTTTTAAAAGTATAATGCTAAAAGTAAATTAATAAATTGAAAAGTAAAAAATATTAAAAACAATAAAATCACTATTTGTAATATATTAAAATTTTTAAATAAATTATATATAATTTACCTTATTTATATAAAATAATAAATACGTTTCTTAATTGAATACTCTTCTTAAAAATAATCTTCATTTCTCAAGGAATCTCCTAGATTCTAATTTAATTACACACCTAAAAATAATCAAATTATCTTATTTGAATATTCTCCATTGTCTTAATTATTTTAATTAATATTCTTTAATTTATTAGTCATGTCAACAGTAAACTAATTAGAGATAATGATAAAAACTTAAAAAAATATTAAGATAATATTAGGATCTAAAAATGATAAAAAAATTACAATAAAATTCAGATAAAATCATATTTTTATGAACTTAAAACATATTTAAGACTAAATTAAAAGTTGTTTGGTCAAAAATTAAAAATTTTAGTTTTATTTAAAACCAATTATCTCATCTAAAAAGGTATATTTATAAAATAAAATATATTGTGTAAAATTAATTTAATTTACATAAAATTATTTAATAATAATATAAATGAATAAAAATAATAAAATACAAGTATTTTAAAAATGTCAAAAATTATTTTAGTTGATAAAATTTTATTTTAATGAGACTTATAGAATTTAAAAGTCATTGTTTTTCAAAATATTCACCAACTTTGTCGATGACTAAATCTATTAAAAATTTTGATTAGACACTCAGAGTCATACAAAACATAAGCAAACAATACATATGTTTGGAAAACATCCAAGGTATAAACATGTGACTTATGAAAAGTGTCCATAGAATGAACATCCAAAAGAAAAGTTGTTTATAAAATGAACTTCGTATTATTATGTTAACGTTTTATATAAATTCGTGTTTATATTCATATATCTCTTATTGCTTATTTCATATATATATTGCCCATACATTAACATTATTTTTAGTTTTAATGTATGTTGTTTTTTTTGTTCCTTTAGGAACGAGACAGAGAAGCAAGACAACTTTAAGAATATTCTGCTATGCTTAGAAGATAGCAAATAACATAAAAAACTTTCTTGCATATTCTTTTGCCGACTCTGCTTGAGGGGTCCCTATTTTCCCTTTTCCTACCGGTGGTTTGGGCCAATCCTATAGGTTCAAAGGTGGCTACAGGTTCCTTTCCACAGGTTCTAAACTCACATCTCGCTATTTGGCCTCTAAAGCTCAGGATCCTTTTTAGGAACCTTCCACAGACATGAGTAAATCCTAGAGTGTGGTTATCCCTTGAAAGATCACGCTCTAGATGGAACTATCATGGTCACCAATCTAGAGGTAAACTCAAAAATGATTACCACTACATGTTCCTCACTCGCCTAACATACAAGCCCAGGAATAGGACCTTCTCAAAATATATGGTTTAGTAGCAAGTGCCTGTACTTTTATTTCCCTCTCTAGAACAATCCCCCAAATTGTCAAAATCACAATGCAAAATATTTTTAAATCTTCTACCGTAGGGTTTCGCATGATTAGATAAGTATGATGGCTAAATAAACAAAAATTATACAGATACAAAAGACAACATCAAAGGTCGAATCATCTCATACAATCTGTCTTTTCAGGGCTTGACTCTTACATGTAGTCCCTAGTGGAATCGCCATCTGTTGCAACCTAAACCGCAACTGTGTGCAAATAGTGGACATAAAAACTCATGTTGAGAAAAGGTGCCGAATCCATCTCTAAGGCTAAATTGGCTATGCAGAGCCAGAATCGGCTTGGCCAATCCGGAAAGATCAATCAAAACTGACTCGACTTTGATAGAAGTCGCCATTGGCATTTTGAAGGAAACACCGGCAACCAGGAATGGATAAGGCAAGTCGCAAATCAGAGACTGGGTAAGGAGTCAGTTACGCACAAGGATAACGTGGCATCCCCACACTTCTATCACATGATGGTTACCCAAACAAACTGTATGAGCTAAGACGACCTTCACATTTTGTTGCTTCTTAATGAATGATTTAATTTATGGACATATGTACTGAGTTTAGGTGTTTTTGGATGAATAACTTGACAAGAGTATGTCTCTTGCTCCTACGTACCTCCTTTGGTTAGAGGAATCAAAGTTCACGTAGTTTTAGGCATGGGACGAAGTGTAGGAGGAGTGAACTATCCATTGGGCGTCCACTAGGGAATGGTGGTAAGATCATGAAAGTGGACTGTCCATTTGGTGTCCTGTCATGAAATGACTTTAATAGAGAAGCATGGACTACCCATTAGGCGTCCAGACCCAAAATGACTTTCAAAGAGAAGTGTGGACTATTCACTAGGCGTCTATGGGGAATGTGGAGGCTAAACTACCCATTAGGCATTTAGACCCTGACCGAAAGGTGAGGTGTGGACTATCCACTAGGCGTCCGGACACAGAATGACTTTAATAGAAAAGTGTGAACTATCCATTAGGTGTCCTGACACGGAATGACTTTAATTGAGAAGTGTGGACTATCCATTAGGCGTCCTAACATAGAATGACTTTCAAAGAAAAGTGCAGACTATCCATTAGGCGTCCTGACACAGAAATGAATTTAATTGAGAAGTGTGGATTATCCATTAGGCGTCCTAACACAGAATGACTTTCAAAGAGAAGTGCAGACTATCCATTAGGCGTCCTGACACAAAATGACTTTCAAAGAGAAGTGCAGACTATCCATTAGGCGTCTTGACACAAAATGACTTTCAAAGAGAAGTGTGGACTATCCATTAGGTGTCCATGGAAGATACTAGGCTGGGACTGAGACCGACTCGGTGCTAGAGGTAGATGGATACAGGGACCGACTCAGGGCCAGATGTGTCTGGATGTAGGTAGTGACCGTGGTCTTTGGCTATATAGAGTCGGGATCGTTCAAATGAGAGGCGTATTTTCTGAGACTATGCACAATGAGAAGGATCGAGACCGACTCAATCCAAGCGAATGCCAACTACATGTCAACTAGTGTGAGTTACTTTGATTGATAGTGTGTATGTGACTAATCTTATGGCATGAATTCTCTACTTTAAACTATGAGGATGCTTTCTCTTCAGGACTCGAAAGACTTACCTGGTCTCCAAAGGTTCAGATGTTACTTCTGCTCTTGGCTTTAGTTTGCTCTTTCTGCAAGAAACCAGTGGCAGCTATAGCTCATGCGCAGGCTCTTCTCCTCTCTTCTATGGTAGACTCTCTTTCTTTTCAAGCTTCATTTCCTCAGCTTTTGACTTCTCTTTCTTATCAAAATTCTTGACCCCCCAAAAAATCTCCCCCTCTGAGTTTTCGTCCCTTGGCTTTTTATAGACTATGCTTGGGGTCCTGTGTGCATCAGATCCAACCACGTGGATCAACCCTAGCCTTTGATCTTTTTCCTTCTTCTGCTCACTGATCTTATGTATCCCTTATGTTATGTACTTTGGACCCTATGCCCGTTGTGGCACATTCTTTGTCCCCTAGTGTCGACGTGGCTGGGTCGAAGGATCCCACTTCCTTGGAGCGTGTGAGATTCTTGTCCCCTAGTGTTGACGTGGTTGAGTCAGAGGATCCCACTTCCTTGGGGTGTGTAAAATTCTTGTCCCCTCTTGCTGACTTGGCCACATCCAAGATTCATGCGTTGATTTAAGGGGATCTGATGGCCTTGGGTCTCTGGGACTTTGTGAGGCATTGTCTCCTTTGTTGAGATGGCTAGATTTGAGGGTTACTTGTTGACCTGGCCAGATTTGAAAGCCTTGTTGTGTGTGGTGGACCGATTTGGGTCTTTTCCCACTTTTAGGGGCCAAGTCTGATGGCCCCTTTCTCACGAGGTGAGCCAGCCTAGAGCTCCTCCCTTCCTATTGGGCCGAATTTGGGCCCATTTTGCTTGGGCGAACAAATTTGGGGTCCTACAATCTTAAATTTGATTTATCTTTTGGATAAGTTAAATTGACAAAAGATAAAAAAAATATTAATTAAAAATTATATAACGTAAAACGTAATCAAAACTAATTAAAAAATAGATGATAATATATATCAATTTAAGACAATGTATAACTATAGGAAATAATTAAGCTACCAGAATATCAGTTTGTGACGGTTATATCATGTGTCAGAAATTGCATATTTTTTTGGAGGTTTATGAACACCCGTACAAATTACACCACTAAAAACCTTTTTTTCTTTTAATTTGTGGAGGTTAAAGAAATTGTCAGTAATTATACCATTTTGTGGTGGTTTATACTAACCCTCACAAATAAACCCCACTAAAAATTAAATTTTTTTGTAGTGCACTGTTGGTGAGTCATTCACTTCCTCATCTATATCGGCCTTCTCACCCAGGCTCTCTCTCTTCTTTCTCACGGTATCACACTCGTAGGGGTTGACCCCTTCTCCCGCCATGCTGGAAGAGGAGTCCTCTTCAGAAGAGCTTGAAACCACCCTAAGGGTGTCTCGCGGTCCTTCGCTGGTGGCTTTTCCTACAATAAAAATGGTGAGGGTCAAAGCTCAAACCCATTGCGCCATTGCCACCTATGAGATAGTCACTAGAGAACTCCTACTAGAACAAACTAGAGGAACAAGAAAGATAAAATGAGGAAGAGGAATAAGAGAACACGTACCTTCATTATTGTAGAAAAAGTTTGGTAGGAGCAAGATGATCGAGTCGGTGCAAGGAACCTTACAAAACTCAATCACGGTGATGTGGAGGAAGACAACGGAAAGGACAACACTTGAAGGTTGCAACGATAACTGACACGCATCAAAGAAGTGAAACATCTCCGGCACGCCTCAACATTTTAAAAAATGGTAGGGACGAGGGGCGAATTCCAAGAGCCAGATCCAATGGTTGTGACCCACCCTTGTCATCCAACGGTGGGGAGCGGGAATGCTAAATATCACAATCAATGGCCCATGACGCACCATTCCCAACCAATGACGCATGGACAACACGATTACAGGTCATCACATCTGAGGGTCATCAGGTGTCGCATGTGCATAAGGGCCTTTGACCCCTACGAGAAGGGTGAAGGCTGACTCGGCAATTTAAAGAGCTTTCATTTTTCACTCAACGCTTGTGGGACTGTGGATTAGTCAAGATCTACAAACACGTGGACTGACTGAATGCTAAAGTACTAGGACAGTTTCCAACGATAACTCAGTACCCTTAAAGCACCTTTCATCTTACTCAACGCTTGTAGGGCTGTGGACCGGTTGTCCAACCAGTTTCCTAGATTGTGATAACACCTGGCCAACCCCTAAGTTGAGGTCGTACAAATCACGTTTAATATTGACATTGTCTGATGCCTAAATAAGAGGCGAACAACACGATTTAATAGTAGGTCGCACCTCTTGAACATGACAGTAGTCAAATAATACCTCAAGTGTCAGTCAGTATGCAGGAGAAAAAGTGGCACTGCTAGTGTTAGACAACTAAACCTACAGAAAAATAGCCTACAAAAATGACTATAAAGACCAATCTGAAAGAGGAAAGAGAGTTTTTTCCACTTCGACCAAAAACTATTTATACCTTATGACTCTCACACGTAAACAGGACCTAAAATGAAAAAATTGTGAGAGCTTTTGTTACTTGCGGGGAAATGGAACTCGGGTGCAATGGTTTGTTCCTTATCTCTTATTAACTTAATATACATGTATGTTTGGGGTTGAAGATTAATTAAATTGATCGAAAACTATTTCATTGGTAACTAATTAATATAAATTAATGGAGCAAAAGTAAATATAAAATATAGGAATTTAAAACTTATTTTTAAAAATTCACAAAAAATAGTTAAGTAATAAAATATTGATTTAAGGGCATTTTAAATATGTTCTATTATAGTTTATGTAGATTTGAAATTTTGAGTATTAATTAAAAAAATTGAGAAAATTAAAAATCATTTTAATTATATAACTAATAAAAGAAGAAATTTATTAATTTAATTGATATAAAAACTCATAAAATATGTACTACAAAATGATAAAAATCTGATTATACGGAAAGGAAAATACATATAAAATTTATCTCGCATTGAAGAATGAGGACTTTAATTTATTATATAGGGACAGGTAGGAAAGAAAAATAATGACTAGATAATTTACATTAATTTTAATTTTATATGACATGTGATATAACAGATAAATACTAGACTCTTACTTTTATTTATATTAATTCCTGTTTATTTGTAATTATAATTTTAAATATTATAAACATTGTAATAATGATATTAATTGTTCTAAATATTCTAACAAAATCCTAAATTTCTTGGTTTAAATTACAAGTAACTTGAATTCTCTTAAATGATTTTTTTTTTATTTGAGTCTTAAATGAAACAAAACTAGACACTCAAAATAGGTCTATTTGTTTTTAACTTGAAATAGTTAAAATCTCATGTAACTTTTAAATATCAAGGTCAAGGATCGCTGACAAATATATATATATATATATATATATTACTTTTTATTAACATATATGAATATTTATTTTATAAAAATTAATAATAAATAATTTTTTATTAGTGAACCTAAAGCTTGAACTTTATCATTGTTATATCTTTGAGACGTTTATAGGAAAGATAATATTTATTATTATTATTATTATTATTATTATTATTATTATTATTATTATTATTATTATTATTATTTAGATAAAATTGTTGAAGAAAAATATATTTTAAATTTAAAATATTAATTTATTTTATTTGTTTAGGACATTATTAATCAGATACATAGATTAAAAAGTGTTTTATGTTATTTTGACAGTTTTTTATAGAATAAAAACATACAACTATGTTATGCTAAAATAAAATTATTAATAAGTTTCTTACTTGATCGATCTTAATCATATTTTTATTTGTAAAAACTTACTAAAAGTATAAGTTTTTCATAATTAACCATGAAATGAATAGCTCACATCCAACATACCAACCTGGGTTGATTCCAGAATAGCTAGTTTTTTACGATATAATAAATTAAAAATATTCAAATTTTAGTTAAAAAGTGTTAATATTTAATATCTAATATTTCAAATAGTCTCAAAAGCAAATTACTTAAGAGAACCAAAATATACTTCGAGCAAAAAGTTTGGGTTATTAATGAACCGAATCAATTTTATAAGGACCACCAAAATTGAACAAACCTTGAGGTTGAGGAAAAAGATTTACTTCATGCATGCATGCAGTGTGGCTGGACTAACCTTGAGGGCTAGTTGTTTTAGTATATTCATTGCTCTGAATTGCGCTATTGCAGGGATTTTCTAACCCACGGATGATCAAAATCGTTTCTCACTTTTCTTGTTCAGTATGAAGTATCAATCACCAAAAATAATTTATTGAGCATTCTCAAACAGTGAATATATTTTTTTTAATATAATTTTTTCACACTCAATATTAAGATTTGAATAATGATATTTTGATTAAAGGACAAATTCATTGTTTGAAACCTAATTAATTAAACCTATCACAGCCTTTGAAATTATTCTAAATTTATAGCTTTCACTGTTAATACTATTTTAAACAAGTAAGAATATATTATTAACAGACCCATTCATACATATACATATAATCATTCATATAATTTAAACTCTCTCTGTTAGCACTGCAAAGAGCACTCAGTAAGAGCGAATAGTTCGACCCGAGTACGAGACATGCAAAAATAACACTAATTTTAGTAGAAAAAGCGATTCTAAATGGTGTAATATGAGATTCTTGTTTAGGGAAGGAAATCACTTCTTGTAAGATTCAAGTTTTATCACTGTCATACAAAACTCTAAATAATTATGAAATAAGAAAATTAAATCTTAAAAATGCTATGAAGAAATTAAGTTGATAAAAGTAAAATTAGAAAGAAAAGAAGAATAAGGGAACAAAGACGAACACAAATAAAACTTAAGGCAGCAAACAAAGGATAAATGTAAAAGCAAAGAAAGTGGATATTAGTTAAATGTGTCGCAAGTGAAAATTGTCAGACCCTTCTAAATAGAAAAGAGGATTTAGAAAGCGATTATTTATAGATCTTTCAGAGTACTTGTCTAAATTGAAATCAAGATTGAAAATTACCTTTATTGAACACTTCTTGAAACACATTTCGTGGTTTATGAGAGAAGGATCGAACAAAAAGACGTGCATGCCAGCAATCATTTAGAATTTCTCTAGAAATGTCTCCTCTGTCATGTTTAAGATCCAAAGAGTTCCTTCTCCATCACCAACTTCATCTCACATCCCTTCAATTCTCCATCTCTTTTTTGAGGCAACCCTCTTCGTAGGAACTATATATGGACCATGCTTCTACTAGACATTCAAAGTTTAATGTATCGCTTTGTTCTTGCGATTCATCACCAACATTCGCTAACTCTTCCATCTCTATTTTGAGGTAATTCTCTTCATAGGAACTATATATGGACCCTGCTTCTACTAGACATTCGAACTTTAATTCATCACGATGTTCTTGCGATTCATCACCAACCTTACCTTTAAGTTCCCTTTCTTCCATCTCATTTTGGACGCAATCCTCTTCGTAGGAACTATATATGGATCCCTCATTTACTATATATTCAAACTTTAATTCATCACGTTCCTCTTGTGATTCATCATCACCAATATTATCTTTAAGTTCCCTTAGCAATTCTTCCATCTTATTTTTGAGGCAATCCTCTTCGTAGGCATTATACATGGACCCTGCTTCTACTAGACATTCGAACTTGGATTTATCATCTTGCTCTTGTGATTCATCAACATTGTCACTGATATTAGTACCTTCCATGGACGTGTCTTCTTCTATTTTGGCTTTTCTTTGGAAGCTCAATATGATATCAATCAAATCTTCTCCATTCCCAGATTCTTTCTCTTCACTAATTCTTGAATTCTTTTTCTCCATTCCCTTGTATGTACGTTGCAGTCTTGCAGATTAGAGAAACTTTCTTTCCTTTCTACCTCCGTATATATATACATGTAATAAGTAATATAATAATATATAGCACCATAGCAACAGATTTCCTTTCAAACTGTTCGCCCAACAATCTCTACATCTACTCTCAATCTAATCATATCCACATATCCCCTTGTGTAAAACAAAAGTATTCGGTTGATGCACAATAAAATCAAAACTAAAATAATAAATTACCAATTTAAATCTGAAATATATTATTGTCACTTTAAATGGTTAGATTTAATAAAACTAGATTTAAAATTGCGAGGGTGTTTGATTGTGATAATAAAAGATATTATTTTTTATTTTTTAATTGGTTGATAACATATATTTTTTCTTTTAAAAAACATTATGTTTGATCATTTAACCTGCGGGATAACAATTTTGTATCATGACATATAATATCAGTCTACTTTTTTATTTTAAATTATATAATATAATTGTTTATTTTGAAGTTTATAAATAAGAAAAGAGAAAATATAATATACACCTAGAAGTTGTTTACATGTATGACCATCTAATCATAAACTGTGTAGATAAATTAATTAATTTTTATAATAATTATTTTTAAAATAATACTAATATATAATAACTTTTTATTGGCTAACAAATTAGGAAATTTTACACATGCGCATCAAACTAATTAGAAATTTCTCTTAATTAGTTGTTACAATATTAATTGTTACAAAATTTTTAACATGAAAACCAATTTTTTCTCTTTATTGGAATTAAAATCATCTTTTTATTTTTTTAGTTATAATAATGAGTGAGTTTTTATTTTGATTTTTGTAAGAATATTTATTTATTTTTATCTTTCTTAAATTAGAAAGAAATATTTTTTGTTTATGTAAAAAGAGTGGACTTTGATTTTGCTCCTTGCAAAAATATTTTTTTTTATTTTTATCTCTTCAAAATAAAAAATAATTATTTTTTCTTTCTAAATTTATTTTTAAAATAGATAAATAATATTTATTTTAAAGATGTATAATTTTTTTAGAAACATCATATGCTAACGTAATAACACAAATACTATTTAATATCACATGAAATTATCACATGACCAAATAAGTTATGGGGTGTTACAAAATAGTTAGGATTAAAAATAATAATTTTAGTTTTTTGATAAAAATTAAAGAAATTTTTATATAAGAATTAAAATTAAAATTTGTTATTTTTTTTACTGAAAACAAATATACGTTTTGTTTTCCTTTTCCTCTTCTTTTCAATGAATTAATTTTCTATTAGTTTGATTATCTATCATATCTCATACTTTTATTTCGTTAACAGGAATTATACTTTTATGATATATAAATATTGTTTTTTTTAATGAAAATATAAGAAAGTTATAAGAAATGAAATTATTCTAAGGAAAAAAAACGTAGTTTTTTTTTTATTTCATAAAAATAGAGCACGTAGATTTAGGCTGATTTAACTGATTGCCATTTCAAAAGAATGGTGTCCGGCAATAATTATATTTCATTCTTAGCTATCTCAATTTTTAGGAATAACTACAGTCTCAAAAATCATTTCCTAATTTTTAGGAAAGATAAGAATTAAATAATTGTAATAATATTTGATTTTAAATCATTAAAAAATAATGTAATTAGACTTAAAAATGTTTTAAGTCCTCGTAAATATGTTTTTATGGGATTTTAATCCTTCTTTGTTGTTTTTAAATCTTTGATATTTAGTCAGTAATATTTTTTAGTTCTTACAACTATTTATAGTTAGTTTAATACTGATTAATATAATAAATAATATTAATTAAAATAATTAAGGTAATGAAGATTATTTTCAATTAAAATAATTAGATTATTATTAAATATATAACTCAATTAAGTCATGTATTTATTATTTTAAATAAATAAAATAATTATATATAATTTATTTTTATAACTTATTTTTTAATATATTATGAAGGGTGATTTATTATTTTTAATTTTTAATTCATTAATTTACTTTTAATTTATATTTTTTAAAATTATTATACTTTATTATTGTTTTTATTTTTAAATTAACTAATTTACTTAGATTCTTATAATTTAATTTTAATATATTATTTTTTATGTTATTTTTATATTTCAATTCATTAATTTTGACTGAGTTTTAATACATTATATTTCAACTTATTTTTGTCTTTAGAAACTAAATCAGTCGCCGAGATATATTAAGAAAATAAACCATCTTACAATAAGTCAAAGTTAATGAATTAAAATATAAAAATAATATTAAAAGTAATTTGTTAAAATTAAATTATAAACAAATGATTAAATTATATATATTTTTTAAAAAGATATAAAATTAAAAGTAAAAGTTAATTAATTGAAAAATAAGAATAATATTTAAAAAATATAATGTTAAAAGTAAATTAATGAATTAAAAACTAAAAATAATATTAAAAAATAAAATTACTCTTCATAATATATTAAAAAAAGTTATAAAAATAAATTATATTCAATTATTTTATTTATATAAAATAATAAATACATAATTTAATTAAATTGCATACCTAACCTTAGTCTAATTATTTTAGTAAAAAATAATTTTATTATAATGATCATGTTTATAGTCCAGGATAAGGACTAAAATCAGACGACTATATTTATCCACGCTTAAAACATATTTAAATAATGTAATTATCATGACAAGAATTTGATAATGGAGGGTAGAGTTTTGCTAAAATAGTATATATCTGAATAAACCCGCCTAATTACATTGTATCATCTGTAAGCCTGAAATCTGAGGTGGAAAATCGTTGTAGATGCAACCTATGTCATTCTACAAAAGTATTTCGGTTGCCTATCAAATGCATAGTGCACCAGTACTTTCCTTACTGGGAAACTCATCGAAGAAGAAAATCAAATAATTAATTTTTTCTGTATAATATACAGAATAAATGTTTATTTTATATAATTAAAATTAATAATGAATAAATAATTTTAAATATAAACTATATTATTATTATTATTATTAATAAATTTTATAATAAATAAATATTTTCTAATATTTAAATTATATTTTAGATTTATGATAAATCATTTATATTATGATATAAGATTATTTTTAACTATTAATAATTTATATTAAAAATATTAAAATTTAATTTAAATATAAAGATGAAAGAAATAGATTGAAAAAAATAAGAGGTGAAAAAATCTCTAAAATATTTCTATAAAAGAAAAATACCTAAAATTGTACTTATTGAAGAATTACTCCTAAAAACATTCTATTCAATATATTTATTATAATTTATATAAAGAGGATATATATATATATATATATATATATATATATATATATATATATATATATATATATATATATATATATATATATATATATATATTAATTAGTGAATTCTGTGTGTGGAGTTTTAAAATTATTATATTTATGTAATTGTAGAAGTTTATTAATATATACTAATTGAACTCTGATGGTGGGTTCTAAACCACATTCATCCTGAAAATTATATATTATTAATTTATATTTATTAATATTAATTTAATATTATTAATATCCAATAAATGTATATTAATTTTTATGTATTAATTTTAATACTATTAGTTTATATAATATTAATATTATTTAATTTAGTAATAGTAAATATATGAACAATTCTGATTTTGTATTTAAGTTATATATAATATAATTTTTGTTTATATACCAAATAAATTTACTAGCCTATTGGTTCTAGTGTTGTTGGTGAACTTCCAAGGTAAGTTTGATTCTCATCTTCAACACTTATTCTTATCCTGGTGTATGTCACCTCAACACATCACATTATTATCACATTAATACTAAAAAGTATCATGTCAATATATGTTTTAAGACAACATGTCAGCTTCTATATAAGAGAAAACTGAAGAATAAAAATGTAATTAAATTTTTATATTTAAATTAATAGAGTTATAACAATGTTATTGTAAGGATTTAATTATAAAACTTTTAAATTATAAAACTTTTTTAAAAATATTTTTAACTATAGAGTGTTGATTAAATATCCAATAATAGTATAAGGACTTACAAATTAATTTAATCTAAATATAATTGTGTTTTTAATATTTTTTATGTAAATAATGAGTTAGTTCACAAATACATGGAGTAAAAGCTATCAGACATTTGCTATTCTCACTCCCTCTATTTTTTATTACACTTCTCATTTCAAATTGTCTGGTTCATATATACACTCCACCTTTCTCTTGTTTTCTTCGAACTCCCTCACACTCCTCCTTTCTCTTGTTTTCTTCGTATTCCCTTATTCTCTACGCTCCTCACTTGCTAACATGGTATTTCGTTTACTTACAACTAAAAATAAATTAATAAAAAATACTTTCAAAAAATACTTTTCGAAAGTACTTTCCAAAAATATTCAAGAAAAGGCTTTCTGAAATTATTTTTAACAAAAATAATAATCCCTTATTTTTTTTATGAAATATAAATATTGCATATTAACTACTAGATTCAGTATAGAATTGTAATATAATGATATTAAAGTAAAATTACGATACTTTTGAAAAATAACAGAGGAAGAAAAGAAAATTAAAATAGACAAGAAATGTTGTGAGAAAAGACAGAGAAAAAAATTGAGGGAGCAATAAAGATGAAAAATTAGGGTTTAAACTTTTTAATATAACAAATATATTTTACAATAAAAATAAAAAAAATTCCTATGTCTACCAGTTGGGAATTGGACATCTTCACCATAATGGTAAGGCCTTCCTTATCTTAGATGGGTAAGTTAAAAAATTATAACATAGACTGATGACACATGGTTACTCGTTTTAATTGAACAATTGAAAGAAATAGAAACCGCATGGTGCAGCTGCTTTAATTTGATGATTTACACGTCACCGAGCACGTACATTAAATGACCGCATGTGTGAAACATGTAAGTCCTAAATATATAACTATAATAAATATTTAAAATAAAAACTTTGTTGCACATATATAGTTTATCTTGGAACGTGCATGTGATTTCTGTAAAAAATAAAATAAAATCTACTCCATTTCCCTGCAAGTAACAAAACTCTGAACGCATTCTTTTCATTTTAGGTCCAAAGCAGCAAAATGCAATGCGTACGAAAGGACAAGATGCACCATTCATGATCCCAATCCAAATGCGACCTTGTTTTTGTTACCCATGACGACACAACATTTTTTATATATAAAAACCCCTCCATGCCAGCCCCACCTCACCACCCCAAAACCAAATCCTCAACTTAATGTGCCATTTACGTTGAGAAGTCTGGCCCTAAGGAGAATCCATCACGAGAGTGCTGCCACAAGGTCCAGAACGCGAATAGTTCATGTCTGTGTCAGCACTTAACCAACACAATTCTGCAGTTTATTGATATACACAAGGTGATTTATGTTGCTCAGTCGTGTGAAAAGCCAATACCCTCTGGAACCAATTGTGGAAGTATAACAACATATATATAAACAAATCAGTTTCTGTTCCAATAAATATAAAGTGCTTGATTATGCCATGTCTCATCGGCACTAATATTTGACTCTTTCTTAATTCTTCTTGTTTGTTTTGCAGGTGTTATCGTGCTCTGATCAAATTCAGGAGATTACCTTAACAATATATTAATTTAGTCTTTCCATGACAAGTTTAGAAGTAGTGAAGAGCTTTCCAATCTCAAATTGTCAATAAATAATGAAAATTGAGATTTTTCCATTGCTATATTGAAATATTAAAGTCTTTGCAATTTCTATTGCTTGTAAAATTAGTCTTACTTGTGTTCAAAAAAATCAAATAGTCTTACTTTTGTTCAAAAAAAATCAAACCGTAGGCTAATGATGTTTACTTATTAAGCTTAGTCATAATTTCTTTTTGGTTTATCCAATATTTGGCTTCATAGTTTTTTTATTTAAGCTCTTATTGTAAAATTTCTTGTTGGAGCATTTTTTATATGCATCCAAAAGTCTCATGTATTGATGGTAGCAAACAATATAATTAAAAAGTGATGACTAATAGTTTTTATAAGTATTCAACATTTTAGGAGTACAATGAGTCATCACAACCTTTATGATAAGCATATTGCATCCACAAGAATCAGAACTTGTCTTTGACAAGATAACCATTAGTGTCCAAAAGAACTTGCCACCCATAGAAAGACCCTATCTAAAATTAACTAAGTTATCTCTCTTTATATACATATCATTTAGTATGTTTATGATATCTCGTAACTTGGTTTTTAACTTATGCATATATGCTACCTTGTATCTTTCAAAATGCAATGCTTATTACCCAAAGGATAATAAAATCCTTATTACCCAAAGGATTTCCTAATCCTTTAACTAAAGGACTTCTAAACCCTTTTTATCCCGTTTATAATGAGCTACACACATATACAAATATATATATACACACTAAACCTTCTCCTTTTGCATTTTTGTACATTCTTTAGCCATCACCAAGTCTTGAAGCCTCCTTGAGTACTAATTAAGTTTCAAGCTCCTTCTCTAAAGTTTTTTATCCTAATCCTCACCAAGTAAAGGAAGCTATCCTTGTGCAATTTTCATGGATTGCATGTTGTTTATAAGTTGTTTAAATGTTTAGAAATTGTTTAAATGTTTAGAAATTGATGTATAAGAACCTGTTTAATCATTAGTAGTCATTTTTGTAGTTTTGAGCTTTTTAATAAAATAATGAGTTGATGATGAATTCTGCCATGCATGTTGGAAAAGTTGTTACCTTGACATTTAAATGATGTTTACATGCTGTTTTGGAGTTGCTAGATTGATTTCATGTTGGTTTGGTTGACTTTGGATGATTTTTGTTGAATTGCATGTTGTTGTTTATGGCATTCGTTGTGCAAGTCCTTGGGCTTGGTGGGAAAATCCTCTTTTCTAGGTTTCTATTGAAGGTTTGCTAGGTAAGGGAAGACTCTCAATGAGAGACCTTGCATTTTTGGGTAGATTTATAGAAAACTAAGAGTTTCTGTTGGGCAAGGATCTCTCTCGCTAAGCAAAAGCTTAAAAGCATATTGAAGCTTACTCATTGGATGAAGCCTCGTAACTTAGTGAGAAAATTTGAGTTTTTTGAGTATTCATTGGGCAAGTTTCTTACTTGTTGAGTGAGGATCTTAAGAACCCATAAACACTAGATTCACTATGCTAGTCTCGTGTTTTGCTGAACAAGAGTGAAATGGACTCTCTGTGGCTCCTTTCCCTAAGCAAGTTAGGTAGAGTTGAGAGTGTAAAGTCTTTGTGGCTTTATTCGCTAAAAGAAACATCCTACTTTCTAAGTGAATATGTGAGGTTTTTGGAGGATGCTCTATATGGCTTATCTGGTTGAGTGAGGATGGACCCTCACTAGGCGAGCATGTGAGGTATGTAGGAGTTAAGCCACTATGGCTTGGTTTGTTGGGTGAGTGATGCACTCATTGGGCAACTAAATGTAGTATGAGCTCTCTATGGCTATATTTTTTGGGCGAGGCCAAGGGTTTGCTAGAGGAATGCTCGTAATCTGAGAATTACCATTACTAAGGGTAGGATTTGTTGTGTGAATGATCTCTCTCGCTAAGCAAATCCAAACTTATTAAATTACAAAAATGGAATCCTTGTGTATCTATTCTCTTTTAAAAGACTTATATTGTTGTAAAAGATTTGAATATGGGTAGGTTGGGGTAAAAGATTGAAGCGAAGGATAAACAAAGTTGAAAATCATGAAATGTGAAATTTTGCTATCTTTATGAGATAGAACATTGTTATTGAGCAAGAGGTTGACCTTACTCTTGAGGAAATGGTTGGTGAATCATTCCTCATTACTGTGGTTCCAATTGACCTTAGAGGTAGCCATATTGAGATGGATACATGTTGTTAGTATCCAAATGTTCAAGGAAATTGGGAGTGATTTGAGAATCACAATTGTTGTTGTTGAGTCCCTTGCGGATGATACTAATGAGTAGACATGTAAGTTGTGGAACCACCATGAGTTTGCAAGGTTCATGACTAATGCTTGAATAAGAGAGGTAGGGTTGTGTAGCCTTGGGGATAGGTGGACAACAATTCCCCACAAATAGGTGTAGTCTTTGCAAGGGCTACTAACCGTAGAAAGTTGTTACATACATACAACCTATCTCGACCTAAACACTTTCCAATTTGTAGGATTACATTCTCTTTCCCCAATACTAGGTTAAAGGTATGTTAAGGAAGTAATAGAAATGATCACTCAACTTATAAATCTCCATGGAATAGTTGTATATATGTATGATTGTGAATATATCATTGCTTTTACCTACTAAGAGAAAAGGCTTACTATTGATGATGTTATATTTGTGAGGTTGAATGTTGAGTGTATTCATGATTGATTGTTGTACTTGTCGCTTTACTTTCTAAATATAAGGATATTCTTGAGTAACTCACCCTTATGTTTCTTTGTGTTGTATGGTACGTTTGTGATAACCTCGAATGACAAGGAGCAGATGTTGACATCGCTCTAAGGATCAAGGTGTACTTAGGGCTATCTACATTCTCTTTAGGGACACCATGGTAGGTCTAAGAGAGGTATAGAGGATTCATCATGACTAGTGGCGAATTTGGCATAGGGGAAAGATGATGATCGAATACTCGTCTGATGGAGCTTTTAAGTTTTTAGTCACCTTCCACACTCATCTAGAGACGTTTCTCTTCATCCCAACGATGTAAAGCCATCCGATAAGCATGTCGAGGATGGAGTTGGCTGGAAACCATTGCTGCAACCCCAATGCTCTTGGTCATCATCCTTACCGTGTCAAGACTAGATCCACGAGTGCCGAGGGTGATGCAAGAGCTTATTCATTCATGTAATCACTGTAGTGATCTTGTTGTTATTGCTATTATTTTGTTCTCGTGGGGACTAACTCATAAGGTTTGATGTTTTCGTCTTGCCACCATTTTTTTATATTTTTGGGTAAATGTTAGCCCTTAGCTTCAGATTACGTTCTTTTTATTTATGTTGTAAGTGTCATAAGGCAAAAACTTTCTATTGTATCCAAAAGTGTATGTAATTGATCTCTAATCAATAGATGTTTTGCTTTATGTTTTATATTCTTGTTGGTGTTTCGTGAAAAGAGAAGAAAATTACCTGTTATTTTTAGAATTAAATTAATTAAACATCTTTATTAAAATCCAACCTTTCACACTTAGTGTAGTTTTTAGTTGTGTATAAGTTGTGTTGACTTTTGAGTCGTTATAGTTGATATAGCTAACAAAAAGAATAATATTATTAAGATAATTATGGTAACAAAGATTATTTTGAATAATGATAATTAGATTATTTTTAGGTAGTTAATTCAATTAATTAATATATTTATTATTTTATATAAATAGAATAATTACATTAATTTAATTTTATAAGTTATTTTAATATATTAAAAGTAACGTTTATTATAACTCTTAATATTGTTTTTACTTTCTAAATAACTAATCTACTTTTAATTTTGTACTTTTAAAAAAACATAAATTCATTATGTTCTTATTATTTAATTTTAATATTTTACTTTTGATATTATTTTTATTTTAATTCATTAATTTTTATTTATTGTAATATAATTTAGTTTTTAATATATCTAAAGTGGTGATTTTGTCTTCAAAAGATAAAAATAAATTAAAATATAATATATTAAAAGTAAATTATATTGAAATCATTCAAAATTAATAAAGTAAAAAATTAAAATGTAAAAATAAGATTAAAAATAATTATTATAAATGTATAAGTCGATTATAATTTTTAAAATAGAATATTAAAAGTAAATTAGTGAATTGAAAAATAAAAAGTAATATTAAAAACAATAAAACCATTGTTTTATCACAAGATTCTATATTCTAACCTTCTTATCATCATTCTATTTTCTTACTTTACAAAAATAAATTATTCTTCATAATAAATTAAAAAATTATAAAAATAAATTATATATAATTACATTATTAGCTTATTTATATAAAATAATAAATATATTAATTAATTAAATTAAACATTTAAAAATAATTTAACTATCTTAATTTAAAATTATTCTTAATTATCTTAATTAATATTATTTATTTCTTTAGTCATGTAGTACTAACCTAACTAGAGTCACTAATGAAGACTATAAAAGAATACAAAGAAAATGGAAGGATCTAAAAATGACAAAAACAATTACAATAATTAAGACTAGATAAAGATATACTTACGAGGACTTAAAATATATTTAATCCTAAAATATATATATATATATATATATATATATATATATATATATATATATATATATAAAACATTTTTTTATGAATGAATTTCAATCCTTAAATTCAAATAAAAGACTAATCTATTTTAAAAATTCACCTTAATAATACCATTATTATTATTGGCGTCTTAGTTTCTATCTTTAATATCATCACTACTTTCACATAAACAAAGTTCTGAGTGAATTTTTAATTAATCTCATTTTTTTCATTTGAATTTATAAGTTAAAGTTGATAATTTTCATTCATTTTCATACGATACGTCCTATATAATATATATATTTGTTATTATAAAAATATTTAAAAGCTGAAAATAACTTTACGCGGGAACTGAACACATCAAGATGTCGAAATTCAAACTACATAACTTTTATTATTAATAATTATTATACGATGGTGCATTAACATTTAATACGCGCATGTAACACGTTGAAAGTCTCCTCTTTAACCTCAACATAAATAACTAGAAAGCATATCCCAAACCAACATTTCAACCCAATAGAAGCAAACGAGTGAAACTAAAGAGATCGAAATGGTGAATTCCGATGTGAAGTCCTTGTGGTTGTTAGCAGTCCTTGGAATGAGTGTGCTATCACTCAGCCATGACCCAAAAATGGTGGCTGCAGAGGATTGTGATGTACACCTGCGTGGCCTTGAAATTGAGTGCATGTATTACATGAACAAGGGCAATCCTTCAACATTGCTAAACCCCAATGACCGGTGCTGTAAAGTCATCAAACGGGCCAACGTACCATGCGTTTGCAGGAATCTCTCTAGGAAATTGAGTATGCTGTTACTACTTTCTCAATACTCTTTCTTTCATTTTCCCTCTCAATTGTTTCATTCCTACATGTTCACTGTATTTGGGTGTGCCATTACAATGTAGTTGCCATATAACATATCTGAAAACAATCGTCGACCTCGTACAGTAACGGTTGTTTAACATCGTGACTGACACAAAAATATATATAAAATAATAAGGTAACGAAGATAAATATGTTTTTATTTTAAAGTAAAATTATATTTGTATTGGCCAATGAAATAGTAATTTTATAAAAAAAAATTACATTATATTTTTTTGTCTTTTATCTTATTATAAAACTTAGTTTCAATTCTTTATTTTTTTAAATATTTATTTTGTTTCTTTACCTTTTAAATTTAAGTTAATGTTGTCATCTTAAAATAATGATATTTTGATTGAAATATGATTTTGAATTTTTTTTTCTCATTGATACGTAAAACTGGTTATATTAAATTTATTTATGAAAAATCAAACTAATGTTTGAATTAAAAATGATGTGAAAAATCATGTGAATATGAGGCATATGAACATTTGAAAATAATCTAATATTAATTTTTTTTCTGTTCTTAACTTATTCATAAGATTCGGTTTTCACACAAATTTTTTTTATGAATTTATTTTATTCGAATATAAGTTAGATTTCATAATTTTCATGTAGATGAATCTAATATGAGACAAGTTTCATGTTTTAAATCAGTATAAAAAAAGTTTCAAATTGTATTCCAAATCGAAAAACAATCATTATTTTTGGAAGAACCAAAATAAATCGTTTAAAAGATAAAGGACCAAAAATAATTTTTTAAATAAAATAAGGGATCAAAAATATAATTTAGAAAAAAAAAATGAGCTTTGTTATTATCTTTAGATAAATGGTCGATGTGTATAATTTAACTCCTTGCAAATAATTTACAACTTATCAACTTTGTTTTTAGTGTGTGCAATGAATAATAATTTATTTTGGATATTGAGGTATTTTATTTCTTTTTTACTAAAGATAAATTTTACTTTCCAAGTTAATTTTATATGATTAAATTAGGTATAAACTCAAAATTATACGATGATATCAAACTATATGGTAGTAGTTATTAGACTTATCGGATCAATCGTTGTTGGGTTATTACATATAACTAGTTCAACAAATTTTATGTTTAAAATATCTAGTTTTCAATATGATAAAAGTACATAGGAGATCTTACTTAACTAATAACATGACTATAATAAAATATATGCAAACGTTTAGGTAAGGTTGAGTTTTTTTTTTATTCATCAAAATTGAATATGGTACTACAAAGTTTACTACACTCACATTCATGCATCATGTTCAACCAACTGAGCACACATTCAAATTCTAAAATTTTCTATAAAAAAAAGTCAACTTCTTTATTTATATTCAGAAGCATTTCCTCTTGTTTCTTCGCATGAAAAACATTTTGCTATCGATCAACGTCACTGAATACGGATAAAGGATATAGATAAATTTATTAATAAATATTTATAAAAATATATAAAGAGATAAAATAATTAAAATTTTCTTATTGAGTTAAAATTAATTTATGTTGATTTTCATTTATGGTGGAATTTCAATTTATTTTGTTTCCCTTTTCTGTTATAAATATTTATTGAAAAATTTATCTAAATTTAATTAATTAAAACTGCCTTTATAACGCAAACATGGTAGAAAAAAATCTAATAGGAATCAATTTGACATTTATGGCTATATAAACAGTTTACCCACCTGGTTATACGTTTGAAGATCTGCTTAATTGGAGGAAAGTGTTGCACTGCTTCAACTACTGTGGCAGGCCTTTCTCTGCTGGCTACAATTGTGGAGGTAAGAAACTCTTAATTTCAATAATAAATTTACACTTTAATATTGGCATTAATTACAATGTATAAGAGCTAAACTATTCTAGTATTTACATGACAACGGAATATATAATGAATTGCATTATTCACTACAAAAGAAATTTGGATTGTTTTTGCAGATTTCACCGTGCCAGCCAAATAAAGTTGAATGGATTACGTATGCTGCTTTCGAAGTCAGATAAATAAGAGTCGATTCATAGATTTTATGTTCTTATAACTTGTTACCCTTCATATCCGATATTGTAAAATTAGCCACAACAATTTAAAGTAAATAGAATATAAATATAAGCACACAAAATTAACAAGATTTGACGATATATTTATTTATGTTTTTAAGGAATAGAGTGGTTATATTTTTCTTACTATATTAAATAAGGATTATAATTTATATTAGCATAGAATACATATTTACTAAATGATTCATGTACCATATTGTGGGGTTGTTTTCTCTGCATCTCAACTCACTTAATCCATAATTTAAAAACAAGAGACTCTCGTCTAAAGAACAAATATTGTCGCTCCACTCCTTATCTTGACATTTTAGGTGCTTAAGGACAAACAATAAATAGAGGTTCTTTATATATAAATATTTTAAAAATAAACATATATTTTATAATATATATTAAGTGAATAACATAATTTTCATAAATTTATTTTCAAAAAACATAAATTTATGATTAAAATATTTTTATTTTACATTGAAAAATTTTAAACATAATGTGATTATTGATAAGTAACATCCTTCAAAGTTGAAATGAAAGAATTATATATATATATATATATATATATAAAAGGAACATGTCGTAATCAAGGTCACATCGGGATGACTTAACAATTAAAATGTTGAAAATGGATAGTTCAAGTTCCTTTCACAAGAAGAAAGAAAAACAAATTTAATGGAGTCGTCATTGATTTTTTAAGGAAATCAGAAAACCTTATAAAAGGATAGGACAAGTCTTTGAAAATAGATTTGGGATTCTGGAGTCAATTACGTGTAGGGAAGGTATTAGCACCCTACGACATCTGTCTTAAGATAATTATCTTAATTAATTAAGCAAGTCAATTGGGATTCTGTAAAGTATTCACCTCACCTAATAAACAATGAAAATTACTCGATAGTATTGGACTTTGTTAATGAAGAAGAACAATTTATTATTTTTGGGATTTGGGCTCAACAGGAGTGATCCCCTACTCCTATGTATCTTCTTAGTGCATTGGAGAAATCAAAGTCACGTAGTTTTTGAAGTGGGAAATGTTATGTGTGGCGGTTTTCACTTTACTGGTTTATTGGATTGGTATAGGTATGGACAAAAGAGCCGTCCAAGACTCTACATCCAATGTGTATGGGTGACAACAAAGAACAACAATGGAAAATGAAAGCAAGTATGGACAAAAGAGTCGTCCAAGACTCTACGTCCAATAGGCATGGAAAATAATAGGAAACAGGAATAGAAAATGATGGCGAGAATGAGAATTGATGGCAGATATGGATAGGAGAACCATCTAAGGCTCTATGTCCAATAGGTATAGATAGTAGTATAAAACAGAATTAGAAAATGGTGATAGGAGTGGAAATTGGTAACAAATATGGATGGCAGAGCCATCCATGGTCCTATGTGCAATGGGTGTAGGTGACAGCAAAGAACAACAATGAAAAGCGATAACGAGTATGGACAAAAGAGTCGTCCATGGCTTTGCGTCCAATAAGTATAGATGGTAGCATGAAACATAATGTGAAAATGGTGACAAGAATAGACAGAAGAGTCATCCAAGGCTCTGCATCCAATGGGTAAATGATAGTATAGAATAGTAATAGAAACTGGTTACAAAAATGGACAGAAGAACCGTTTAAGGCTTTACGTCCAATGGGTTGATAATAGTATAGAATAGTAGTAGAAGATGGCTATAGGAATGGACAGAAGAGACATCTAAGGCCTTGTGTCCAATAGGTAAGTGCTAGTATAGAATAGTAATAGAAACTAGCAAGAGAGCTATTGTGTCCAAACGCATGGGCGCAAATAGCAGAAAACATAAAATGGGTTGAAAGGGGCTACTGTGTCCAAATGCCTGAACACATGTAACAGAAAACATAACAAAGATAAGAGAGGAGCTACTGCATCCAAACGCATGGACGTAGGTAGTAGAAAAGAAAGAAAAAATTGGGACAAATCCCTTTGGACGAGTCCTTACCCAAAAAAGAAAAATAGAAAGGACAAATCCTTTGAACGAGCCTTCATTCAAAGGAGATCGTAGAAAAATAGACAAAGGATAAGTCCTTTGGACGAGCCTTCGGTTCAAAGGAAAACATAGGAAAACCGAAGAGAGGTAGATCCCTTTGGACTAGCCCTCATCCAAAGGAGAAAAATGTAGAAAATAGAATGGAAATGCAAAATACAGAAAAGGAAAAAATTTTTTAGACAAGTCCTTGCCCAAGGGGAGATGCAGAAAAAAAACAAGGCATAAATCTCTTTGGACGAGCTCTCGTCCAAAGGAAAACACAGGAAACATAAGAAAGATATGGGCTCATCCAAAGGACGAAATGCAGAAAATAAAAAAGAGATGGAAAAGACAAAAAGACAAATTCCTTTAGATGAGTTGTCGTTTAAATGATAAAATGTAAAAAATAGAAAAGGACAAATACTTTTGGACGAGCCTTCATCCCGAGGGAAACACAGAAAAAAATAGACAAGGATAAGTCCCTTTGGACGAGCCCTTATCCAAAGGAAAACATAGAATAATAGAAGAGAGATATCCCTTTGGACGAGCTATCATCCAAAGGACTAAAATGCAAAAAAAATAGAAAGGAAATGCAAAAGAAAGAAAAGGGACAAATTCCTTTAGGTGAGCCCAAGTCAAAAGAACAAAATGTAGAAAATAGAATGGAAACAAAAGAGAACAAATCTCCTTGGAGGAGTGATAAGTCATATTTTAGACACCTCACAAGGGCTTAAGATGAGTATTATTGAGACTATTTGATAACTAAGAATTACATCTTAGCTAAGATTCAAATTATTGGCCTAGAAATAGGGAAAATATATATTTGTGCTAAATTGAGGATCTTAGCTAATAAAAAGATTGGATTCATTTTACAGGGCAAAATTAGGAGTGTCTCAGCCCAAAAAGAAGCACCTTGGCCCGAAGGAGCTGTCTCATCCAAATAAGTTCCTTCCCAACGAAGCCCAACTTTAAAGCCCAAGTCACTCCAACAGAACGTGTAATACGTAAACATTTAGGGAACTAATAGGTCAATCAAGAATTTGTAATCCAGTTAGAAGTTAGTTAGGAAAAGCGTGCGTAGCAAGGAATCCAGCACGTGTATATAAAAGGGCGCAAGTGCTCATTAAAAGGTTGTTAAATTTAGAAGTTCAATCTTATCACACACACTTCACACTTCTCACGCTCTTGCTTCATCCTTGGTGGTGCACAATGCTTCAGTATGGCGTCTCGTCGATTGAAGAGGTGCAAGTCTAGAATCTAGGAAGTTGAAGGTTATCAAAGGAAATCACCTAGTATAGCTGGTGCACTTTGGTAGACTGAATGCTCAGTGCTCTAGTCATCCCTGTTGAACCATCGCCGTTCTGACATGGCAATCGTTATGGAAAGCAGAATCCACAAATTCATATAACCATGTATCAATACTCTGTTTTGGCAATAACAATTGGTTTGTGTTTTCCTATCTCTTGTTTGTCAATTCTGTTCATTAATCTACTTCTTGCTATGTCGCGATTGTGCATTTGTGAGAGTGGATCATGTTAGGTTAGGCCGATTAGAACTGATTTAACAACTTAATTAGGTAATCGATAAGAGAGCCTAAAATAACCACGTGCATACTCCCTGCCAACTGATGAGGTAGCGATTGTATAAATTCTCGGTGAGTAACGGACGAACATTCAACGATTGTCGTAGGAATTCTAGGTTGGTCTGGAATCACATTCTTGAGTAAGGAACCAAGAATCAATTTCTTGTTGAATCTCTGTGTTAGTACAATAACTATTGTATTTTAGTTTGTCTTTACTTTCGATACGTAGTTTACTTCCTGTCATACTTTATATTTCTAGTAATACAAACCCCCTGTTTCCGCTTTCAGCCGAGTATGAGTCCAATCTGAATCTGTCTGATTCCAATGTCTTTGTCTGAGACCTTGTCCAAACCGTCTCAGTCTGAGACAGAATCGGCATTCTACATGCACTTAGTATTTTGCATAAAACTCTGATTTCCACGTTAAGTCATAATTGAACACATTGTGTCCTTGAGAGATTTGACCTAGGATTGCACTATGCTATAGTTAGCTTTAGTTTTATTTGATAAACAGAAGACGACTTTAAGAATGATTATCAAGGAGCCCTCATCCAAAGGAAATTATAGAAAAATAGGTAAGGGATAAATCCCTTTGGACGAGCCCTCATCCAAAGAAAAACACAGGAAAACATAAGAGAGATATCCTTTTGGACGAGCCCTCGTTCAAAGGACAAAAATGCAACAAATAGAAACGGACAAATACCTTTAGATGAGCCTTCATCCCAAGGAAAACACAGAAAAAACAAAGGATAAATCCCTTTGGATGAGCCCTCGTCCAAAGGTAAACAAAGGAAATAGAAGATAGATGTCCTTTTGGACGAGCCCTCATCTAAAAAGGGAAAATGTAGAAAACAAAAAAGGAATGTAAAATACATAAAAGGATAAATTCCTTTGAACGAGGACTCATCCAAAAGGAAACTGCAGAAAACAATAGAAAGAATAGATCCCTTTGGACGAGCCTTCATCCAAAGGAAAGTACGATTAACAAGGGACATATCCCTTTAGATGAGCCCTTGTCCAAAGGAAAATGCAAACAACAACAAGGGAGAAATTCCTTTAGACGAGCCTTTATCCAAAGGAAAATGCAGACAACAAAATGGGACTAGTCCCTTTGGACGAGCTCTCGTCCAAAGGAAACTGCAGAAAACAATAAAAAGGATACATCCCTGACAAGCCCTCGTCCAAAGGAAAGTACAATCAATAATGGATATATCGCTTTGGACGAGGTCTCGTCCAAAGGAAAATGCAGACAGTAACAAGGGATAGATCACTTTGGATGAGTCATCATCCAATGGAAAACGTAGATAGCAACAAGGGTCTGATCCCTTTGGACGAGCCCTTGTCCAAAGGAAACTGCAAAAAACAATAGAAAGGATAGATCCCTTTGGACGAGCCCTTGTCCAAAGGAAATAGTAGAACATAAGGGGATAAAGTTGGCTCACTGATAATTCATATTTTAGACATCCTGTAAGGTCTTAAGATGAGTATAATAGACTCTAATTTTTAGTTAAGAATCTAATATTAGTTAAGATTTAGAGTTCCAAGGTAAAAATTGGAAAAATACAAATTTATGCTAATTCACGGGTTTTAGTTAACAAAAAGAGTAATCTTAGTTTGCGGGTCAATTGGAGTCCAGATGAAGCCAACTCAACTGAGGCCGAAAGTGTCCTGACCGGATGTAGTTGACTCTATAATGTCGACTCCATCACCAGCAGTCAAATTCCGACTTCGCAATACCGACTCCATCACCAACAGTTGGATGCCGACTCTGCATCCCAACTCTTGTAATGTCGATTCCAGACGCACACTCCCATCCATTTGGATCCTTCTCGATATCAAGACCATCCGCTCCAACAATTTCGAATAGATGTTCATAGTGTTTCAGATGGTGTCTAGTCGGTCAAGTAGATGTAGGACCAGGGTTTGGGTAGCGGTCGGTTGCTAGAGATGAGTGACCCGTATCAGGCACACTCTGGTGGACTAACCCCTCTATACTTGGCCATCTCCAGTAGAACACTACAACTCTGCCATGGCAGTCGTCATGGGAGGCCGAGTTCATCTTTCCATGTATCCACAATCCACTTCATATATCGCTACAATGGTTATCCAATGAAATGAGTTTGCTTTCTCTTACTGTTATGTTTGTGATTCCTGTTAATTTTTCTATTTCTGCTTGTGTCACACTTATGCATGGTAGGAATAAATCACGCTAAGTTAGGGTCGGTTGGAACCAATCTAGCAACTCTATAAGTAATCGATCGAAAACCTACATCAACCACGTGCATAATCCTTGCTAATTCGAAGTTGCGGTTGTGTAAGCCCTCAGTAGGAAACGGACGAATGTTAGGTGGTTGTCTTAAGACTTAGGTTTGTGTGGACTTGCATGCATAATAGGAACCCAAAACAAAACCATTTAATTGCTAATTATGGAAGTGATATGATAACTATACGTTTCGGTAATTGTAGTAATTGTAGTAATTGTAGTTTGCTTTTACTTTCATAGCCAATAATTTACTTTCTGCACTTACTTATATAGTATACAAAGCCCCCCTATTTTACTTTTCGTTGCTAAGTCCGCATTCTACACTCTCAGTTCTACATATTTTCAGCCTTTTACACTAGACTTCACTAGAATCACGTGTCCTCAAGAGATTCGACCTAGGCTGCCCCTATGCTACTTAAAACATAGAAAATCTAGTTATTTTAATAGCTGATATGACGACTAAATTCAGCTCTATCAAATTGGCGTTGTTGCCGATGACACACATTATGTGTCCTTGTGTGCCGAGTTTGAGTAGTTTGCTGAGTCTGAGTGGTTTGCCAAACCTGAGTCTGTAGAAATGCCCTGTCTATGGTATATACTGAGGCTGTGTTTTTTTAGTTGCCAAGTCTGTATACTAACTATCATGTCTGTTCTTGCTTATTAACTACCAAGTGTGAAGTTTTTCTACATGCCGAGTCTGTGAGTACCTTGTTTTTGCTTGTATTGGTAATAAATCGTTGTATGTGCTGAATTTATCTGTGTCGAGTTTGTATATGTCAAGTCCATGCATGTGTCGAGTACATATAGGTTAAACCAAGATGTGTCGAGTCTGCATGCATAGCCAAGATCGTGTTTGAGTATGTTTTGCGCAGTTGTGCGTATGTGATTTCAATTTTTCTGCACAATTTTTTTTACTATATATTGCATTTCTCTGTATAATTTTTTTTACTGTAATTTGCATTCATTTCTTTGCATGATTTGTTTATTGTATTTTGCTTTCAAATTTGTTGATATAATTTTTTTACTCTATCTTGCATTTATTTTTCTTTTTGCATAATTTTTTTTATAGCATTTTCATCATTGCATGAGTTTTTGCATTAGTTTTTTTTACTACATTATAATTGTTACGTTAGTTTTTCTGCATAATTTTTTAATAATGTATGACTAGGAGTAGTTCCAGTAATTTGCATCAATTGGATCTAGAAATAGATAGAACATTAAATAGATTAAGAAAAGCTAGGAGTGTTGACGTAGATAATGGTAGTTTTATTTCAATTCTTGAGTCTGGTACCGAAAATTGTAATACTAACCATTTTGATTTTTTTTGAGTTTGATAGTTTTGAGTATAAGCCTAACATTCCAAATAACCAGTCATACGAGCTAGAGCAGATGGAGAACAATAATAGGACGTTGAAAGAGTTGCCTACACCGGATGTGTTGTACCAACCTTGGTGCATCGAGTATCCACAACTGGAGCCGGCTTAATCATACGAGCTCAAATCGGGACTTATCATTTGTTGCCTAAGTTTCATTGTCTTACAGGTGAAGATTCGCACAAACACCTGAAGGAATTCCATGTGGTCTGTTCTACGATGAGGTCGTAGGGGATGCTAGATGATTACATCAAGATGAAGGCGTTCCCCTTTTCCCTAGATGGGGCAACAAAGGACTGGCTATACCTACAGCCGGTTATGTTCAACACCTGGGGGGATATGAAGCGCATGTTCTTAGAGAAGTTCTTCCTGGCGGCCAGAACTGCAACCATCCGAAAGGAAATTTGTGGGATTAGGCAACATTCAGGAGAGACATTGCACGAGTATTGGGAGAGATTCAATAAACTGTGTGCCATATGTCCACACCATCAAATTAGCGAACAATTATTACTTCAGTTTTTATGAAGGGCTGGTGATGATGGACAGGAATATAAATGATGATATAAGCAGTGAAGCATTGATGGACTAGACTCTAGTAGCAGCGAGACACCTGATCTCGAATATGGCAAGCAATACGCAGCAATTAGGGACCAGAGGAGTGATAAGTCATATTTTATACACCCCACAAGGGCTTAAGATGGGCATTATTGAGACTATTTGGTAACTAAGAATCACATCTTAGCTAGGATTCAGATTATGGGCCTAGAAATAGGGATAATATAAATCTATGCTAAAATAGGGATCTTAGCTAGTAAAAGATTTGATTCTTTTGCAGGCCAACTCTAGGAACGTCTCAACCCAAAAAGAAGTATCTCGACCCAGGAGGAACCGTCCCGGCCAAGACTCGTCCCTTCCCAACCAAGCCTAGCTTCACGACCCAATCCAATCCAAAGGCGCGTATGTGACAAGTAACCATTAGGGAGATGATAGAAAATATCAAGAATTGTAAATTTTGTTAGGGTTAGTTAGGATAAAGTGTACATAGCAAGGAATAAAGCACGTGCATAAAGGGTTGCGAGAGTTTGTGAAAAGTTGTTGTTGAATTCAGAAACTAATCGTCTCGCTCACATACAAATTCATATCAACTCGAATTTCATTAGACAATCATCTAACATTCATGCAAAACATTGAAATCACAATCGTAATCCCTAATTGACATGGATTTAAGCACAAGTAATTAGTTGATATAGGGATTGATTGATTACCTAACCTTGATTAGATTGGAATAATCAATTCTAACCTAACACAATCCAAAATCTCAAGCAAAATCAATATCATGAAAATATATCAAGAATTGGAAAGAAAACCAAGCATGTAGTAGTAGAATTTTGAAAGAAAATCATGAACTCAGATTCTAACCAAAAACATAGGGACCTTGAATTGATATGGGGGGTTTAGTCTTCCATAGAAATTTTTGTAGAGACTTGAAAAACCAAAACATGAGAAGAAAAATTGCAGAAAAGGGAACAAAGAAAAGAAAGAAAAGTGAGAAAATAATAAATCATAAAATGTCAAGTGAAAAAATCTATAACTGTTTTCCTGACTACCGAATTGATTAATACATGCTCAAAACATTAAGTGAGGTGGTCTAGATCAGATCCTTTCATGGGCCCAAGGCCCACCAAAAAGGGTTCCTAAATTGGGCCAAAATTTACAAGAGAAGGCCTAATAAAGTGGGGTATAAAGGCCACAACTTTGATTGGATTTTTTACCCCCTCGAATTGGGCTAAGCCTTTGAGAGGAAAATTTTCATATCTTTGCGTTAGATTTCCATAGCCACCAAGATTTCCCGAATCAAAGATCTATAGCTCTAGTTAAGGCCTACATGAGACAACAACTTCATAATGAAAAGTAAATAAAAAAATAAGCAAAGATTAGCAACTAAACCCAATTAGGCCAAATAACCAAGACTCAACAAATGTGTCAATATTAATCACAAAATATGTCAAATGTATCCATCATGAGTCACCATTTGTTGTCTCAAAAAGTGCTTTATTGTGCACTTCTTAGGAGACCCTCCTCTGAAGATTGTGACCTACTATGGAGTGAAACCAACATAATTTATTTTGTTATAGCATCTTTGCTTGGTTTTCAATAGATGAAGATGGAGCGTCCATACCAACTATTCAAGTTCTACTGGGATCCACTTCCTTGGAACTATAATGATCCTCACCCTCTCCTTACTCTGTTTGCCCCACCTCCATTTCCAGCACCACCTCCATTTCCTGCACCTTCACTCAAGACCTTCTACCTTCACTTCCTCAAACCTCTTCTTCGCCACCACCTATTGTAACTACCTTTCAACCAACCTCAGATTACCTTCCTTTGTCACAACCTATACTTGACCTCACACCTCAACAAGTTCTTGAAGCCAACAAATCTAACATTGATCAACGCTTTGATCAAATGGAAGCAATGATTATGCACATGTCCTTTCAACACTTTGTCCCCTCACCATCACCACCTCAATTTGCTTCTTAATGCTTTTATTTCTTTTTTTTTTTGTTTTCTTCTTTCTTTTCTTTTTTACTATGATGTCCTTCCTTGTTTTTTGTCTGGTGATATAAAAAAGGGAGATATGAAAGAGAAGGACAATTAAAAAGGAGGACAATTGTTATGTTTAGTAGTTTAATATATCAGTACTTAAGTTTTAGTAGTTTTTCAGTCTTTATCCAACTCTTTTTAGTCACACAATCCATACACTTAGGGAGAGTATACATGCACTTTTTGATAATTGTCAATTATACATTTTCTTCGATATCATATAATTTACAAATTTATGCTCTGTTACAATACCTTTATGCTCTAATAAAATAAATTATTTGTAATATTTTATACTCTCTAAAAACATGCATAATATACTTGATTTATTCTATTATAAACTTGTTTTATCTTCTAATGTTTGTACATTCTTTCTCTTGATATAATTTTTTTCATCATAAGAAAAAGGAGATTGTTGGAAATTGTTGGAGGAAGATATTTTAATGTATCCAAGTCCTCACATACTTTAATGATAACAAATATTATTGTTTAAGAGTACTTATTATTAATCTGTTGATTAAGTGTACAACTACTTAGAAGTATTATAGTCATCAAAGCATAAGCCAAGCCATACACACTAAAAAATAGTCCAAAGGATATAACTTGTGGAATACCGTCCATAAGAGCAATGTCCATATGAGTACATCGTCCATAGATGTGAGAGCATCCAATAAGTGTTTGAACATTCTTATCAGATATATATGTATCTTGAAACTTGCATTTTAACTTATATATTTTGTATCTCTTATCATTTGAATATACATGTTATCTAGGAATGCTTTAATGTTACTTTCCTATATAGTGTATGTTGTCATTGTTACTCTATTTTTCAAGAAAGAAACATTTTCATCTTAAGCTTTGAAAAACAAGTCAACTCTAATAGTCTAGTGCACTGATCAAGGCATCCACAAAGATAGTTAACAAGTATAATGAACCTATCTTTTCTTTTGCTGACTTATTATATTTTAGGAAAGAATCTACGAATTCCTTGCTACACATTTTCTCTCTCATCAATACAAGATAAACTACGTCAGAGATAGTCTTGTAGAAAGTCATCTTTGACATTTAATGCAAAGATATCATCATCCTAGAAGCTATCAACAAATCTTTTTAAAACTATATATATTCACCTTTAGAAAAGAATGAGAAGAAGAAGCACTACAATGTAAAAAACTGTCATACAAAAAGCTCTTTGTTAACACGTTGAACAATATTTTGAAAGTCTTGTAAAAAGCTTTGATTGCTTTCAAGCTTTGATCTAAAGTTGTATTTGCTTTGTGTATACAAAATTAAAGCTTAGTTTAAACATTTATGCCCACTTCGTGAGTCATTTCTTTGTAAAATTCTTTTTACTTTGTGTAATAGCCTAAAGAGGCTAAGTGTTAAAGAATATATTGGTGCTTGTAATTTGAGTTGGAGATTAAGTGTAAAGTATGAAGAAGCTGAGAATACTTATTGTTGTAAGTTAATTTGACTTAGTGGAAAATTCTTTAGTTGAAGAGAATTGACGAAGCTCTAAGTTGTGAAGTGAACTAAAACAAACAGCCTATGTTGACATAACTCTAAATCAATTATACATAATTTAGGTCACTTCTTGTGTATAACCTATTATCTTCATGCTAACTAGGGCCTTTGGGACATTAGTTAAGGAATAATAAATTATTGTGGGTTTCACTTATTTATTTTGAAAAAAGTGATAATTAGTTATAGTAATTAAAGAGTATGTCTATTAAATTTTTTTTAAAACTAATCTATCCTTACCTCAATAAAATTTGTTTTACTCCTTCCATTTCTATTAAGTGTCATTTTTTTTAGAAAAAATGTTTTTATTTATATGCAATTTTCAAAGTTTAAGATAACATTAATTGCTTTTTTTTTTGTCAATTATACCCTTACTTCACATCTAATTTTTAATTAATTTAAACATTCACAATTAGTATGTATTTAATGTGGAATAAAAATAAAAAGGGAAAACATCAAAACTATTTTATGAAAAATAAAAAAATTTATTACATATCTTGGTTTATATATAAAAATCTTAAGGTATTTTTGGTACAAAATAAATTTTTTCATACTCAAGAATCATGATTATTGAAAATTATAAATTTACAAATTATGCATATGATGAATCAAGATTCATATGAATGACTACAATTTATTTAATTGATTATAATTATTCTTAGGCATGCATGCATATGTTTTATAGGAATTAAAGTTTTTCATGATTGATTTTAATAGAACTTTCTTATGTACATAAGTTATTTTTTCAAAAATATCTTTTCAAATAAATAATTTGATTATATAAATTTATGTAAAATTTATTGTAAATATATTTTTATTTTATAAATTTTAAAAGTATAAGTATGTTAGTATAATTTTTACTATTTTTTATTTAACTTTAACATAACAAAAAAAATTATTCTCTCTAACTAATTTAAATTTATTTTAAAATTTTTACTAAAATATTTTTTGAATTTTGCAGTAATAATATTATTAAACAATTTATTAATTAATACTATGACAATTTTTAAAGAATTAAAAATATAATATTTAATATATTAAAAAATATTAAAATTATATATTTTATAAAATAGCTTTATTTTTAAAATTATATTAAGTATATTAAGAACATTTATTAGTATTTATTATTTTAAATATAATTATTTATCATATTTAATAAGAAAATTTCTAAATTTATAATTATATTAAACGAGTTAACAAGAATATTATAGTATTTTTTGTATCATTAAAATTTTCTCTCTTATATGAGAAAGTTAAATTCTCTCCTGCCATGAGAATATTTTCATAGAAAATAAAAGTAAAAATCATTCATGAGAAATAATATTTAATAAAAACATTTTAATATTTTTTTTAAATAGTATTCCAAATGTGAAAATATAACATTCTGATTTTCGTATTCTCGTCTACCAAACAAGACAATTAAAAAGAAATGGAGGTAGTAAATACTTCTTGCCTCCCAACACCAATATTAATTGTTAGGCTTCATTTTGTTATTATAACTTTATATATTTAATAAAATTTGAATTATTAGCATAAATATTATCCGTGATCTATATTAATAATTACGGCATATTTATTAATAATTAATAATATAGTAAACAGATGGTATATATTAATTTTTATCCCAATAAATTATATATTAATATAATATATTAATAATGGCAATGAACTTATAGTATTTATAGTAATATTAATAATTCAATTTCATGTCGATAAAACTGGTGCTAGCTAAACTGAGCTGAAGAACTACTACTTTTTTTTAGTGTCTTTATTGTTTTGCATTGTAACGAGATATTTGGAAGAATGGACTTATTAATAATATATCATAGATAACTATTTTTTTACTAACAATTATATTTAAATATATTTTAAATTCCTACAAATATGATTTTACTTAATTTTAGTATTTAATTTTTTTATTATTTTAGATCCTAATATTTTCTTAGTTTAATTCTTATCATTAACTTTAATTAGTTTAGTATTGATATAACTAAAAATTGAATAATATTATTTAAAATAATTAAAAAATATATTTTAAACTTATAAGAGATAATGAAATGTAATTTATTAATTCTATGTAGTTTTAGTTCTTATAATTTTTTTTTATTTTTAGATTATAGTATTTTCATATTATTATTTTTTAATCCTTACCATTAACTCTAATTAATTTAGGATTTACATAAGTAACAAAATAAATAATATCAATTAGGTAATAAAGAAGATTTTAAATAAGATATATGTGTACAACTTAATTAATTAATATATTTATTATTTTATATAAATAAGGTAATTATGTATAGCTAGTTTAGTTTTTAAAATATTATAAATAGAAATTTTATAAAAGATAATAAAATAATTAAAATTTATAAGAGATTTATCTTCTTTCTACGTATCTTTTAACATACCTTCTATGGAGATTAGTCTTTTAAAATATCAGCTAACATATTTTTATATTTTAATTATTATAATTAATTATCACTTGTTTTAAAATAAAAAAAGTGAAACTCCCAGTAATATATTACTGACGTCTGTAAACATTTGTCTAATAATTATTATTTCTAAAACAGATTCGCTGTAATATATAACTGTATTGCTTTTATTATTTCCAAAAGACATTAAATATTTCTTATTTCTTAATCCTGAGGTTAGTATGAGCCATTGTTGTAACTGAGATATTATTAAGGGAGCACAAATTCAACCGATCATCTTTATTTTCAACCTATGAAAAATTTATAGCTCGTATAAATAAATATTTATCATTTAATTTGACTCATTCAAATTTCGATATTATATGATTAGTTTTTTTAATAAGGGTTTAATCTTAAAATAATTTGATAAATATATGAAATAAAAAAATAAGTTTGTCTTGTTTTTTTTATATAGGTAAACAAAAGAAAACATAATTCTTTTTATTTCTTTTACTTCTCTATCATCTTATATTTTAGATGTTTTCTATTTATATTTTTCCATAAACTTTTAATACATTTAAATTTTATTTAAAATTATTAAAAAAAAACATGTTTCTCAATTTTTATTAATAAATTACATTCTCTTAAAGATAAATTTTTTATAAATTTTAATTAATAATATAAAAATATTAATATATATAGAAAAATATATATAATATTTTAATTAATAGAAAGTATATTAATAGAATGTATAAAATAATTTTAATTAATATATATATATACATAGAAAGTATATTTATAATATTTCTCGTTTAGTATAAAATAAATTAACCATTCGTGTTAATCCTGAACGTTGATTACGTGTTTTATTTTATTTACATAAATTAAATATAACAAAAAAAAAATTATAGTATAAATATTATCAAATTTTCTTAACATGAACCCACATTTCAACCCAAACAAAGGGAAACAAAATAAGAAGAGGTAGAAATGGTTAATTCCAATGTGAAATCGTTTTGGTTCTTGGCAATGTGTGTATTATCTCTCTGCCATGACCTCAAGATGGTGGCTGCAGAGAATTGTGATGAAGACATGCGTGGTCTTGAAATTGAGTGCTTGTTTTACATGAACAATTCCGATCCAAAATTGGTGGACCCCAATCAACGTTGCTGCAATATCATCAAAGGGGTCAACGTACCATGCTGTTGTAGCAGTATTCTCCAGAGAAAATTGGGTTTGCTGTTCCTCATATTCTTTCTTTGATTTTCTCTCTCAATTGTTTTATTCTCATCTCTTCGGTGCATTTTGGTGTGGCATTACAATGTGGTTGCGACATAACATATCTGAAAACTATCCTGGACCTCATACAGTCAAGGTTTTGTTTAACATCGTATCTGTTAGAAAAAAACATATAAAATAATAGAGGTGGCGACAATAAATTATCTTATTTGACAAATGAAGTAAAATTAATTTGAGTTGTCGTCCCCAAATTTATCTAAGTTAAATTAATTAAATATTGCCTTTAAACACAATCCTGGTACCAAAAATCTAATTATTATTTGAACTTTATGGCTTCATAAACAGTTTTTCCGCCTGGTCATGTCGTTGCTGATATTCTTGATTGGACGAAAGTGATGCACTGCTTCAACTACTGTGGTAGGCCTTTCCCAGCTGGCTACAAGTGTGGAAGTAAGAAACTCTTTATATAATATTTTTACACTTTAATATTAGCATTAATAACAATGTATAAGATCTAAACTATTCTTCAGTATTTACTTGACAAATAGACGGAATATATAATGAATTGCATTGTTGACGACAAAAGAAATTTAATTGGGATTCTTTTTGCAGATTTCGTTGTGCCATCTCGACCAGCACTCAAGTAAAGTTGAATGGACTCAATGAATGGAGTGCCTATGCTGCTTTTGAACTGAGATAAATAAGAGTGGATTCTATGTGCTTTTAGCTAGTTACCGTTCATAAGCCGTTTTTGGTAAAATGAACTGAGTAATATTAATTAATTTATAAATTTCACTAAGTAAATCATTTCTCAACCTTTACATAATCACATCTATCAATCTTTTGTTTGATGAGATACTTTTAAATCTAGTTTTTATAGTATTATTTTGAGGTTTTGACGGCTTAATGAAGTTTCGGTCTTAATTAAGTTGCTTTTCATTATATATTGCTCGAATGACAAATCATTGTTAATAGGAACATTTATAAAATATAATACGCTTAATGCATTGTTAATAGGAACATTTATAAAATATAATACGCTTAATGCATTGTTAATAGGAACATTTATTAAGGTTTATAAAATATAAACCTTAATGCGTATCGCAATTAATCCAAACTCTAATACCAACTCTCCTAAATTATCACACTTGAGCAAATAACAATTTCACCTATATTTTTTTTTATATTCTCAGTTGCAACATTATTAAATTTATAGTGGATAATATGATATGTGATATAATAATATTTAAGATAGATTTTAATATTATCTTAAAATATAAATTTGAATTTAATTTAATCTTATAAAACTCACTTGTAAGAAAGTTTTTATTTATTTATATATTTTATTCATGTAAAAAATTATTGAGAAAAATTGAAGTACGGAGGATTTGTTAGAGGAAAGTATTTCCTTTAATACGTTGTATATAAACTTGTTTCAAAATTTTTTTTTTTACAATCCAATATTTATACACTTGATATTGGCTACCAAATCATACAATGATATTATTATTTTTAATATTGCACTTAATTCCTAAGGACTTATTAACAAGTTCTTTCATATTTTAATTTTTAATTTTTAAAGTTTTATTTTTTAAATATTCCTTGAAAATATTTCAGACTTTTGTGCTTTGCCTTTTTCATCTCCTTTCTTCTTGGCATTTGTAATTGCTTGTTGGTCTTCATTATTGCAACATTGGAGTCCTCTTGGTCAATCCATCTAAACTATTTCAATACCTACTTTTTGTTTTGTGGATTGCAGCACATTATGGTCTTCATCCTTATTCAGTTATATCTTATGAATTTTAAGGGTACTAAGAAGTTCTTCCACGAAAAGCTTCTTCATGTCTTTGGATGTCTTGAGAGTTGATCATAAGCTGCCTAGTTCATGTATATATAGGGTACGTTGGACACGTTTTAGAGTAGTTGAATTTAGACCTGTATCCATACTCATTTATGCTCCATCTTCTCGTTCTCGCCTCCAATTTCACGGTGATGCACGGTGCTTCAGCATTGCGTCTCTCTCGGTTGAGGAGGTGTAGGTCAGGGACTGGGACGAAGGTTATCAAAGGTGCTGCTTGGCATAGCCGACGCATTCTAGTGGACTAGATCCCTAGCGCCTTGACCATCGTCGGTGAACCATCACAGTTCTTCCATGGCGGTTGTTATGGAAGGCGAAATCCATGAATTTAACCCTTGTATCAGTATTTTGTTTCAATGATATAATTGGTTTGCGTTTCTTATCTCTTGATTGTGAATCATGCTTTTTATTTGTTTTCACTATTTCACAGTTGCACATTCGTAAGAGTAGATCAACGTTAGACTAGGCCAGTTTGACAACTTAATTGGGTAATCAATAAGAGAACCTAAAATTGACCACATGCATACTCTCTACCAACTGATGAGGTAATTATTGTGTAAATTCTTGGTATGGCAATAGACAAATCTTTGGCGATTGTCATAAGAACCCTAAGTTGATTTAGATTCACAAACTTGAGGGAAAAATTGAGAACTAGTTGCTTATTGATCTTAGTATGGATGCAATAGTAGTTAATTAGCATAGTTTAGATTGCACTTACTTATACTTAGTTTGCTTTTTGTCCTTACATTCCTACAACACAAACTCTCTCATATTTACTTGCATTTCAATCTGAGACTGAGTCTAGTCCGATTCTAGTCCGACTCTGTTGCGTCTGTCCGAGACTGAGTCTACTCCGACTTTGTCACGTCTGTGTTTGTGTTCAACCGAGACCGAAGTCAGATCCATCTCTGTCGAGACCGGATCGACACCCATCCCGGTCAAGCACGAGTCAACATTCTATACTTAGCGTTTTTTGCATTATCTCTAATTTCCACACTAAGCCATAATAGAATACACTTTGTCCTTGAGAGAATTCGACTTAGGGTTGACTATGTTATAGTTAGCTTTAGTTTATTTGATGCACGTAAGACGACTGAAAACCACGTTATCACTTGTCCCTGGTTCATTTTGTCCTTTTTCCTAGTACATTAAGAAATTAGGGGACAAGAAAATAGTCTGATAGGAGAGAAAGAGAAGTTTGTATGTGTATGTCTCGAAGGACACGTAGAAAGACACGTTACTGACCCTATAATCCTATTCCAGACCAGAACAATGTCCTTATGCAGTTTATATAAAAGAAAAATTATACCCTTATACAGTTTATATATGATGCTCTTCTTACTTTTCAATTCAAAAATTTTTTAGTTTATAAAAAAAAAAAATTTAATCTTACAATAATTTACCATTAGACCATATTATATTACTAATAGTGATAACTTTTATATAAAAGAATTTTCAAATATGATGAAAAGAAAAAGAAAATCACTAATGTATAAAAGAATTTTCAAATATGACGAAAAGGAAAAGAAAATCACTAATGAAAATAAAAAAAAGAGATATATAATAATAATGATTCACCCTTGAAATAAACATCGTGCCCTCATGCAGGATCGAACTACAGACCTTCAGTTTACAAGACTGACGCTCTACCACTGAGCTATAAGGGCAATTTGTTTTTTGTTAAGATACAAATTTTTTTATTAAAAAATAGTTTTTTTTGCGAGAAATAAAAATATTGCCCTCATGCAGGATCGAACTACAGACCTTCAGTTTACAAGACTGACGCTTTACCACTGAGCTATAAGGGCAATTCGGTTCCCAATTAACATAATATATTTTAATAAAATATATTTTCATTTGTAAAAGAAATAAAATATTTGCCCTCATGCAGGATCGAACTGCAGACCTTCAGTTTACAAGACTGACGCTCTACCACTGAGCTATAAGGGCTATTTGTCAATTATCAAGATAAAAGTTGTTTTATTAAAATATATTTTCTTTTGTGAGAAAAAATAAAAAGAATGCCCGAATCAAACTGCAGACCTTCAATTTACAAGACTAACGCTCTACCACAGAGCTATAAGGGCAATTTAGTTATTTGTTAAGATAAAAATATTTTTATTTTAATATTCTTTCTTTTAGTTTACAAAATTGACACTCTACCACTGAACTATAAAAACAAATTTGTTATATTGTTATTAATAATTTTATTATACTATAGGATATTTCTCAGTTGTATCCTAACATTAGATATGGAAAATTATTAATAATATTTCTTGTCGATAAAATTTTATTATTAATTAAAATTTATTTGATTCCTATTTATAATATTACAATTCACTTTTCTAATCTGTTTATAGAAAAAAATTGTTAAAGGAAAATAAAATTCTAAGTCAAATATCATTATTTTACCCTAAAAGTGGCCTTATTCACATAACTTAATTTATTTCAGGTGTTTAATCAAATTTAACACTAATAAAGAATAAATAAACAAAATCACAAGCCCAACCAAGAACTAAATTGGTTCAGTGCGATTTATTTTTAAAACATTAATAATTGATTACCGTGCAACCGCCCACGGGTAATAATTTTTCCCAGAGCAACCTTATCCTGTTATAGCCTAGAAGGTCACCAGTCATTGTTGACCTTTATATAAAAATATCTTCTCCACCTGTCCCTTTTCTGACCGTCAGATCAACCCCTATTGATCACTCTCATCGCTTTCGTGCCACGTGTTGGGTCCACACATCGATAAAGAAAAGACCCGTTCCAAACCTTAGCTTTGGGTGCTCCAAAGGTGAAGACTCCTGTCCCTTTCCCTTTATCCACTTTTCCCTCATGTTATTTATTCACCTTTGTGTCTCTCACTCACTCACTCACACACTCACTCACTCACTCTGCAAATCGTGATCTTCGCAAAGCAACAACATCAGGGTTACTCTGAAACTAGGTAACCATGGAGCATCATCATTCATCAGTGTTACTCTGTGCTCATTCGATGGGTGCAATTTTCTTTTTCAATTTTGAACCTGTGACCTACTTTTTGTAAAGTTATTATTATTATTTAAATACTTGTAGGTTGATCTAATTCTCAGTAGTTAAATCGTGTTTTTGTATGGATAGTAATATAAAGATTGGATTTTTTTTTCGGGTCTGACTCTGATTTAGTTAGTGCACCGACCTAATCTTGAAGCAGTGACCCATCTTTGGAATTTTATATTTTTTAATGTTAGTATAGCGATCCAGTTCTCGGACATTGGTTCTGAGTCTGTACGCACGGATGGTACTAGCAAGATTGGATTTATTTTTTAGCTTTTAAATTTTTTTTCCTGGATAGCTTTGATTTAGCTAGTGCCGCCACTTTACATTTTTTGCTTCTTCATGTGTTTGATTTTATTGGGGGAGGGGGGGCGGTGGGTTATCTTATTTCTTATGTTGTTTTTGGTTCTTTTGATTTGTGGGTTCGATTGGATATAGGGTGTAAGGGATTTGTTTTTCTTGTGATGGTTGTATGTTAAATCAGGAAAGTGGTGCTGTTGCTATTTACTGAACCCTGAATCATTTGGTTCGGGGATGTTCACTAGGTTCATTTAATTCTGGATCTGTTTGTTATTTTATTTTCTTGTATAAATTCTTAAAACTATAGATCTTCCCTTCTAACCTCCTTTTCTTACGACTGTAACAAAAGGTAAAGGGCTTTTTTTTTGGGGGGGGGGAGGACTTATGAAAGTTTCTGTTTTGCTGCTTTTGTGGTGAATCTTTTATGTATGGTATTGATCCGAAGCATCTATGTCAGACTCTGAGGTAACACATATAGATTCAAAATAGGGTTAAGTGATTCTATATTAGTATATAACTGTATATCATTTCTCTATGGCGTTCTGGTGATTAGTCCTTATTGCTTGGACCACTTTGAATCCCAAATTACTTGTCTGTATTTTTAAAAAAAAGAAATGTTTTTTTTTTTAACAAAAAGCATGTCTAAAAATTTTCATTATTGAAAAAGGCAAAAGCTTTAAAAAAAATTTGATGTTTTAGTGTTTTTCTAAATTATAAATAGTAGACTATGAAAATATTTATAAAGAAAGTTGCAATGCTCTTTCATTTTTAGTTTTTCCTTAGAGGAAATGGTGTTAGTGATATGATGTGGATAGTGTTAAAAGGTAATAATGAATTATATTTCTCTAATACATGACTAAATCATCATGAAAATTGATATTCCGTTTTGTTGTACTGTCTAGACTGATCTCAACAAGTTGTGATGGCATTGGTTTCTGGAAGAAGTTCTGCTCTGAACCCAAATGCACCTCTATTCATACCCGCTTCTCTTCGTCAGGTGGAGGATTTTTCACCTCAATGGTGGGATCTTGTGAAATCTTCAATATGGTTTCGTGATTATTGGTTGAGCCAACATAAGGAGGAAGAATTTGAAGAAGTTGGTAATGACTCTACTAATGATGATGTGGAAAATATGCTCTCAGAAACTTTTGATCTAGGCATTGAAGAAGACTTCAATGTTCTAGAAAATGAGTTTGAGCAATTCGTGATGTTCTCTGAAGCTCAAGATTATCCCGTTCAGGATGATCCTAATGAAGGAAAAGTGGCTCCTCATGGTGAGCATTGAAGCTAAATAGCTATTTGATTGGATAATTGATACTGTGGCCGCATACAGAAATCTTCTAAATATTTTCTTATTTGCTGGTCTAGTTACATCACTTCTAGCTTGTCCCAAATGCTATTTGAAAAATTTTGTTTGTTTAAATTTTATTATGTTTTATGCTTATATTGAGTGTCTTTGGTATGTCAAATAAGCTAGCTTCTAGCTTATATGGCTATCTTAACTTGTTTCAACGAATTAAGGTGTTTGTTAAACAAGCTTATTTCGATGGCTTTTTTTTATCAGCTATAAGTTACTAGCTTATCAGTTTGTAAATTAATTTTTTCTTCCATTTTTATCCTTATTATTTTAATGCACTTTCTTTTTTTACCTTTTTTTCTTAATCATTTTTACATTATGCTCACTAATTACTTTAATACACTTTTTTACTATTTTAATTTATAAAAAATTATTTCATCTTTAAAAAATAATAAGAATTTAAATTTAATATAATTGCCTAATTTATATCTTAGTTTACGAAACAAAAATATAATTTTAAAAATAGTATAAAAATAATATAAGAAATAATACAAAAATAAGATATTAAGCTAGTTTATCAGCTTTATGTTAGTTTACCATCTAGTTTTAGTTTATAGCTATAATGGATGTTTGTGAGAAAAGTAAGATATCTAAAATGTGGGCGGAGATGTCTATATTTTTTTCTACTACAGGCTTGTGTAAAACTTATTATTCGTTTTTAATGCTTATCCTTTGTGATAGTGGTAGTATTATTCATGTTATATATGAGTTAATGCAATTGAGTTGATATTTTCTTTTTGATGTTACAACATTTTTGTGGGGTAACTTCAAAGAATGAGTTTATTGCTGGTGGATTGGTACGCCAACACCTTGGAGCTTGGATGTCTCCCTGATATGACAAAATTTGTTTTTATGATGGGTTTTTATCTTGTGAGGTTCTATCATGTTTTTCATATTAAGGATATATTTGGATAAATTTTTTTAAAAGTATTTATAGGAGAAGAAAAAAAGAAGAAAAATGATTTTTTTATAAATTAAAATTAGATTATTAATAATTTAAACATAAGATTTTGAAGTTAATATTAGAAAATTTTTACAAATCCATAAACTGATTTTAGTTTATAGAATATTTTATTTTATTTTGTTTTATTTTCTTATTTTCATAGAAAAGTTTATCCATATAGTTATACCATGAGTTCTTTACTTTGTTTCAGGTCTGTATTATAGACAGTAACATAAAGCTTATGTATTCATTTTCTTTGTGCATCTTTGTTAATTTATATGCTTAAAAAAATGTTGAAACATCTTTCAGGTGATTGTCGACTTTTACATCTTCACTAATTTATTTTGCTTAACAAAAAATGATACATTTTTCAGGTGATGATAGCCATCATAAGATAGAATAAGTACTATGTCTCAGTTGATTTGTTTCTTAAGCAGGTCTTAACAAGGATGTTAAAGCTCTTCTTAACTTGACCCCAAAATCATCAAGGGAAATGGGTCTCAACTCTCCTTCTGGACCTGCAAAGCACCTTGAGAAACCAGCACAGCATGTAAATATCAAGAGTGTGTCTCTCCGAATTCATCAACCCCGTTGAGGAAATCTTCCAAGCTCATAGTGATATCTTGCAAGAGCTGCAAGTTGCTGACTAGAGTATGAGATCTCTGTTGAAATAAGTTTTGTATATAGAGGGTGCAGTGTCTTTGTATTTCTTTTTCTTATTTGTTGTCATGTAATGTATATTTGATGGAGCCCTCGGAACTTTAGGTAGGTGAGACTTTAATTCTGACCAGCCAAAATCCGGGAATGTCTATGGCTGATGAACTTTACTAAATCTCATTTTGAAATAAATGTAAGATGGCATGGAATTGTGTGGATTTGAGTTTTAGGTGTCTTCAGTTCAATGTGGCAAGTGGGAGTGTGCTTTTCAAGCCTTATGATTTACATTCAGAATGATAAAGGTTTACTAGCTGCCTTCTGCATGTTCAAACATTTATCCATTGATCAACACAAGTGGTGTGTGCCAAAAAAAGAAAAAACTATCCATTGTATGTCCTGGCACAAACCAGTTCACAATTTGCTTACTTTCAAAATTGAACAATGTCATTATAACATGGTTTGAAGGTGCTTCATGTTATGATAAGAATGGTGCAACTTTAATAGAACAGAAATAATAAAAAAAATAGAAAGTTTATTCAAATCAATCCCCACTTTGCATATCAGTGGAGATGAATTTCATATTCTGGAATGGACAAGACCAATTACTGAAACAGAAAATATGACCCATGTATTTGAGAGATCTGGACTCTCCCACTGCATTTATGATCCCAAACCTATCTGACTAACTCTTCCACTGTTCTTATTTGTTTCATACTTACCTCCGGAACAGTTTCAACTCTCTCTACCTACCCTATTTATTCTCACCCTCTTTGTTATAATTATTTGCCCACTAAACATTTACTACTATTAATAAATAAATCCTTATGACTTTCACTCTTCTTCCTGCTATAAACCTTCTTATGGGAGGAAAATAGAAGGTATTTTGGAAAATAAAATTGAAAAAATTAATATAAAATAATTTTTACGAATTACTTTACATAAAAATTAAGTTTAGTTCATGAAAAATTTATTTTATTTTATATTTTTTCATGTATTTATTTATCTTGAAAAAAATTATTTTATTTTATTTTCTCCATATATTTATAAAAAAATTTATCTAAAATATACCTTTATCGAAAAATGTTACATGCCACAACAAATTTCTGAATATTCTTCTTCTTTCCCTCCCAATATACACCAAATTAGTTAACCTTTTTAGGTACGGAAGAAATCCGAGTGTCCTCCCGTAGCTGAGTTATGGAATTCAAACAAAAGTAAAGGGATACAAAGAGAATTTTTAGGCAAAATTAGTTTTTCTTTATATAACAATCGATTACCTTGCAATTCATAGCCGGGATGAGCTTCAGGATTTAACAATAGGTCTTGCATGATATTGCAAAACTCTGTATCTGTCTGGACTTCTTCCATCCAATCATCTAGGTCCTTAAACTACATTTTGAAATTACAGCAAATTGCATTTTTTCTTAAAAGGGCATCAACTGCTTTGTTTTATTTCCTGGGTTGTAGTTTATTTCAAAGTCAAACCCAATGAGCTTTGAAGTCCACTTGAATTGTTCCTCCCTCATCAACCTTTGTTCATTTAAAAATTTTAAACTCCGTTGGTCTATCAGAATAATAAATGTCGTCCCATAAGATAATGTTGCCATTTTCGAACTGCCATGACAATGGTCATCAACTCCAGCTCATACATTGACATTGTCTGGGCTCTCTTTGACAACCCCTGACTTAAAAAAGCAATTGAATGTCCTTCTTGCAACAATACTGCTCCCAAACCTGTGCTAGAAGCGTCAGTTTCTAGCACAATTGTTTTGGAAAATTTTGGAACTACTAAAATAAATAACATGGTCATGGGAGCTCTTAATCCATCATAAGCTTTTGTGCTTCTTTTCCCCATTGAAAATTGTTTTTCTTCAATAACTGTGTCCAAGGTTTGGCTAGCTTCCCATAGTCTCGCTCGCACAAAATGACGATATTATCTCGTAAGTCCCAAAAAGCCTCCAAGCCCCTTCACATCCTTTGGAGTTGACCATGACCACATAGCTTCTACCTTCTTTGGATCAGTTGCCACTCCCTCAGTAGAGATAATATGGCCTAGATAATCAATGTTGGGTAATCTAAAATAACATTTCTTTTTGTTTAAAAACAAGGAATTTGAGTGCAGTACCTGTAAGACTGCTCGTAGGTGTAGCAAGTGCTCTTCCTCACTTTGACTATATATTAATATATCATCAAAGAATACCAAGATGAATCTCCTTAGGAATGGACTAAGAATTTCATTCATAAGTGACAGGAAGGTAGAAGGAGCATTGGTTAAACCAAAACGCATAACCAGAAATTCATAATGCCCTTCGTGTGTCCTGAATGCAGTTTTTTGTATGTCTTCTTCCTTCATTCGAATCCACTTAGAAAAAATCTTTCTTTGCACCTCCTAACTCATCCAATAATTCCTTAATCATAGGAATAGGAAACTTGTTGGGAATTGTAATTTTATTTAAGGTCCTGTAGTCCACACAAAAATGCCATCCTCCATCCTTCTTTTTAACTTTATGGGACTTGAATTTGGGCTAATACTTGGCCTAATGATTCTAGCTTGTAGCATTTCATCTACTAGTTTTTCAATTTCAGATTTTTTATAGTAGGGATACTTATATGGCCTAAGGTTAGGAACAATAGCCCCCTCGTTGAGTCTTACAGCATGATCCTGATTCCAATGAGGTGGTAACCTTTGTGGATCTTTGAAAATCTCCTCAAACTCCTTCGAAACATCTGTAACGACTCTTGAAGTGCTATCCTTTTCGTCTAAAAATTCTTCCACCACTTCGTACTCTACTAAGAACCCATGTCCCTTGTCTCGGAAGAGCCTTATTTATTGATTTGAAAGATGTGCAGCCTTACAAAGTGTTAGTTCCCCCTCAAAACCTTTAATGTACAGCCAACATCAATTTTCAATATTAATTCTTGAAAGTTTGCTCTTATCTCCCCCAAGCTTGCTAACCAATCCAACCCAAGTGCTATATGTGCTCTTCACAGGGCAAACAAGAAAATCTTGTTGAATTTGTAAGCCCTGTACTTGCAAAACCAATCTTTTACAAACTCCTTTACATTGGATTCTATGCCCATCCCAAACCTTCAAACAATATGCAGGTGTCTCCTCTACTAGTAACCCCATATCCTGCACCAACTCCATAGATATGAATTGTGTGAAGCTCCACAATCCACCATCACAATCACCTTTCTCCCAAATGTTCCTCCACACCTTCAAATTCTGCCCTGTTGGGCTCCTCTTCTTCTTCAGTCTCAACAACATCACTTGAAATTTTGTTTTTACAAATATGTTCAGGCCCATATTTTTCATCACATAAGAAACACAACCCCTTTCTAACCTTCTCTGAAGGTCTTGTGATTGAAACACTTGTTTGTGAAACTACTGATGAACTCGCCTTAGATCCTGTTTGCACCGATACTATTTTAGAAGATGGAAAATTTCTGTAAGTTCTTCCACTTCTAATTGCTGCATTTAGTCCTCACCAAAGGAGGGCTTGATTTTTCTCGTCGATCATCGAGGCATTGTTCATCATTTCTGCTAATGTCCTTGTTGGATGTAACTTCAATTCTGCTTTCACTTCCACCCTTGACCCATTTAAAAATATTCCTTGAAGGTATTCAATCGGTACCTCTCAATGGTCCTACATATAACTCATACTTAAAATCTTCCACAATAGTAGTTTGCTTCAAACACAAAGATAATTCATGTCAGATTTTAGCTTAAAATCAATTGACAATAAATGTAATTGTCCAACAAGTATATAAGTTACACTCCCAATAATTGAGGCAGGTGACATGGAATTTTCCAACAATTCAAAAGTATTTTGCATCATTGAAGGTCGAAATCTTCTAATGAGCACCTATTTTCTCCCATGAAACCAACTCAAAGTTTTTCCTTCCATGGCCACCATTGTTCCCTGTAATTTCTCCTCCTTTGTTACCCCTTTAATTTGAAAATATCTTTCCAACCTATTCACCCACCCATAGGCATCATTCCCACATAATAAGGTGTTGGAGCATTTTTTGAAATTGTTCAAAATAACCCAAATATTTTGATGATAATAAACATTACAACCAGAGAATGATTACTAATGCTTTGTTTTAGTACTTAGTTTTTCAGGAACACAACAAAGTCATCACAATATAAAAGAGAAGGACTACGTCCATATGAAAAAACTTGTTTATTAGCAAGTAAACCAAACCGCATTCAAACAGGTTTATCGTACATTCAAAGACTTTGTCCAATAACGTAACCTCATCTAGCAAAGGATTTAGTCTCCTTGTGTAAAGCATTTTGATTTCTATGTTTATTATACGTCGTAACTTGTTTTTTAACCTATGTTTAATTGTTATAACATATCTTTATAAACGTATCATGTAATGTTCATATTCTATATATATACCATGTTCTGTTATGATTTGTTTTCGAGAGTAGCAAAAGGTTCATTTCTAAGCTTTGAAGAAACAAGTCAACCTTGGTACAAAAGAGTCTGATCAAGCCTTTAAACAAATAGAATGAAGGAATTTTACTTGACTGTCTAAGGCTCTATTGCGTGTGCTTGGGATAGAAGTTTTGTATAAATGTATCACCATGCTATTAAGTATTTTTATTTAAGTTCTTTCCTTCTAAGAGGTGGAATAGAATAACCTAATTGAAGCGTAATGATCATATGTCTATAATGTATTGTATGTCCCATAATAGGTTGTACTACCCTTTAGCTGGAGTGGATGACTATTTATAGCTATTACTTTAACATCAAAGAAGAGTTCGACCCAATGCTTTATTTTTGTCCTAGTTGAGGTCTCTTATTAAACAAAGGTAACACGATTAAGGAAAAGGAAAAACAACCTTCTCTTCCATATCTTTTCTCTTTCCTTAGAAGACAAAGTCTCTCTTACAGCTCTCAAAAAGTATATATTTGACATTTAATGCAAAAAATACCTCTCTCCATCCATGTAGAATATTCTTCCCTACGTCTATATAATTATTCAAGTGAAGAAGATGCATAAGAAACAAGATATTGAATAAGAAGAACACAAAAAGAAAAATAAGATAAAGTGCAAACACTTAATTTGGCGACATTTTAGAAAATTTTTTATAAAAGCTCTTTTAGCGAAAAAGCTCTACTTTCATCTTTATATTTGTTTTACTAAGCAAAGTTAAGCTTCTACTTGTAACTATTATATGCTCACCTAGTGAGTTATCTTTTGTAAATATCTTTCGTAAATATCTTTCAATTTTGTGATAACTTGAAGATGCTAAGTGTTAAAGAATACTTTGTGTTGCTTGTAATCAAGTAGATTACAAGTGTTATATAACTTGAAGAGGTTTCGAGAATATTTGGTTTGTAATTTAGTTTGACTTAATGGAGTAAATCCATTGTGTTGAAGGGACTGGATGTGGCTCTTGTGGAAGAGTAAACTAGGATGAAATCTATGTTGTTTTCTTTCTTCCCATTTTTGGCTTTTGTACTACACCTCTTTGGATGGTTCATTTGGATAGTGTTTGCAAACTTATATTTCCTTGCATTTTTTAAAAGATTTAAAAAAATCATATACACAATTCAACCTCCTTTATATGTTTCCTATTTCTTTAGTTAGTAACAAAGCTCGTCCTCTAGGGGTTATGCATCTAACAGTGTAGGGAAAATATCCTTACTAAACTCTAAAGTTAGAAATATTCTTATGTGTTTCTTAACAGAAGTAGAATATGAAAAAATTTATAGCTGCAAATCCTTAAAGGAGGTGTAGGACACTCTAGCTCTAGCTTATGATGAGGGTACATCACAGGTAAAAGACTCTAAGACACTCCAAGATAAGTATGTTTGTACATCGAGTGTTTGGAAGATTCCAAGATTCTAAGACTCTAAGACACTCCATTAATCAAATGTTTGGAAGATTCCAAACAATTATCAATAATCTGAGCTCATTAGACAAAACTTAATAACTATAATCACATAACCAAAATTTTGCAAAATTCGTCTAGATAATGGAGACCATAGGTAACAACTTTCGGGCATCCAAAGACCTAAATAATCTTTCATGGAGGAACTTCTTGATATCCTCACAATTACTAGTCAAATATAGTAAATATATAGGCAAGTTTGCAAAAGTAGTTGCAGTCTCAAAACTATGACATAATTTTGGCTAAAATATGCATGACTAGACATACCATAACCATGACTGAACATACTCATTCATGATTGAACTTATCCTCAAATTTACCATACATATGACTAAACATACCATAATCATGATCTTACAACAATCATGGCTCAAAACCACACTCAAACATTGTCCCTAAATGCCTCAAAACCACTCAACTTTTATCAATTGAACTATTTCCATTGCATCACTATCCAAATTCTTACAACTTTTGTTGAGAAAATTTGCACAATTGCATAAATTCTCTCAATTCTCAACCCCATATGTATATAAATTTGAAGGATAAATTCTCACATTCCAATTCAACGAGATATAAATTTATTAGGTAATCAATCAAGGAATAAAAAACAAAGGGAGATGGAAGGCATAACTAGCGAACCTGGTCTTGTATAAGCAAGATTATTTGGTTGTAGTAGTGGAGATGAAGGGGCTGCAAGAATGGAAACCTTGGAGTAAAGAGAAAGTAACCTTGAAGAGTGAAGAGACATGTTTAAAAAACTAAAAAGACAATGTATAAAACCTTTTTTATTGTTTTGAAAATTGACCTAAAAATGTTTTCAAATTAAGTTAAAACCCATTTTAGCCCCATTTTTTGTCAAACATATTTTGTTTTGAAAACCAAAAATCAAAAAGCGCAACCACCCCAAAATAGCCTTAAAATTGTAGGTTTTACGTTTGGTAGATTTGGGTTGGTGATATCTTAAGGGGGTTTCCCTTGGATTAGTGCTATTATGATATGTGTCTCACATGTCTTGGTGGGATAATCTATGAGTAATTGATTAAATCTTGTGATTCTTGAAAGTTAAGATTATGGGTAAAAGGGTCATCCATAAGATCCCGACCTTTATATTGTTTTAGCAATATTTGGAAGGAGATTAAACCCATATTTGGTTATTATCTTTTAATCTACTATGTTGATAAATATATGCTCTTTGGTGGTCGAACTCCTTAGATTACAACATAATTTTGTGTTGTGATAATAAATGTTACTTACATGTTGTGTTATGTGTATAAATTAAAACTTGAGTATATATTGCATTGAAAAAATGATATAAGATTGTGAAAACTAGGTTAAGGAGTTGTGGGCACCACAATGAGTGACCTAATCCTTAAGGAGTGATAATGAGCTTGATAACATTTCTTAACTGAGCTACCAAGGCTTTTGAGGAACAATAATGATGCTCATTGATTTATATGGATTGTAGATGAGTAGCCTAGCCCTAGCAAGGTGAGGATGACCTTTATCGATCCAATCTCGTGACAAAAGAAACTAAGAAAATGACTATATGACACACATCATCTAATGAAATAGTTGTGAAGGAAAGTAGATACGAGCCAAGTGGTAAGGTTAAGGAGAATTAGCCTAACATACTATTATGATTATGATGGTATCACATGCATACAAAGTTAGAAGAGAGGGTGCATCTCTATCATGGCATACACATTGTAATTATATCTTGTTCTACATGTGAGTATGCTCGTTATATATTGTATATGTTGTATTGTATGGTATACCCGGTCTTGTTAAGGTACTCCTGCATAACAGTGAGACATATTACTATTCCTTTGTATTTGTTATGATAGGTCATAACATCATAGTTGGATATTTGTTTTTATTTCTATTTTTACTTTATGTTATTTTGTTTGGGAATATGATATTTGGAGAGTCATCGTTGTTTTTGAAAGATTGTTCCACACATTTTAAGTTTATATTTATGAACTCTTTACATGTGAAATTAATAAATACGAATTATTTTAATAATTTATTTCTTTATTAAGTTTAAACCCTAAACATAATAAAAAAATAAATCATTAAAATAATTCATATTTATTCATGTCGCATGTAAATAGTTCATTTTTTAAAATTTAAAACATGGGAAACAATATTTTAGAAATAATGATGGTACTTCAATGACCATATTTCCAAATCCAAAATAATATAAAGTAAAACAAAGATTGAACCTCGATTATCAAAGCAAAATTTTCTATATATAACTATTACGAAAATAAAGCAATAAACAACAACATCTCAACCTTCGATATCCTCCTCAACATCATTATCTACAAATGACATTTAACATAAAACACAAACAATATATACAAATACAGAGGAGTGAGAATATGTCTCACTACTATGTGCGAGTATCTCGGCAAGGCTGAATAGACCACACAACATAAAATATACAATATATAGCAACAAAGGCACCCCCAATACTAATCACACTAATAAAATAATTTTAGAACAATTTAAATTTGAAAACATACGTTGACTGACAAAGGATTCACAAAATCTAATCATATACTCTAATTGAAAATAAATATGCATCCCTACTAATATTTAAAAGGCTAATTTCTAGTGTCATAAAATATAATCAAACTATGTAATCCTAAAGTAATGATACAAATTAGGGAGGCCAAGATAAGCCAACAAAGGATGTGGGCCAAACTTCAGGGGAAAGCCTTCAAGGGCCCTTAACCAAAGGCAGGCCGAAGAAGCTAGAAGCTAAAGTGTAGGGGAATATAACACTCCTTAGAGAACAAGGAGTGTCCGAAGAGGGATCTTGTATGTTTTTATTGTCCTTGTATAAATAGAAACATTTGTATAGCATTTCTTTCATTCTTTGTAATAGATAGGTTGGCCTCGTAAGGCTAGAAGAACACTTGAGCCCTGTTTGGACGTGTTGAGTTCAATGGACGCATACTGGTTCAGTAGACGCACTCTTGGAAGTCAGCATGTATAAATAGCATCACTTAGGATCATTTTGTCAACTTTGATTCATTTGCGAAATAGAATTGCTTTGTTAAGCATATCAGAGAGATTCTCCCAACTTGTTCCTCGATTAGAATACTTTATTCTCATCAAGCTCTTTAGAGAGGCTTGTAGTGAATCTTGATTTCTCTTATTAGATTTTTTTATGAAGATCAGTGGTGAGCCATTTCTTAACTTTTTTCCATTTTTCTACTTCAATTTCTTTTACTCTATCTTTAGTTTTCACGTTTTACAATACTCTAATAAAAACTCTAAATTTTATTATGATTTCGGTATTCAAAAACTAGAACAATGCTATGTAGAGTAGCTTGATCTAGGAAGAACATGATCTACATGAGGGATTTTGGTGCAAGTCCAATCCAAAACGAACTTCTGGAATCCAAGATTGTATTAGGCGGTATCATAGCTTAATAAGCTCTAGTATTCGACCTTGATTGAATTGAAACTCGTTCCATTTCACATTGCAAATTGAAGCATTCTCTTTGATTTTGCATCTATCAAACTCGCATCAAGAGGTATTCTTTTTAGATGCATAATCTTGCTTCAATTAGTCATGCATTTTGAAATTTGAGCTCAAGTTTTGTTTTCCTAACTATTTGTTAGTCATTTAATCGGCTCAATTTTCTTTTAATCATTTTAATATTCTTTTAATCGGTTCAATTGTTGATTTAATTAGTGCAAATTATTATTTTTAGTTCAATTTCATAAATTTCAGAAAAACAAAGCATCACTATCTGAGTTTTTCATTCTCCTTTGATGAATTCTTTAATTGCAAAATTGATTGCAAACTGACGAGAGGAAACCTTGTGTTAATTGTTTGGAAAAAGAATTGGATCAAGAATTAAGAAAGATAAATGAGAGTAATGGGTGAAAGCGTTACTACAAAAATAGAGCATGTGTGAAAAGAGAATAAAAAAACAAGAAACGACCATAAAAAAAGTTAATTACAAATCCATGGACAATTAACAAATGCTTAAAAATTTTTAGTTGTTTTTTCTAATTGTTTTTTAGTTTGCGTCCATTGACTTATACGAATACCTCGCTTGGATGCCTAGTCTGGACAAAAATATTCTCTCATTTTTTGCATTCTTTTGATAATGTTAATTCGGAGTCTTTGTGTTGTCTTCTTTACTAATCCTTACTTGAGTAGCATTTCGTTCTATTGCTTTTATTTCTTGTCTTCTTTGGTTCCTTCGATTTTGTCTTTTGAGTTTTCTTTTTCATTTATGTTTTTAAGAGATATCTTGATTTGACAGCTTACACTTACATCATAGAACTTGGTTTGTAGAATTTAGGCTTTCTTTCAAGACATAGTTGAGAATTGAGAGGTAAAAGGTAGATAGCTCATTCGAGAAAAAGCCACCTTAGAGTGAATACATGAGTGACAAGTGTAAACACGTGAGGAATGGCTAGGCTTGAAGATTAATTAGCCGATCTAGGAGAAGGATTGGAGGTTGTTCGAGCTAAATTACTAGTGTCAATGCAAAGGTAGAGACACTTAGCAAGTCAAGATAAAAGGCTACCTCATCTAAAGTTGATAGTGGAGCAAGCAATATTAAGAATCCAAAAGGCTTGTCTAAACACTCTTATAGGTCACACCACATCAAGAGAGGTGAAAGACCAAGATGAGATGGAAGGTTGGAGGAAGAAGGAGGCATGAAGAATAACCCAGCAATGAACAAAGAAGGAGAAATGACAATTAAACTTAATGTCCATACACGAAAAGGCATAGGAGAGCTCCATTGGACACTCTCAAATTTCACATTCCCTTTTTTGATGGAATAAGAGATGTAGGGACCTAGTTGGATTGGGAAATGAAGGTGGACTAAGTGTTATCATGTTTTAATCACATTGAATACAAAAATGTCAAAATGGTCACTTATGAAATCATTGGGTATGCTTTAGTATGGTGGAACCAGTTTTGTAGGGAAATACGTGGAGGGAGGAGGAGACATGTTGATACATGGGCAGACTTGAAAAGAGAGATGAGAACAAGGTTCATAATAGTTTCTTACGCAAAGGACTTGTATAATAAACTGCAATGAATTCCAATAGCGTAAAGGAGTACCACAAAGATATGAAAGTGGCTTTATCTAGGGCCAATTTACTAGAATCCAACAAAGCAACTATGGCTCGGTTCTTATACGAGCAAAATTGAGATATACAAGACATGGTTGAGTTAAGTCAATACTCATCTATAGATAATCTAGTACACCAAGCATTAAGAATATAGGCATAACAAAAAAGACACCTAGCTTCAAAGAGAACATACCCCATACTCCCAATAATTGGAGGGGTAAAGAAAAAAAGAAAGAATGGTCTAGAAGGGACAATAGTCTAAAGAATGGGAGCCTACTATCCCTGGGTTAAAAAGAAGAAGGGAAGTTACCAAATCTAGTTCATGCATCCAAAAGCAATAGTATAAAATGCTTCAAATGTCTTTGACAAGGGCCATATGGCCTTGTACTATCCTAACAAGAGAAGCATGACCATGAAGGAGGATGGAATAGTGGATAGTGCTAGCTCCAAATTTGAGTCATCGTCCATAAGCGAATCTGATGCATCCTGTGAATACTTACCTAATGAGGAGGGAGATCTATTGGTGGTGATATGTTTAATGAATTCACAAGTAGTGGAGGATGATGCCTTACAAAGAGAAAATATTTTCCACTCATACTATCATGTTGTAGGTCAAATGTGCTCAATTATCATTGATAGTTGTAGTAGTGTCAACATTGCAAGCACCGAGCTAGTAGAGAAATTGAAATTGCTTACCTTGGCTCATCCTAAGCCATATAAACTATAATGGTTGAATAGTGAAGGGGAGATAATGGTTGCTAAACACGTATCCTTAGCTTTTATGGTGAGATAGTATAAATATGAGGTACTTTGTGACGTAGTACCCACAGAGGCAGCCTTCATCTTACTTGGAAGGCCTTGGCAGTATGACTAGAAGGTGATCCATGACAAGGTTACCAACATATTCACGTTCGTCCATAGAGGACAAAAGGTTATCCTCAAGTTGTCACCTAAAGAGGTGAATGAAGATCAAGCTAAAATGAAATTGAAGAGAGAAAAAGAAAAAAAAAGAAAGAAGAAAAGAGTGAAAAAGAATGAAGGATGAAGCGTACAAAGGGATCGGGCATCCAAAGGACGAAATATGTTCAAAGGACTATGAGCCTCCAAAGCAAAAAAATGAAAGAAAAGAAATTGTGAAAAACAAGGAGCGATTGTATGTGAATAAGGGAGTTGTGAAGAAAATGTTGCTAAAGAAGGAACCACTTTACTTGTTACCCACTAACATGTGTTTCCATTTGTCTACACAGGTTTTTAACTTACCTGCAAGTTTTACAAAGATGCTAGAAAGCTTCCAGGGACTCTTTCTTGAGGAAATTCCACATGGATTACCACCTATTAGGGGATAGGGCACCAAATTGACTTCACTATGGGAGCTACCTTGTCGAATAGAGCTCCATACAAAGCTAACCCTGAGGAAAGCAAGGAAATTCAACAAGTGGGAAAGCTCATAGAAAAAGGTTAAGATCAAGGAAAGTGAGACTGACACACCCAGATATTTGATTTCAGCCTAGCACGTAAGGTTCTTTAAGAACCAAGAAGCATACCAAAGTCGCGAACAAAAATAATAAGGAAGAAAGGAAAAAGATGGTGAAGGTAGGGATGAATTCGCCACTAGCTCAAAGAGAACTAGATAAGAGTAGTGAGATTTGCAATGAGCATCATGGATGCTTGATGAGAATATAGGTTTCTTGGGCAACCCAAGAGTAGAGAGAAAGCTCTCACAAATGCAAAACACCTTTTATTTCACAAGTGAAAAAATGATCAGAAGTTTTTGCAACGTAAGTACAAGAGATCCTTTTATAGCATGATTAGTGACTAGATTAGGCTTTACTAATCATGCTTAAGGCCCCATGAAAAGGCCTAAAATGCAAGTCGACCTAACTTTAGCCTTAGCAATTGAAAATGTGACCAATTTAGCAACCAAAATTGGAGATAGATTGGCTAAGTAGAATTTGGCATCCGAAAAGGACCTTGGCTTAAGGCTATCATATCTTACATGAAATGTACTAAAATACAAGGAAAGTATAAATAAAAAAAAGTGTTTTCAACCCTATACAGTGCCTTCAAGGCAGTTGGACATAATACAAAGTATGACCTCCTTGGCCTCTCCTTGCCCTTGAGGGTGACCAAATTGTGTTGTGCTTCCTCTTGGATCCTTTTAACTGTCTTGGCATTTATTATTTTAACACAAATATTTTTAATTTATAAGAAGAAACAATTTAAGAAGGTTCAATTATCTAAAATGAATTTCTAGGCCCACATATTTATCAACATATTGAATGAGCACTCATGCCCCTTTATCGACTATTGATAAATTTTTTTTAACAAAAAATACATAAAGGTTTTATCATGAATTCATTATTTTTTATGACTTATTATCAATCATTTTATGGATCGAAGGTAGGTTTTTTTACTTCATAACACAAAAATACATGCTAGATTATGCATCTATATACATACCAATAGACAACTAAACCAATAGATTCATACTGGATATATTTACCATGGATAGATAATAAAAAGGATATCAATTCATATGTTCATGTTCTATTTAGTGGAATAAAGCTAAAATATAAATTAGGTTTTGGAGAGATGGATAAGTGGTTGATAGCCCCGATCTTGAAAACCGGTATAGTTTGAAACAAAGAACTATTGAGGGTTCAAAACCTTCTTTCTCTTTTTTCTCAATGAATAGATTTTTTTTATTTTATTAGTTATCTAATCGTTTTTTCAGGTTGGCATACATGATTATATAGCCCAGCCTGAAAAATAAATTAGATAAAAATGAGAAAAAAGGAAAAGAAAATCTTATTTGAATATGACCTATTCAACTCAATATGTATTGTAAATAAAATTGATTTTTATTTCATTGGATCTCATGTCTCACTTAAAAGGAGTCTTGGAAAGAACAAGTTCAAAATCTTAATCAATTTTTTTTTTCAAATCCTCGACACTTGTGCGAGCTATTTCTGTGTACCATAAAAGACCTACAAATAGGAAGAATCCTAGAACAAAATGAGAAGTAGCTAACCAACTTTTAGGAGAGACATAATTTATTATATTAATCTCTATAATTATGCCACCGACAGAATTTAAGAAACCTAAAGGAGCATGAGTCATATATTCCATGGAATGACGTTCTTGCCAAGGTTGTATATCCTTTTTAGTCTACTCAAGTCTAAACCATTCGGACCCCTTAGAGGTTCTAACCAAGGAGCACACAAATCCTAAAAATGCATAGTTTCTCCACAAAAAATAACTTCCTCATTCAGGGAATGCATTAGATATTTACCTAAACCCGTAGATCCTTGGGTAGATCCTACGTTAGCCCTAAGACACTTGTCTCTAGCTAGAAAATAAATACTTGAGCTTGAGAAGCTTCTGGTCTAGTGGACCCATAAAACTCACTAGGATAAACGATATTATTAAACCATACAAAGCAACAAGCAATAAAATCAAAAGCTGATAAAGCACCTATACAAGTACATGTCGAGCCCATGCAAAGGGTTTGGTTAAGATATGTCAAATTTCACCAAGTATATAAATGATACCCATGTCTTCAAATTAATAAATTAACTTCCTTGATTCTTGTAAGTTAGTTAGTTGAATCTTATAAAAAAAATCTAAAAAATATACGAAACAAAAATTTAAAAATTTATAATTAAAAGGGTATAAATATAATTAACACTAATTGAATTTAAAAAGTTACTGTAACTATAAGTAAATGAAAGTGTAATCAAAATGTTCGGCTTCGCTTCAGATTCATTAGTCAAATGATAATAAATTTCCTTTTGAATGCTAATTAAATTAAGAAAAGTAAGACTTGTACAAGTAAAAATAAAAAAAGAATGTTTGACTTAATTAAGCTTTTTTTATATCCATATTTAGATTAAAATCCTCAAATCCTCAAATTTTATTTAAAAATTTTATATATTATATTTTTACTCAAAATTCATTTCTAAAATTTTAAACTTTACCAAAAAAAAATTAAAAAGTATACTCTTTAAATTTTAATTTCACATCTTATCATATCTTTATTAAATTTCTTATTGTTTTAATTTTTTAAGGTGATTTTAATCAAAAAATTAACAAAAGTCAAATTTATTAAGTAAAATGAATTAATTATGTACTTAAAAATAATATATTTATCTTAATTTAAATATTTTTTATTACTCTAATTGTGTTAATTATTATTATTCATTTTTTAATTATATCAATACTAAACTAATTATAATTAACTATAAGAAAAAAATTATTAAAAAAATGTCAGATATTTAAAAAGAATAAATCTTTTTTTGTAAAAACTAAAATTAGGTAGTTTGAAACCACTTCAAACATATTTAAACTTAAAATATGTTTATAGAAAAAATAAAAAAATTTAATTAATGTTTGAGATAATTTGTATATATATATATATAAGACATATTTAATATTATTATCTAAATAAATTAAGTTTCTTGACTCTTGTAAGTTAGTTAGTTGAATCTTATAAAAAAAATCTAAAAAAATATATAAAACAAAAATTTAAAAATTTATAATTAAAATGGTATAAATATAATTAACACTAATTAAATGTAAAAAGTTACTGTAACTATAAGTAAATGAAAGTGTCATCAAAATGTTCGGCTTGCTTCAGATTCATTAGTCAAATGATAATAAATTTCCTTTTGAATGCTAATTAAATTAAGAAAAGTAAGACTTGTACAAAGAAAAATATAAAATAGAATGTTTGACTTAATTAAGGTTTTTTTTTTTTCATTTTTGGATTAAAATCCTCAGATCCTTAAATTTTATTTAAAAATTTTATAAATTATATTTTTACTCAAAATTCATTTCTAAAATTTTAAACTTTACAAAAAAATTAAAAAGTATCCTCTTTAAATTTTAATTTCACATCTTATGATATCTTTACTAAATTTCTTATTTTAAATTTTTTAAGGTGATTTTAATAAAAAAATTAACAAAAGTCAAATTTATTAAGTAAAATGTATTAATTAACTAAAATATTAGTTTAATATTAATAAATCCGGCTACTTTCGATTTAGTATTAGATCACAGCTTAACTTTTGATGAATGAATTCTTCTTATAAAAGAGTGACCGCATGTATTATGGGCAGAGAGTCAGGGATTTTTTTTTTTTGGGCTTAATATTGTTTTGTTATCGTTGTTTGGAACAATTTTATACCTATTAATTTTGATGGTATGATTTTAGTTTATATATTTAAAAAATAAAATTTTAATATTTTATATTGCTTAATTTTTTATCACATATTTAAAAATATTTAAATATATTTTTGATTTTTAAATTTGAATTTTTTGTTTTTTTCTAAATTTTTTAAATTAAATTTTTTAGTCTTTATATTTAAAAAATAATTAATATAAAAAATTAAATAATATTATTAACTATAATTTTTTTTAATGTTATTCAACTTTCGATTATATATATATAAGAAATGAAAATTTATATTTTATTTGTTACAAATATTGAAACCTAAAAATTAAGAAAAATAATTTTAAATTTAAAAAAAAAAACAAAATTTATCTAAATTTGATGAAACGAAAACATACTTAAACCTTTAATAAGTAAATAATTTTAATCTTATTATTATTCAATTTTTAATCTGACAAAGTTAACTATATTATTTTTAAATTAAATAATTTATAATATATAAATATTTTACGTGATATTAATTATTTATTTTTTACAAATTAAATTATTTAATATGTAAATTAAAATTATTCATTTTTTAATATATAGATTAAATTTGAGTAATTAAAACTAAAAAAATTAACATAACTTATTTTTTAAATATATGAATTAAAATCAAACAATTAATATGAACAAAATTTGTTAATATATCAAATTAAAAGGCTAAAAAGAATGATTAAGTATTTTTTTTAATTTAACAGTTAAATTTAATATTATTGATTAAATTAAAATAATTTGTATAAATTTATCCATGCAATCAATGTTACATGTGTATTAACATTACATTAGTTTAATTAACATTCAATTAATCTTTTATGTAAGGTTTTTGGATTTGAGTTTTATAAAAAGAAAAAAACATAATTAAGAAGATAAACTTATTAAAAATGACTAAACAAATTATTTGAAAAAAATTAGTGGAAGCTGTAAATATTTTTCTCATAAAATGATATATACTGATTATCCGGCAGCAGATTCACCCAATCAGTATTTGATGTATTGAAAATAATTAATGATGTAAACTGTAAAAATGAAAGATGACTGAAATGCCTTGACAGTTGAGACTTGACACCGTTCTCACAGTGACAGTCTCGCAGGAGAGTTGTTGCAGTATTGGATGCGAAGCAGTGCATAGTGCATCCAGCGTGACCATGCCCATTCCCAACCACCACCAGCTCTATGCACCTCTCCGTTCAGGCCCTTCTTCCTCTTCTTCGTCTTCCCATTCTTTCACCTCAAAGATCCTTCTCCTTCTCACTCTGCTCCCCGTGTCGTTGGCAGCCATAGCGTTCATCCTCCAATGGCGCGGCGGCATCACCGATCCGGTCACCCTTTCGTCCCCCGGTGGGTCCCACCACTACTTCCCCGGCATGGAGCCCTCTCCCCTTTCCCCTATCTCCCATTCCGACTGCGTCAATCTTGGCCGCACCAATTCCCCTTCCTTCCCTTACTATCACAACTGGAAGCTTGACTTTGAGGCCTCACTCACCCCTAAGGTCCCTTCTTTGCTTCATTTCTTTCTTTTTTTAATTTAATTAGACTCAGAGGTGCTTCTATTTTGTCCTTTTTTTTTTGTTCTGCTAGGGTTGCAATTTGAAGCAAATAGTAGGGATTGTGTGTGTGTGGAGGTTGGGGGAGGGGTGTCTGTTTTGCCTTTTTCCCCTTACTATGAAAGTGATTTGAAGCTAAAGGGTTTTTTTACTTCATGGTGGGGGTTTTGATTTTGGGTTTGATCCATGCTGAGATAGATTGTGAGTAAATTGTGCAACTTTTGGTGTGAGGTTGTGTGATCTGTGTGTTTGATGGGCGTTTGTAAATGGGGTTGATTTGGGAATTTTTGTTGGTAATTAAGTACATGAAGGTTGTTTTTAAAGATATGCTTGTGTTAATGCTCTTATTCTCGAGCAATTTTATTGGCAGTAGTCTTATATATCTTTACAGATCTTGTAGGAATGTTGATGATTTAAGTTGTTAATGAAGGTTGTTTCTAAAGATATGTTTGCGTTATGCTCTTATTTCTGAGCAATTTTATTGGCAGTAGTCTTTTATATTTTCACAGATCTTGTTGGAAAATTGATTCAATTTGAGTTAATCCTGGATGATGGGTTTGATTGCATTTGAACAAATGTTAATGCCATCTGTGTTCTATTGCTTTTCTGTGATGTGTGCTGTGTGGGTTGTTTGTGAATTGAGTTGATGTAGAGATTGGTTTGTTAGTTGCAATTTTTGAAGTGAAAAATGAAGATTGTGTGTGAAAATATGATTGATAGTTAGTGTTCTTATCCTTGAGCTATTTTATCAACAGAATGTTTTTTTTCTTTTTTCTCATTCTTTAATTTTAGTATGAGAACTCATTGTACTTTATCTCTGCAGATTTTATGGAACGGAAGTATCTGTGTTGCTATTGATTTAATCTGCATTTTCTTCTTGATGTGCAGATCTGTGTTACAACTAGTACATCAGCAGGGCTTGAGCAGATTCTACCTTGGATGTTTTATCATAAAGTCATTGGTGTGACTAATTTTTTTCTTTTTGTGGAAGGGAAGGCTGCTTCTCCTGAAGTATCAAATGTCTTGGAATCAATTCCTGTAAGTAGAAAGTGTATTCTATCCATCTCAGGAATCAGGATTTGATTCATTTGATCTATTTTGTGTTTCTCCTTTAATACTATTCTAATTTGGTTTATGTTATTTAAACCAGGGTGTAAAGGTTATATATAGAACAAGACAGCTGGAAGAACAACAGGCTAAGAGGTTAATCAATTTTACCATTTTCTTATGACTCTAATCCGTTCAATTGATTTTTCAATTTACAATGGTAATAGAATAGTGTTTGTTGTAGATTCTTAATTTGAGTATAGAGATGCAGCACACTTTTAACCTTATTAGTTTGATGTTTCAGTGTGTCCATAATGACTTTTGTAATTATTCTTGTTCAGTTTTCTAGCTGTTTTTGCTCATGCTCACTACAATAAAATTTTATTTCATTTCCTTGCCCATGTTATACTGTTTATATTCTTGTAGAATATCTAAATTCTCTTTTATCTTCAGGATACTTTATTCTAAATTGTAAGTTTCTAAGAGATGGTTTGTTATACTAATTATTTATTTTGTTGGTTGCATCAGCCGTATTTGGAATGAAACATGGCTAGCAGGTTTCTTTTATAAACCATGCAATTATGAACTTTTTGTGAAGCAATCCCTCAATATGGAGATGGCTATTGTTATGGCAAGGGTATGGCAAACAGTTTTGTTGCACAAATCCTTATTTTGTTCTCTTTTTTTTTTAATTATGATTTGGTTTGTAGTTCGGTTCATCAACACAATGTTCTGCTTGTTGAAATTGAAACATCAGGATGCTGGCATGGAGTGGATTCTTCATCTTGATACAGATGAATTAATACACCCAGCTGGTGCTCGGGAATATTCTTTAAGGCAATTGCTCCTTGATGTTCCAAGACATGTTGATATGGTCATATTTCCTAACTATGTGAGTAATCTGCAGATTCTTTTTATGTCTTAGTATTCATGTATATTTCATGGTACTGGAAAAGATTATGCTATCTTGTTAGGCGTTAGCTTCAATTTTGTAACTAATGCTGTTGTCTTTGTGTTTTTTAGGAGAGCAGTGTTGAGCGAGATGATATCAAAGAGCCTTTTAGTGAGGTGAGTCCTAAAAGCTGTACATAGTCATTCCAAAAGGTGTCAACTTATTACTGAGAACCTGAAATAAACAGCATGTAATTGATATGATTGTATTAGGTTCATCTATTATATATATGTAAATCTGCTTACAATGCTATTTCTTTTCTTCAATTAACCATGCTGATAATTTTTAATTTTCCCCACAATTGAACATATGAATTCATTAAGAGAAAACAATGGATTCTCTATATCAATAAATCTGATCTACTTTATCTATACATGGTTGACAATCAAATTGTTCTGCCAAAGCTGGTTTTACTGAATTTTGTTGGTCTATCTGATTATGTAGAATAACAAAAGGAATTATGACATTTGGAACTCTTTATTTTAGTGTCTTAACTGTAAAATTTGAATTCTTTATTATCTATATGGTACAAATTTTATGGTTTAGTTGAGGTAGAAGCTTAAGCCTTTGAAGTTTTGAAATCATTGAAAATGTTAACAAAAAAGGCATTGATGCAAGAAGTTAAACGTTAAGACTTAGAGTTGACGGTGCATTACCAGGCACCAAGACATATTAGAAAATTTTAATTAAGTATAACTATCAGACCCAATTTTGTTTTCTCAAAGTAAATACTGGATATGTGATCAGTGCATTGCAAAAGTAAACTTGGCTTTGGAATCTTGGAGGCTCAAACATCTCTTAGGTAATGAACTGGAGTTCCTGTAGTGCAATTGTGTGCTAAGAAAGAGCATGGGGTTTTGTCTGCCTCTGTAAGCAGTGACAGTATTTTATATTATGTTATAATGAGCTTCTCTATGGTCTCTATTTCATGATTGCCTCAGTCAAACAAGGTTTGTATTTTGGGATCAGAAATCTTGTGGGTTATTTGATTATGATTCTAACCCTCATTTGATTGAGGATATACTTTTAGTAGTCTCAGGATAAAAAAAAAACTCTAGTAGTCAAATCTGGAACTATGATGCACACTTTTGCCACTCTCCTACTTTGATTATGCCCCATAATTAAAACTTTAAAAGGATTAGATTGGTTTTAACCGAATCTTCCAACATTAAAGTAATTTTATATTATAAATTTATAACCTCTTCTCCTGATCTGTCAAAGCAGATTTCAATGTTTAAGAAGAATTATGACCATCTTCCAAAGGATACATACTTTGGCATGTATAAAGATTCTGTACGTGGTAATCCAAACTACTTCCTGACTTATGGAAATGGAAAATCAGCTGCTCGGTTACAAGATCATCTCCGGCCCAACGGTGCACACAGATGGCATAATTATATGAAAACCCCAAAGTATGATCCTTTAATTCATAAGTCATGCATGTATCCCTTAACTTATTTGTTATTACCCTAATAGTTCTTCTGATTTATGCTAGTGAAATCAAATTGGAAGAGGCTGCTGTTTTACATTACACATATGCTAAATTCTCAGACTTAACTTCTAGACGTGATCGCTGTGGTTGCAAACCTACAAAAGAAGATGTCAAAAGATGCTTCATGTTGGAATTTGACAGATCTGTAAGTTTCTGAATTTCTTTCTTATTATTATTCTTTCTCCTCCTGTCCTTTTCACTTATCCATTTTGATTGCTTGTTAGAAAACAGGATTTCTTATACTGGTATGTAGGGGTGTAAGTTGAGCTAAACAGTTGAAATTGAGGCCTAACATGTGAGGAAAAAAGTTTGCTTGAGCTTGGCTTATTAATTTAAACAAGTTAAATTTAAAGCTTGAGCTGACTTGTTTCAAATATATGATGTTTGGGATTAACTAATTTATTTAGTTTATAGTTTGATTATTTTTTCTTTATCAATATTCCGTGAGAAGTGTTTATTTATGATAGGAACCAAGGTATCAAATAAGACAAATAGTTGAACTAGAATTGATATTTATCTCTGATCAGAGGAGAATTCCTCTATACAGTGGAATAAGAGAAATCCAACAGAAATCCAACAGGGATACAGAAAAAATGACTATGGATGGAGATAATTTCCTTACAAAAATGGAGTAAAAATTAAGCAAGTAAAAGTAGAAGAAAGTGAATGTCTTGATGACGAGAAGAGTCAGCCTCTATTCAAAATCACCACTCAAAATCTCTGAGAATAATCCTCCCTTCATTCAGTTACCCTCCTTCTATGTATAACTACTTTCTCTCTCCCCTTGGGTCCTGCTGCGTGGATCTTTGCATAACCATAATAATTAATCCCGGATAGCGGAGCAGAGTAGTCGATCCCCAAATTGGGATAGCGGGATGATTACTATTATAATATTTTATATAAATACTAAAAAAATATTAATATTAATATATATATATATAAGCTCAAAAACATAAATATTATTCAAAATTCATCAATTAACAACCATTATTAATAATAAAAATTCATAAAAGCAGTTAAATAGACCACTATATTGAACTGAGTAATGTGTGTAATACAATTTCTAATATCCCTTCTATAGGTAAACATCTAAGCCTAAAAAAAGGAAATAAGGAAACCATATCAAAAAAAATATAGAGAAAATAAAAGTCATATCAGAAAAGATACAGGAAAACGGTAATATATTCAACACTCTCCCCCTCAAGCTGGAGCATATAAATTATATGCTCCAAGCTTGGAACATATAACTTGTACTTGTGGTTCCCTTAAAAGATTTAGTGAAAATGTCAACTAGTTGATTACTCGAGTTGACAAATTCTGTACTTATTTCTTTGGCTAGCAACTTCTCCTGTACAAAGTGACAGTCCATCTCAATGTTTTTGGTTCTTTCATGAAATACAGGATTAGAAGCAATGTGAAGAGCTGCTTGATTATCACAATACAGTTTCATTGGTTGGACATCAGCAAATTTCAAGTGGCTGAAGCCATAGCCCGATATTCTGCTTTAGCACTAGAACGAGCAACCGTATTTTGCTTCATACTTTTTCAAGAGACCACATGTCCCCCAATAGATATGCAAAAACCTGTAATAGATCGTCTATCAATGGGAGATCCTGCCCAATCGGCATCACAATAACATGATATATGGGTGTCTCCCTTATCCTCATATAGCAAACCTTGTCCACGTGTCTTGATATATCTAAGAATACGGAAGACTACTGTCCAATGATCAATGCAAGGTGCCTGCATAAACTGACTTACAACTCCCACTGCAAAGGAGATACCAGGTCTAGTGATAGTGAGGTAAATGAGTTTACCCACTAGTCTTCTATATCACTCTTGATCAGAATAAGGTTCACCCTGTTTTACCATTAGCTTCATATTTGGATCCATGGGACTGTCAATTGGCTTGCAATTACTCATACTAGTCTCTTGTAAGATATCAAGAGTTTCTCTGAGAGATAACAATGCCTTCCTTGGATTGGGCGACCTTTATGCCAAGAAAGTACTTCAGGTGGCCAAGATCTTTGGTCTGGAAGTGGCTGAATAAGTACTGCTTTAACTGGAAAATTTTGATATCATCATTTCCTGTGATGACAATATCATCTACATACACAACCATATACACACCTTTACTGGAAGAGGAATGACAATAAAATACAGAGTGATCTGCTTCACTTCTTGTTGTCCCGAAGTTTTGAACAACTTGGCTAAACTTCCCAAACCAAGCTCTTGGGGACATTTTAAGTCCATACAAGGATCTACAAAGCTTGCATACTAAACCAAACTCCCCCTGAGCAACAAAACCAGGAGGTTGCTCCATGTATATTTCTTCATCCAAGTCACCATGTAGAAAATCATTTTTGATGTCTAATTGATGAAGAGGCCAGTGACGAATAGTAGCCATTGCAAGTAAGAGGCGGATAATAGTGATTTTAGCCACAGGAGAGAAAGTATCTCCATAATCAAGACCATATACTTGAGTATATCCTTTGGCCACCAACCGGGCTTTGAGGCAATCAACTGTGCTGTTAGGTGCAACTTTAATAGCAAATAGCCACCTACAACCAATTGCCTTCTTGCCTGAGGGAAGAGAAACTAACTCCCAAGTACCACTTTGTACCAATGCCTACATTTCGACTATCATGGCTTGTCGTCATCCAGGATGATTAAGTGCTTCATAGACAGATTTAGGAATAGTAATGGACGAGACATATGAAACAAAAGAAAAATACGAAGGAGATAAACGATGATAACTAAGGTAAATAGGATGAGGATTACGAGTGGAGCGAATACCTTTCCGAAGAGCAATGGGCCAATCAATGTCAAAATCATGGGAAGGTAAGGATGGAAGAGGATCTGGTGTGAGGTCAGTTGAGGATAGAGGACATGAATCAAGTGAATCTTCACATACTGGGGTACCCATCTCTTGTGTCCTGCTTTGACATGTAGACATTGAAGGTGGAGATAGTTCAGCTTGAGAATGAACAAAAGAGGAAGATTGAAGTATGTCTTGATTATGTGTTTCAAGGGATGACGACTCTGTTGGACTAAGATATGGAATTGGTAGTGCTTGTTAGATAGAGTCACAATCATCTTTGGTGAAGAACATAGTTTCCTCAAAGAATGTAACATCAGCTGACATATAGTATTTTTTTGTAGATGGAGAGTAACATTTGTACCCTTTTTGAAGATGAGAATATCCAAGAAGCACACATTTGATTGCCCTTGCAGAGAGTTTATCACGACCTGGAGAGGCATCATGAACAAAACATACACAACCAAAGACTTTAGGAGGCACATGATACATTTTATCTTTAGGAAATAAAATTGAATGAGGGATTTGATTCTCAAGTGAAGCAGATGACATTCGATTTATTAAAAAACAGGCGGTAAGAATGACTTCACCCAATGATTAGTAGGGGCATTTGCACTTAAAAGTAAGGTGCAGGCAATTTCAACCAGATGCCTATTTTTGCTTTCAGCAATACAATTCTGTTGAGGAGTAAGAGGGCACGTTGATTGATGTAAGATTCCTTTTGAGGACAAATATGAGTTTAGTTCGAAAGAAAAATATTCTTTTGCATTATCACTTCTCAATATTTTAATGATTTTTCCAAATTGATTTTCCACTTATTTAGAGAAGGACATTAAGATGGACAAAAGTTTAGATCTTTTTTTCATCAAATAGACCCAAGTACATCGTGAGTATTCATCAATGAATGTGACGAAGTAGTTAAAACCAAAAGATGTTACCGACTTGGTCCCCAAATATCTGAATGGACAATAGAAAAAGGTGAATTACATCTTTTGTTGACTTGGTTAGGGAAGGTGGATCTGACATGTTTGCCTAATTGACAGGACTCACACTCTAAGGTAGACAATTTATTAAGACTAGGAACCATTAACTTTAGCTTTGCAAGACTAAGGTGCCCTAAACGATTATGCAAAAGCTTTGGAGATACAGACGCAAAACACAATGTAGATGGATTGTTGGATAAGTAATAAAGTCCTCTTGATTCATGTCCTTTGCCAATCAGCTAGTCCCGTATTCTGGTCCTGTATAACAAAGGAATCAGCATAAAAAGTTACTGAACAATTCAAAGAACGAGTCAATTGACTCAGAAATCAAATTGTAGGGACATTTGAGAATGTACAACATAGAGTTTAAACTAATTGATGAGGATAGAGAAACTTGACCAACTCCCTGAGATACCATTTTGGAACCATTTGCTAATGAAATAAAGTGAGGAAACTTGGGTGAGGAGATAGAGGAGAATATAGACTCATTACCAGAAATGTGATCTGAAGCACCTGAATCGATTATCCATGGACCTTGACTCCCCATGGAATGGAAAATGCACACAGTTGAAACACTTGGTGGTGCAGATGATTGTGTGTGATTGTTGAACTTGAGTCTTAGGAACTCCTGATACTCTTCATCTGAGATTAATTGAGAACCAATCCTTTTGTTTGAAGGGGTATCACTTGAAGATATATTTGTAGTTTGGTCTGGCCAACCAATCAAATTATAACATCTATTTTGTAGGTGTCCTTCTTTTCCATAGTGTGAGCAGATAAGCCTACCACGACCACCTTTACCATTTCGTAATATTCCTCTAGTACTCCGACCGCTTCTTTCTCTACCACGAGAGGCTACCATAGCAAAGTTTTCAACAACGATACCAGTAGATCCTTGTGAAACGGAACTGGCAGTGACCATTTTTACCTTCAAACAGTGAACAGAGGAGGAGAGGTAACTGTTCTAAACACTTGCAATAAAAAAAAAAAGAAGCACGGTAAATTAGATCTACCAGCTGCAGTACTTCCCACCAAATTTTTGGGAGTTGGAATAGGTAGGAGATGAGCCAACAAACAGAACGGTGGGCTTGTGGCGAAGAACGACGACGGTAGATGGCGGCGCCCGGCAGCAGACGATGGTGGCGGCCGGCGGACGACAGTGGTGGTCGGCGATAGACGGTGGTGGTCTGTGGCAGATGGCGGCGGACGCACAAGGCACAGGCAGGGAAAAACTCTGCTCTGAGACCATGTTAAATAGACCACTATATTGAATTGAGTAGTGTGTAATACAATTTCTAATCTCTCTTTTATAGGGTAAACATCTAAGCCTAAAAAAAGGAAATAAGAAAACTATATCAAGAAAAATACGAAAAAATAAAAGTCATATCAGAAAAGATATAGGAAAACGGTAATATATTTAACAAAAGCCTTAAACCCTCTAAAGCATAAACTATAAAGTAATAAGTAGACATTAAAATTCAAATGGTAAACAAATACAATAACTTCTTAAATCATATTAGTAATTTTCTTTATCCTCTTGAAGTTCCATGTCATTGTCTTCATCACTCCCATTAGAACTAGAATTGTACTCTTTCTCCCCTTCATCTTGAATTGATTCATCTTCATCCTCATCTTTGATCACTTCTTTTCCTTTTTCCTTCTTAGATGTATATGCAACAGCTGCCCTTTGCATTTGTGTTTGCTTCCTAGTGTACTTCAAAGGTTTACCAGCTCGAGTTGCACTAGCAACACCTCTCCAAGTCAAAACATCATCATCAAAAACCAATTCATCCTCAACATCTTCACCATCTCCATCCAATTCTCCCACTATCCACTCATTGCTATCATTAATGTCATTTAAAACAATAGGATTGATAAGTCACGACACTCGTAACGTTCTTGAAGAGCTTGTGTATATTTAACATAAACCAACTTTTGAAGCTTTTGATGCTCAAGCTTGCTTCTCTTCTTCAAATGAATCTATAATAATTTAACAAACATGTTAGTTTCAACTTCCATGTTTTATTATTGTTACATTATATAAAATTCTAAACTCAAATTTAAAACCTTTTCTTTCATATTAACTTACATGCTCAAAGGAACTCCAATTACGCTTGCATCCCGACGAGCTACAAATCAAACTTAGAACTTTAATGGCAAGATTTTGCAAGTATGGTGTATGTGCTCTATACATCTTCCACCACTTAGCTATAATGCAATTCATATGCATTATTATCAAATGATCACTCAAATTTGCAATTTGAAATGTAATCAAATGTGCAAATTTATAAGGAAACTTTCCCACTTACCAAGAGTCATTGTCGTTCTTTTCCTTACTGTTGCAGGATAACCAAACATACCTCCAGTTCACTTTTATATTGGCAATTCATTGTGAATGTGGTCTACAACCTTTTTGACATTGGCAATCTTCCCAATATCTTTTTGTTGAGGAGATTGGAGACATCAAGCTAGTAAGCTACATTTACAACCATTCATTGGCTTTGAACACCATGAGGAAGTTCACAAACAAGTCCGAATTAGCTTCAAAGCCAATGTCTTTGTATAACCTTTTTGACATTGGCAATCTTCCCAATATCTTCTAGCATCAAGTCAAGACAATGGATAACACATGGTGTCCAAAATAATTTTGTTCTTGTGGCTTATAAAAGTTTACCTAAAAATTTCAAATCCATCAATTTAAATTTAAATTTAAATGAGTAACAATTAAAAGTTATAATTCTAAAACAAATTTTCAATAAGAGGTAGACTTACCTGCCATAACAATTACTCCCATTGTTCGACACCACTTGAATGACATTTTTTTCTCCAATCTCCTTAACAAAGTTATTTAAAAGTTGATATACTGTCTACGGCCTTCATGAATTCAGGTGCATCAATACTTTTGACAAACATTGTTCCCAATGAACAATTTACCGAAAAATTAATCAACGTCCTATTCTTCCTATTGGTCAAGTCATCTAACATGATTGTGCATTCATATTTCATTTATTCCTCCTCGTGACCCTTCAACAAGTCTTTTGTATATTCTAACTCTTTTTTAAGGAGTGAAATTCTCAATTCATGATAGTTTGGAGGCTTTAAATGAGGACATAGTTTCCAACTGTGTCAATCATCAATTTAAAACTATTTGATCACGCCACATTGAATGGAATTCCATTCTTACAAAAGAAACAAGCAATGTATTAAATTGTCCTTGCTCTTGCTTCTTTTTGACAAGCATCATTTATGCTTGTCTGTCTCTTGTTTTTTCCCAATTGAATATTTTCTAAAGGTTTTTGAAGAAGTACAAATCAAGGGGGCCCTTAACATTGACATTCTTTTTCTTGGCAGAAGCTGAAGAAACCTCTGTTGATGATGATGTAGACCTTTTTCTACTTTTAAGCTATACAATCTCTTGGACTTCGTCTTCCTCATCTTCATCCTCTTGCACTCCCTCCATATATATTTTATTTTCTGTTTTTTTTTGTCAAAAGCTGCCTTCAATTCCAACCTAATATATTTTGGTATTTTCCTACATGCACCCACATCTCCTTTTATTCCGAGTTGATGGCTTTTGCCTCTAGTAACCCCCCCGATAGACATGTTTAGGCAAAAATCACATGTTACACTCTTCCTATTGTTCTTATCCTTCAAGCTATTCCACTTCCATGCAATGTCAATATTCTGACTAGTGAGCTTGAACATTACATTTGAAGATCTCATTGACGGTGTAGGTGTACCACTAACACCAGCAATAGCAGTGGTGGTTTATTTCTATTGATCATTGGTTGGTTGGGAACCAGATGTCATGGTTGATGCCTTGATGGTTCTGCTAGGCAGAATAAAAAAGGTACAGAAGTTAAGAGGAAAAAAAATATTATTGTTGTTAGCAAGAAAGAAAGAGGAATCAGAGAAAGAAAAAGGGGTATCAAAGTTAATAAAATAAAAAAAGAAAAATAAATAAATTAAAGAAAAAAAAAAATTGAAAGGTTGAAACTTGAAAGTGAAACTTTGAAGGAGCAGGCTAGAAACAGAGCTCACAGAAGAAGATAGAAAGTTGCCAGAAAATATCAACGGTGGTCGTGTCAATGTTTGCCGATGCTTACGCAGGTAGGCTTCGGTGGTTTTCAGGGAACAACACTGGTGGTTGCTATAGAAGGACGAAAGACAGAACAAAGGACGAAAGAAAGCTAGGTTTTCAAGAAAAAGGAAATGGGGCGTGAATCAGATCTGAACACTTTTTCAAACTCAAAACCCAAAAATACCCTCACTAACGTTTTAAATGTGAGGGTATTTTTGGATTTTCATTTCCGGCCAGCAAAATGCACCTACCTTCACCTGTTGTTGCCATAGAAGACACTATTTTGGGATTGTGCTCCGCTTCGCTTCGCTCCACCGCCTCGCTTCGCTCCACCGCCGCGGCGATCGTCGCGACCCTAAACCACTCCGCCCACTATTCATAACTATGCATGTAATCATTCTCGGCTTCGTACTTCCACCTAGCCATTCAGTTATTTTTACCTTCCTTTGTAAACATGACTTATGGGCCCAACAATTTATTATTTTAGCAGTTAACAAACAACTTTTATACTAGGTGAAATAAAAATAGAAATAAAATATAATTTTGTATTTATAATGATGATTTAAGATTATAGATGCAATCTTCAACGATAGAAAAGGTGAATCTTTTCAAGAGAGTTTATAGTTGCATATTTTAAATATGAATCTTTGAAATAAGATAAATGATATGTGTAGGATAATAAGAAATTAAATTATAAAGTTTAAAGTAAATATAATAAACAAAATTACAATTGTCTAGGTATACATATAAGCTACTTACTAATTCAATTCTATAGTGCTTGAGCTGCTCATTTAAATAATTGAACCCAACTTTAAGTTTGAACTTGTTTATTAAGCTAATCAAACGAGATTGATTGAGCATTTAACGAGTCAGACTTCAATAATTCACAAATAGCTCGGCTCATTTATACTCCTATTAGTATATAGTTATTTTACTAAAGCTTGAACATTAGTTTGACTGTTTGTTAGTGAATTTTGGTAGAATATCTTTTTTCTAGTATGGAAGGTGTGACACTAGTGTAATGGTAAGGTTGATGCCTTGTGACCTGTTGGTCACAGGTTGTAGTTGTACAAATAGCCTTCCTGCATATGGGATAATGCTTCTTAGAAGAGCTGACCCTCATTAGGTCCAACAATGGGGAGACCTCGTGCACTGAACTACCCTTTTCTATTTTCTGGTGTGGAAATGTTAACTTGTATGTAGCACTCATTCATCCTAAGTACACCTTAACAATTTCAGGCATTTATCATTGCTTCAACTGCAACTGAAGATGAAATGCTGAAGTGGTATGTTGGCTTCAATTCTTTGTATTTATTTATGCTCTATCTCTCCCTTGTTTTTAACCACTATGTTACTGATCTTCCAAAAACATTTGGTCTTTGCTTGTTGATCCAGGTATAATGAGCATGTTGTGTGGGGTGATAAAGACCTGAAGATGAAACTTTTGAGGAAGGGAGTATTGACCCGCATATTTTCTCCCATGGTAAGTGATAACCATTGTAGGTGGTTTTAAGGAAGAGAAAGAAGGTTAATGGTAGTATAACCTAACCTTGTACCCCTATATATTAAGGTTAAATACTACTACTACTACTGAGCCCAAGCCCGCCAATAATAAAATTGACAACCTAATAAACCCTAATATCTTAACAGAAAGCCTATTTCATCTTTTATTCAAGAAGTGAAGCATAGATTTGGAAAGTAATAAGAAAATGGAATGGACAGAAAAAAGTAAATGAGGAGAATGTTGGTCAGAAGTTGGTTCTGGGAAAACGTTTGACTAGTAATTTATTTCTACTATCTGTCTTTTCACCCATTGCCAAACATATTAACATGTGTCACTTTAGATGGAGAAATAGCTTGTTAATAAGATCTAGTGAGAACTTTTACTTTCTAGATGGTATATTTGTTGCTTCTATCATTCATTCTACTGTTTTTATTTATCCTTTTGCATGTATTTTTTTTTTTGGTTAAATTAATTTGTAGATCTCTAAACTATTTTGAGATTTTTAAATAAGTCCTTGTACTTTGAAGTAATTAGATCCCTAAACTTTAAAATAAATTTTTAATTGGGTCCTTAGTCACATTTTGGTTAGGGTTCCATTATCCTAATTGAAAATTTTCAAATGGTTCAGGGACCATGTCACTATTTTAATTATTCAGTAGGTCCCACAATTATTTAAATTTTTTTAATTAGGTCCCTGTACTTAACAACAGAAATGTGGTCAGAGACCCAATTAAAAATGATTTATAAGTTCAGGGACCTATTTAAAAATTTCCAAATAGTTCAAGAACCTACTGATTACTTCAAGCTCCAAACTCATTTGCTTATGCACCACTCTTCAGGTCATAATCCAAAGTTTAAGGGAATCTGGAGTGTTCAGTTCTGTAATTGCATCTGCCCCAACACTTTCCAAAGAAAACTTTCTGCAGTCAATTGATAGTAGTAACTCATCAAGAGCCATTGCCTCCATAACCCTCCCTTCTAGAAAGGCTGGAAGAACCAAAGAATCTGAAGCAGCTGCAAGGAAGGTTTTGACTATTGAATCTGCTGCATTCCATGAAGTGGCTGTACCACCACTGTCTCCCCCAGGAGTAGATGACAATGACCACATTTCACAGAATTGATCCATCTCAGACCATCCTTCCATTTAAGGGTTACTGTTGACATGCCGTATTGGAAGAAGAATCTGCAGGTGAAGAAAGAGCTGCTAGGCTTTTTTTCTGGTTATCTCTTATCTGAGCTCTGAATACATTTGGTGTTTGTTGCTATCCAATGCCAAGTATTAATTGTGGTCAGTGGCTTGTTTTCGAAGTGGATGGTCCTTGATAAAAACAGTTGGATACCTTATTTTAGCCATTTTTTTGTATAGAAACTTGAGTGTCAGTAGTATGAATTCTTTTTTTTCCTTCACATCCAGGTACTAAAATTGTGACTAGGATAGTAGTATGTTTGTATTTCGCTCGTGTCAATTATTTGTATTATACATCTTATGTTACACAACGATTTCAAAGCATGTGAAGTTCTCTGCCAACCATGACATTCTATTAGTGAATATTTATTGTTTCGGTATTTCTAGTAAACATTGTAAGAAATCAGAATGGTATCCCATTCATAAACCTGGAGAGTAAATAGTCAAATTAGTTTTGAAAGATATATCATCGATCATATTAGTCCTAGATGATTGAAATTATGATTGAAGTCTTTGAATGTGTATTTTATTAACTTAATTAGCAGATAACATATTCTGAAAACTAATATGATGGAATATGCATTTTAGGACTTTGGACATAATTTTCATTATTCAGAACTAGAAAAAAAAAGAGGCATTTCTTGTCTTTCTACATTTTTTTAAAAATAAAAATGGGAGAGAAGATGAAGGATAAATAGAAAATGAGAGTATGCAGTTATTCTAGAGAGTGTGAGAAAGTTAAATAAAAAATGAAATGTAAAGAAACATTATAGTTAATAAAAATTAAAGATGAAAGTGTCCAACAAAAAAGTGGAAACTAAAATAGGATATTTCCATTATAATTACTAGCAGGAAAGAGACATTTTTTACTTTTGTGTTTTTTTAAAATTAAAAATAAAATAAAAGGGAGATAATGAAAGTTAAATAATATTGAGTGGTTTGTAGAATAGTTACAAGGTAAAAAATATGATAGTAGACAATAAAATTGGAGGATATCTCTACATAATAAAATTGAAGGATATCTCTATTATAATGATTGAGGAGTTATGGTGTAAGTTGGGGGGAGCTTCGGTGTAAGTTGAGGAACACAGGTTTTTTGTGTGAATTTGAGAGGCAAAAGTATGCTGCGGTTTCTTAGCATACAAAGGGGTAACGAAGTCTAAAAAAAAAGTGAAAACTAAACCAGAAATATTTCTTATATGACGGCGCCATATGTGTGAGGAATGTGTATATATATAGCTGAGCTAACACTCACCCCAAGGCTTGGGCAAAAATTGTTTGGTGCACGTTTCCTAACTAACTGTTTATTTGCTTTATTTTTTTTTTGGTGTATAATATGATCAAGCATTTAGGGTGTTATTAGTCATTGTGCGTTACAATATTTTGTTGTTTAGAGTCAATGTTCATTACATAATTCATTGTTTTTACATCACAAACATTACTTACAAAGCTCTTTTCAATCAAACTCTGAACCGAGTATAATGAAAATAACTTTTTGAAAATTTTAATTATAATATAATTTATAGGTTTAAATATGTTTTAAGTATCTAAAAATATGATTTGTTTAGTTTTAGAAATATAAACCAAACAATATATTAAAATTGAAGTGTATAATTAAGATAAAAATAATGTATTAAAATTAAATTAAAATGTATAAATAAATTATATTTTTAAAAATAATATGTTAAAAATAAATTACTGAATTGAAAAATAAGAATAATATTAAAAATAATAAAATTATTGTTTCATTATAAGGTCCTAGGTTCTATCCTTGTTGCTACTATTGTATTTTCTTATTTTATCAAAAATATATTGTTGATAATATATTAAAAAATAAATTTTATGTAATTATCTTATTTATATAAAATAATAAATATATTAATTAATTGAATTGAGCATCTAAAAATAATCTAATTATTTTAGTTAAAAATATTCTTTATTATCTTAATTATCTTAATTATCTTAAATAATATTATTCTTTTTTAACCATATCAACACTAAATTAACTAGATTTTACGATAAAAACTAAAAAAAATTAAGAAAATGTCAAAGATTTAAAAATGACACAAATTTTTAAAATTAAAATAAGACATAGTTATATTTTTAGGCATTTAAAACATATTTAAACTTAATTTATATATTAAAAATATTTATTTTTATAAAATTTAATTATATAAAATCAAGCATTTATCTTATATATTACACGTACTCGAATACTAATCAATAAAAAAAATCTTGAAGATATTTTAAAACATATACAATGTTAGTTGGATTATTATGACCAAGTAAGTTAAGTATGTTGATTAAAGTTGAGTTTATGATTATAATACTTAAATATCATTACCAAGTGTGTTTCATAAAAGATACTCATGATTGCTTCTAAATTAAATTAGTTGTTAAAAATATAAATATTAGTTGTTTTAATTATTGAAATTATAAAATATCATTTTAATCCTTAAAATGTGCACGAAAAATTATCCTTAAAATAATAAAATAATTGTTTTAAATTGTTATTTTTACAATTTTATAAATTAAGGGGTGTATTGGATTAAGATTTTAAAAAACTATTTTGTAATAAATGTTTGTTTGAATAAATTTTTCTATAAACATTTATAGGAGAGGAAAATGAGAAGAAAAAAATGAAATAAGTTTCTCTTAAGCTAAAATTAACTTATGTATAAGTTAATTTGTAGAAACTCTCTTCTTTTTTACAAAGCTAATATGAAAGAGTTTCTACAAATTAGCCTACACATAAGTTAATTTTAATTTATGATGAAGTTTATTTCATTTTTTCTTTCTATTTTCCTGTTCTATAAGTGCTTATTATTCAAACAGACCTTAAAAGTATTATGATATTAAATGATGACTTTTAAATACTATAAATAAGTATTGTGGTATTCAACCAGAATTATAAGGATTTCTAAAGAGTATGTCAAAATTTAGTAATATTCACTTAAGATTTTTTACGACTTACAAAAATCTTCTTGTATTAAAAAAATATAAATTTTAATGGATTATTTTGCAAAGTGGATTTCAATGAATTTTAAAAGAATTTTTAATAGTAAATCATGCATCTAATAATCTGACCCTAATGCTTTAGACTTTCTAACTCTTATATTCCTTTTTTTTTCTATTGTTAAACATTTTTTTCTTCCATTACACATACTTCATCCATTTTTTTTTTCAAGGTGAATCTTGGTCATCTCTTTCTTCCAATTGTACACGTAGCACCTTGTATAGAAATTTTGTGACCGTAGACGAGGTGTAAAATTTTGAAGTTTACTAATTCACTTTTAAGTTTTCAAGATAATCCCAAGACAAGGAGAAATTGAGAAACAAAACAAGAAAACTCACAAAATTTGATTAAAAATATTAAACTTTTGAGAGAGAATCAATATTGATTGACATAAGTGGTAGTTGTGATCTTAACCCATATGTCATATGTTAGAATCTTGACCTTGGATATGGAAAAAACTATGTTGGGAGGGGAATACCCATCTTGTGAGTTTATAGTCCTTGGCAGAGATTAATCACACCTATTAGTTTAATAACCATACATTGACAATCTCATGATACCAAAAAAGAGAGAGTTTAATGATCATAAATTGACAATATAAAATAGTTTTATATTATTATTTTACACTATCAATGTATAATATATATATATATAGATGAATAGATATATTTTATTTTTTTGAAATATAACTCACTATCACCACACAATTATTTTATTTATAACATAATTACATTCTCATTTCTCTAATTATCTATAGTAACAATTAAACGCACTATTGTAATATTAAAGTAATCAAGATAATAAAGTCTTTCTAAAAAAAATGCAACAACGATAAAATATAACAAGTGGACTTTAAAAGTTGAAAAATAACTCATGGACACCACACACAAAATATAGTGTAAGCAAAATATTTTTTTTTAATTAAAAACACTTGTCAAACCATGAAGTCAATATCATGTTCTATTATGTTTATAGTAGGTAATTAAAAAAACATGAAACCTAAAGTCAGGACCTTAATCACCTTGTCTTCTACGTGTCATGCTTTAGTTAAAAACTCTTTTACTTTGTTTTTGTTCTTAATCAATTTGTTTGGACGAATTATTTCTATACGTCACAAGAAAGACAATATAAAAAATATATAAAGACCTTTGGATACTTGATTTTTTTTTCTATTTTCATTCAAAATGCATGAAGATAATATTCTATTTTATAAGTGATATATTTTGAATTAATTATATTATAAAAACATTTGTCTTGTTAAACCTTTTTAATACAATTACATTGATACGAATCACTCTATTTTATATTTTGTCTTTTTCTCGTGCTTATGTTTTGTATCTTTCATATTATTTTAATCAATTATTACAAAAAAATTAAAAATTTAAATAAAAAATTCTATTTAAAAATAATATTATTTACAAATATTTGTAAACATATTATATTATTTGATTAACATGTTGAATATTCTTATAAAAATAATTTTATTAATCAATGATAATTATAATAACATAGGGAAGAAATAACTTTTATATAACTTTTTGATTTGCTAAAAATTCAAATAACCCTTTAAAATCTTTTAAATTTATAAAAAAATTTTAAATCTCACAAAATTTTTCCGTATGATATAAATATATTAAAATTTAAATTATAAAATCTTTAAAAAAAATTATAAATCATTACATTTTTATATAATTTTTTAAAACTTACAAAATTATTTTACATCAAAATAGTATTTTAAAACCACATTTCAATATCCCTTTGACGTAATAATTATCTAATAATAAAAAAATCATTCATAAAACGTTAACGTGAACATAATACGGGGAATGGATATAGAAAAAGGAAACAAAAAAGCATAATGAATAACAGCTATATACCCAACAATACTTATAAGATAACATAACGATGGCGACCTTGTTCTTCTGCGTCTCCAATCCAATCTCTCACAGCTCCGCATTCGCTTCCCTGAGGGTCCCACCCTTCTTCAACTCTCCAACGCTTCGCATCCCCGGCAGCGGCCGGACACGGAGGGGTTCGGCGGTGGCGGCTCGTGCGGGCCCCAGCACCAGCAGCATCCTGTTTGCCATCGCGCTCCCGTCCTCTCTCCTCGGGGTCACCATTTTAGCCGCACTTCGAATTGGTAATAAGCTAGACCGAGAATGGCTCGAGGAGGTAACCTTTCTTACTATAATACATAAGTGGTTTGGGCTTTTGTGTTGCTAGTAGAAACTTCTCACATGTCTTCCACATGTTTGACGAAATTCTCCATCTTCCTTTGATGCAATAGTTTAACTAATGGGCATAGAGTTAGCACTGGTGTTGCTTTTTGCAAGATGGGTCATAACCAAAATTTAAAAAAACTTTCTCGCATTTTCTTTTACCTTTTTAGCAAAATAAATAAATAAATAAAATCTATTTGTCATTTTACAATATTGGATAAAATATGTTTTTTCTTTCCTTTTAAAATATGTCAATTCCTCGAAAGGTTCTATGAATAATGTTTTCGAACGCATCTGCTTAAGCTGCAAGCGTAACAAATTTTGTATTTTAGAATCCTAAATCCTAAAACAGTAAAAAAAACTTTTAAAATTTTGGAGAGATTAAAATCAAATTTAAGATATTTTAAAGAGATGAAAAATATATTTTATTCTAAACATTAAATATTTTCTCCTTATTATATATTCTATGCCATTTACTAAGAAGTAAGAAAAATATAAAAAAAGAATTTAATTAATATAAAAGATTAAAAGTATATTAATCAATTACATGTTTTTTTTATAAAATCTAAAATATTAATTAGATTACTTAAATTGGGTGACGAAGTTTTTTTTTAGAGTAAAAAACATAATGATCACACTAAGGTAAAAAAATCTAAAATTTTATTCTATTCTAAACTCTCCGCAGGGCACATTCTAGTTGTTGTTTGTGTAACAGTTTTAAATGTCAAAACAAAATGACAATTTCTTTTGACATGATTTATTATTAGTTGAACTAATTCTCATTGGCAAAATCAAAAGTTAGTTATAAAGAGATTAGATAGTGTGTCATGGCATCCTTTTAACACGTAATAAAAGAGATATGAAGAGGGAAGTTATGACATTAAACTTAAAATGTTAGAGGGGGATTTTTTTTTTTTATAGATACTAAAAGGTTTTTGTTCCTTAGGGGAGCAGGTACCCCTCCAAAGACATACCTAGTTCCGTCCTGAATAAGTACATTCAAAATTCAAAATTATAATAGGAATGTATTAATATTAACAAAGATGGGTTCAGTTAATAAATATTTGATTCATTCCAAAAAAGATGCGATTTGAGTTTTACGACTAATATAAAATCCTCGTTGATGAATAATACTTTTATAAATGCTTATTGAGCCTTCTTAAATATTAGTATGCATTGCTAACATGAACCTCAATCTCAACCTGGTTTGAGATCCTATCTAAGAAAATTTCCAGGTTGTAGATAATTTAGCACGAAATATTTGCTTATACCTTTTAAAACAAGTTGCGTCCAGACTCAAGAAGGTTGTTGATAATTTTTCAGCATAAGGTGATTTGTTTTAAATTCCTCTCAGTATCAGACTTATTTAGCTGTTTCAGCCATAAATGAAAGTTTCTCTTAAGTTTTGGTGAAGCGAGAACTGTTTGATTGTGCCATTCTTACGTGTATGTGTGTTTTTTAAGTGTGGTGCTTCAAAGAGTCTTATCAGTTATCATGAGTCGTGTGGCAATAGAGGATTAAAGAATAAGAGGGAGATAGATATCTCCCTACATAGAAAGAGTGTTAACACTTCGATTATTATGAAAAAATATCAAGTGATCAAAATTAAAATAAAGTTATATAAATTTATCTTTTAATTTTACCATTTGGATTTATAATTATTTATTTCTCACCAGAATTCTCATTCTTGAAACACTTATTCTACTATTAGACCCTAAATTTTTTATAACATCTATAATGGCCATTTTGATAAAATAATTTTTTTTTTGTCTTGATTCCAATTTAAGACTAAATAAATCTTTGAATGAACTCTTGTATCTGAAATTCTTTCGCTTGATATTCCATTTCCATAAAGAATATAATCAATAATACCTACATTTCCACCAATCTGAGACAGAGTCACCAGGCAACATGCAGAAAGGATATGTGATTCTATCTACCAGCCCAATAAAGTGTATCAAATCTACTTGTCCCTTTCATGTTTCTAACTGTGTGGAATTGAAGACTCCTAAGTGAACCCTATTAACAATATTCGTCAGTTATTATCCGATTTGATAAATAGTATGCTGAATTAGAGATAATTCTTGTTACGAGAAAATTGATTTTATGTTAAAAATGGTTATTTCCCCTATTTGTTGACATATTTTACAAATATCAGATGGCAAAAAATGAAGCTTTAAAGGAAGATGATGAATATGATGATGACGACGACAACGATAACGATGATGACGACAATGACAATAAAAAAGATGACATTATGAAAACTCATGTGCGAGAAGAACCTGCCGATCAAGAAGAACCTGCCCTTCCACATGCTCGCAACAGACCCAAAAGGGAAGCTTAAAATTTCCTGGTGTCTATAAATAAATCTATATTATCTAGGATGGGCTGCAGTAGATAGATCAGCAGCCTTATTTGTAGAGGGAGAGGGAATGTGTCTTTCTTCAAGCTTCAAGTTTCCCTCAATTCATGTTGCATTGCTTAGCTTGCCATCAAATCTATTGAAAAAGGAGTATTTATGTAAGATGAATCTAGTATGTAACCTTATAAAGGTTTATAATGTAATAGAGCATATCATTTTTCCAGTTGTAAGTACAAATACTGTTTATTTTGAAAATACCAATTAAAAGATAAGGTAGATACGCTATATTTTCATAGTTTTCGCACCTAAACGTGAAAGCGTGGTAAAAATAGCTTTGTTTCATTCTTGATTTTAACATGGCCATGAGGAGACACAAATTCCTTTGCTGTTGTCCCAAACACAAATCCCATTGCACTTATCTTGGAAAAGGAGTAATTACCTATTTCAAAAATTTTTGCCATCTAACTAACATTGATTTGACACAAGTGGTAGCTGCTTGTGTTTCTTAATCAAGATGTTAGAGGTTTGAATTTGGATAAGGTATGAAAGAAAATTATGTTGGAAGGAAAATATTGATGGATTCCTGTAATCGCTTGAAGCCTTAATGTATACTTGGAAGACTAGAATTATGTGGAAGCTATTTGAGAATAAAAGGTTGAGAATAAAAGGTGAAGAAACTAAAAAATGGGGGAAAGAAAGGGATGAAGGAATTCGCCACTCTCTTGCGTGTGAGGAAGATAATTTGATATTTGTCAAAACCTCTTGAAAACTTGATAAAAACATAAAGCTCTTGTACAAAATAAGAAGATGAAAAATTCTAGCACAAGTTGCTAAACAAACATATCAATTCTATTCAAATGAATTCAAAGTTATGGATATAGGGGGAAAGGGCCTTTATATAGGCTTCCCTCATGCCTAAGGGTGTTTGGATGGTAGCATAACATATCTTGCTACCAAACCTACTACTAGACTAAGCTATCCTGGAATAAGACTAGCTTATCCTAATTTATCCTAATTTCGAACCAAACAAGCAATCATCTAGTGTATAAGCTAAGGTTTTATAAATGATCTTGAAATGAGATTCAAATAACATTCTCATGTTTTTGAGAGGTCAAGGAGCAAGCCCATACAGAGTATAGAATTGAGCTTGGGCTTGTGCATGAGTCATCCAAGCTTCTAAGTAATTCCACTTTCTAAAGCACTTCTTTTTGTAGTTTTCTTAGCTTTTCTCTTGTCAATGGGCCTTTAAGTACTTAGTTATCTTCTGCCTCTTGAGAATCTCCTTTAGGGCTACCTAGATCCTTATCAGACTCCCATTCTTCAAAAGAATTTTCCTTCAAATTCAAGTCTAAAGTACCTGAAAAAGAAGATAAGTTTGAAACATTAAATGTATGACTCCCTTCGTAGGTTTGAGGCATCTCACGGATATAAACATTATCATTTATTTTCTTTATGATTTTAAGAGGTCCATCTTTAGGAGGGAGTAGTTTAGATTTTCTCAAGCTAGGAAACTTTTCCTTTCTTAAATGAATCCAAACTAGGTTGCCTTTTTAAAAAACTTTTTGTATTGTTAGCCTTTTCTGCAAATTGCTCTATTCACTTTTCAATGTGAGATTTTACTTTAGCATGTAATTCTTTAACAAATTTAGCTTTAATAATTCCATCACAGTTAAGCATAGAGTTCATATTAGGCATAGGTAATAAATTAAGGGGGTTAAGGAATTAAAACCATAAACCAGCTCAGAAAGGGTATGGGCTATAGTAGAGTTAACCACTGTGTTGTAGGAAAACTCAATATCGAGCAATTGTTCTTCCCATGTTCTCAAACTTTTACCCATGAAACATCTCAAGAGTTGGGCTAGAGTCCTATTTGTGACCTCAGTCTAACCATTAGTTTGAGGATGACACGTTGTAGAGAAAAGAAGCTTTATACCTAACTTACTCCATAAAGTCCTCCAAAATCAATTGAGAAATTTGGAGTTCTTGTTAGAAACAATGGTCCTAGGTAGACCATGTAACCTCACTACTTTCCTGAAAAAAAATGGCTATAATACATGCATCATTAATTTTATGGTGTGAAATAAAATGAGCCATTCTCGAAAATATATCTACTACCATGAAAATAGAATCCTTTCTAGTCTTAGATCTAGGCAAACCCAAAATAAAGTCCATAGAAAGATCTGTCCATGGCATAGATGGAACATGGAGAGGTGTATAACAACCTTGGGTTTGAACTTTCGCTTTCGCATACTTAAAAACCAAACACTTATCACAAATATTATGAACATCTCGCTTCATATGCGGCCAAAAGAAGTGTTCCAACAAGGTCTTGTAAGTTTTATATTCTCCAAAATGTCTCATGAGACCACCTTTGTGAGCGTTACCTTCGTGGATATAGAAGCCTCCATTTGCTCTTGTAATGCAAAGATAATAGATTTCTACAAAAAAAAAAAAAAACTCATCTTTAAGGTATAATTCTTTTAAATGCTCAAAATCCAACAATTTAATCTCAAACATAGACAACAAAGAATATATTCTAGATAGAGCATCAACAACAATATTTATTTTTTTCTATTTATGCTTAATGATATAAGGGAACTGCTATAGGAACTCTATCCATTTTGCATGCCTTTTGTTAAGCTTAGTTTGACTTCTAAGGTGTTTAAGGGCTTCATGATCACTATGTATCACAAATTATTTACCATATGCAGAGAAATTTATTTGACAATTTTTAAGCTTTTCACTAAAATAAGCAATGAGATGACCCTCTTGTAATAAAACTCCTCCCACTCCTACATTGAAAGCATCACACTTTAGTTCAAAGGTCTTACTAAAGTTAGGTAAAGCTAGTATAGGGTATGGGTCAATTTCCCCTCAAGAGCTTGGAAAGATCTTTCCTGCCTATCTTCCCATTTAAAACCTATCTTTTTTTACTATCTCATTTAAGGGTGCAACTAGGGTATTAAAAGTCTTTGACAAAACGTCTATAAAAACTAGCTAAGCCATGAAAACTCCTAAATATCTTCTATTGACTTAGGTGTTGGCCAACTTTAAATAGCCTTCCTTTTTTTGGGATCTACTTTGACTCCTTCAAAGCCAATTACGTACCCTAGAAAAATGACCTTTGATGTACAAAATGTGAATTTTTCAAGGCTAACATACAAACACTCTTATTTAAGCAACAACAACCACTTTTTACATGCACAACATGACCATCCATTCAACCAGAATAGACCAATATATAATCAAAGTATACCACTATGCATTTACCAATTAGTGATCTAAGAACATGATTCATCAATCTCATGAAAGTATTCGGGGCATTAGTTAACCCAAACAACATAACCAACCATTCATAGAGTTCAAATTTAGTTTTAAAAGTAGTTTTCCACTCATCTCCTTTCATACGAATTTGATGATAACCACTTCGTAAATCAATTTTGGAAAATACACATGCACCATGTAATTCATCCAATAAATCATCTAGGTGAAGAATAGGGTGGTAAGGTCGACCAATGGAAACTTCCGATTCCAAACCGAGGAAGTGTTTGAACCTCCAAATAGAACTGACTTCCAATCTGGGTCGATTGGTAAGGTCACCTCTAGAGAAGACGCAGGAGAGGTCACATCGATGACTTCTCGACGGCACTTCCTAACCGACTCCTTAGAAGGGGCGGTCAGGGTTTGTAGGAGCTTGTGGACGACAGGATGGACTCTACTGTGTAAAAAGCTACAACACAAGTAGGACTCGACGTTTTCTTTTTGCAAAACACTTTGAGCTTGGACAGTGTGAGGCCTCTTACAAAGAAATTAGAGTCATTAGCAACCGATCACAACAATGAGGTAATAAAAAGCAATTCGATTATATTATCACCATCACAGAGTGGGCAACTTCAACCATATCAGCCAGGGCAACAACAGTCTCTACATAGTCAGCACTCTTGGCCAACTCAAGTCAAAAACATCTACTAAAGCTGGGGAAGCCTCAATCATCTTTGTAGAGTCAAAAAACACCATCCATGAGGCGGTAACTTCAGCCCTCTCAACAGAGTCAGCAACCTCAACCACAGATGTAGAAACTTCAATCATCTCAGCAGAGTAAAAAAACCCTCTATAGAGTCGACAATTTTCGACATTACATTTTATTGTTGTGACTACTGAAGGTTGTACTGCTACCACTTTTGTATTAACTATCATTCATGCACCTGTACCTGCACTAACAACATTACTAACTTGTGCACAATTAGAATCTTGAGTTAGAATGTTATAGGTGTAATTACAATCAGTAATAGAATATCCCGAATTCAAAATGTTAGATAATTCATAATACAACTTAGCGACTATTGTGGTAGTTCCTTGCCACTTATATTTTCCTCTAGGGGACTGGGCATGGTTTGAGGAGGATTATGTCCAAATCTCTTCGAATGGAGCTGATTTGCAATGGTGGTTAAATCTCTAATTTGTGATCTCAAATCCTGCAATGCAGCATGGATGTCCTCTTGGAATTTCATGTTGTTCATTATTAGTTGCTTCATGAACTGATCCAACGAAGATGCATTAACAGGTTGCGGAACCGATTATTGGAAAGGTGGCGGTTGAGATTGCAGCGATTCGGTGTCATACAAAATAGGACACGTGTTGGTGGGATGTCCTCCAAAACTACACATGCCACATTCTTGCACTGATAGCCTATTGTGGTATTGCCTAGTGGCTACCTCCTTCCTCACTCCAGATGCAGTCAATCCCATAGGGCATTGTCGAGTGTTACCTGCAAAATCATAAAACTCAGGCAACACATGGGTTAGTCCAATGTAATAAGGTTCACATGATCGGGGCTGGTCCTAGTCGGAATAACGCAGACCCCCCGGTTGGGACATCATAGCATGCATAGTTATTCCCTCCGAGTTAGAACCAGCACAAAAGAATTATCAGGATAGCTAAGATTAGAGGATTTTAAAAGCGGTACTAGAATCAGGATGAGATGCACAGGTATTATTAACAAAATGATACAAAAACAACAAAAATAGCAGATGCTACTACAATTAAAAATTCTATGCAAAAACTAAAAATACAATTATGCAGAGAATGTAGGAATTAAAACGAAAAAGATTTATGCAAAAAGTAGTTCACAAAATATAGAAAGAAAAATACTACAAAACTACAAGGTAGAAAACAAGATTAGACTGAAATTGGAACTCATGATTGCCTGACGGTGCAAAGTATTCACAATCGGACTCGACTATACATGCAACTAGACTCGACATACACTGCGCAAAGTATTCACAATCGGACTCGGCTATACATGCAACTAGACTCGGCATACACTGACCTTACACATAGGGATCAGGCACATGCAAAATTCATAACACCAACCTCGACACATACAACAATAATTTATTAAAAACATAATCGAAAACTCAGACTACGCATGTATACAGATTTAGACGTAATCTAGGCATGCGAAAAACGCAAATTTAACTTGATACCAAAACAGACTCTTCATAAAAACAAAGACTTGAAACGCAAGGGAATAGAGACACGGTAAACTAAAAATAAACTCGATAAACTACAAAATAACCAGACTCAGTATGACAAATAAATGGACTTAGCAGTTAGTAAGCACAAAAAGAAAAATAGACTCAGAGTTAGTACCTACAGACATAATAGTTAATGACAAAACAGAGTAAATAGTAAAAAAAAATTAGAGTCAATAGTTAGCAAAGAAAAACACTCAGTTAATATATTAAAGAAACAGACGTGACTGCTAATACTTAGACACGACACTCTATTGACTCGAGTTCGCTTCTAATCAGACTCGACACACTAGTAACACAAAACGTGTGTCCCCAGCAACGATGCCAATTTGATAGTTTATAAGAATGTCGTCACTTCTTCTATAAAAATACTAGATTTTCCTATGTTAATGGTAGCACAGAGTTAACCTAGGTCATTCTTCTCAAGGACACCTGGTTCTTGTATTTTCTAGGGTACAACGCTGAGATATATGCAAAACAGAGCATGTAGAGGGTGGATTCGGCAATTAAAGGTAAACAGGGGGGTTTTGTTGTAAAGTAAAGCACAGGAAACATAAAGTGTGGGAAGTAAATTGTCTAACTAGGAAAATAACTAAAGGCTACAAACGTAAAGGCAACGATATCTAACTACAACTACTCGAAATATATATTTAACATACCAAATACAATGGGATCAAGGAAATGGTTCTGCTTCAGATTCCTAGCATGCAAGTGTCTCCTCGCCAACCTATTTCCTAAGGCGATCGCCTAACGTTCATCCGTTACCGACTGAGGGCTTATGCAACCGCAGCCTCAAGTGAGTAGGGATTAAGCTTGTGGTTAACGTAAATTATCTAATGATTACCTATAATGTTGCCTAGGTAGTTTCCAGCCAGACCCTAATCTAAGCGTGATTTATTCTTATCATGTACAATCATAACAAAATCAAGAACAAATTAAACTATAGGACTTATAAACATACAAGTACAAAAGAAACATAGTCATTTATTGATTGACAAAGTACCAATACAAGTGATGGATTCAATGGAAAAGGATGGTCTCAGCTTCCCACGATGAATGCCAATAGTAGCTGTAGTGTTCCACCTATAATGACCATCGTCTGAGGGGTTGAATCACTAAGCAATGTGCCAACGCATCCTGCCAGTCTCCTCTTAGCCACCGGCCGCTACCCAAACATAGGTCCTGAGTTCACTCGAGAATAAGCAAACGCCGTACTGAACAAAGAGTGATGACGTGAAACACAAAGGTGAACGATGGAGTGTGAGTGAGTATTGGCAAAGCTTTGGTACTTGCTAACCAAAGAACTAGCTAAACTTCCCTATTTATACAGGTATAGCCTAACTAACTTCTAACAGAAATAACAATTAGCTGTCTTGTTGTAACAAAATTAACAGACTAAAGTAACTAACGAAAATAACAAACTCAACTAATTAACCGTTTTCCTAAATGACACGTGTTGGAATTGCTGGAATGGCTTCGATGTCTACTTGCTGGGACAGATCCAGACAAATGGGAGTCGGCACATGGAGTCATCCTCATAAGAGTCGGTATCCGGTTAGGACTCGGCATCGGTTAGGAATCAACATCCAATTTATACGCGGACATGGAGTCGATCCTACGGAGTCGTCTCTACAAGAGTCAGCTTGGTCCGACCGAGACGCTTCCGATTGGGCTTGGAGTCGGTAGTTTAGAATCGGCATACAAAGCCTTCATGTGGAGTCGGCTAGAGACAGAATCGTATTGGTTGGGACATCTTTAGTGTTGGGACGCCTTTGGTCTCGGTTTCAACTGGCCGAGACGCATTCGGCTGGTCAAGATGCACTCAATCTCAGTTGTATTGGCCTGGAAGACTCGATCTCGGTCTCGGCTGGGACGACTCGGGACTCCAGTTTTACCTACAAAATAAGACTTCTCTTTTTGTTAGCTAAAATTAGCAAATTCGCATGGATTTGTATTTTCCTTATTTTAACCGAAGAAATCTGAATCTTAACTAATATGTGATTCTTAACTATAATTTAGAATCTAATCTACCCATATTAAGACCTTATTAGGGGGGTTAAAATAGGAATTATCAAAAGGTCAACCACCACATTCAATAGCCCATCACCCATCACTCCCAATCAATGGTGCACGAAAAGCGTTGCAAAGCATCATTACATCAAAAATTCATAGGTGTCACGCGTAGACATAGGCCTACGTGCTCACACGAGAATCAACCTGGCCTACAAAGGATTTTCACTCGCTCAGCACTTGTGGGGCTGTGGACTAGGGGACTGGCCAAATGCCGACTAGATATCAAAAATAAAATGGCGGCCAAACCTCATAACTATGGGGACTGACAGGACATCCAGGTGTCAAGGCAACATCTCAACCACTCGATGCTCTAAAGCACTTTTCGCTCGCTCAAGGCTTGTGGGGCTATTAACCGGACGGCCAGCAGGTCCCTCAAGTCGTGACACAACTTGGTCAATCTCGGATCAAGATCGTACAAATCGTATTTAATGCTAAAGTGAGATGCCACCTAACATAGAGGCACAAGTCAGATAACACGACTCTAGGACAAACGGCACCCCCTGAATGGGGCAGAGGTCAAAAAGCCCAAATGACACCCTGATAGGGTCAGAAGGAGACCCTAGTGTCAAGTGACATGACAAAAAGGTAGCCCATGGAGACGACTATAAAAGCCGATATAGGGACAACAAGGAAGAGTTTTGAAACTTTGTGTACACTTTATAATCTTCTCTTAAGTATAGACGTGAACAATACTAATTACATAAAAGGGTGAAGGCCGAAGTACAAGGAGATCTCTTTAGAATCCAAAATGGCAAAATCATAAGTTCGATAATTATAATAAGTGTCGTTTGTAAAAGATAGCAAGCTTTGCACCCAAGTCAACTCCTTTCCTTTTAAGTATTGTATATCAATATATCATATTCTTTCCAATATTCTTTCACTCAATCTGAATTCTTCCAAAACCCTGGGTATCCACTCCATGAGTCAAGTAATTTGTTGACCTTTCCCCAGAGATACTTGTAAGTCGTAACAATTCAAACAATGCAAGATTATCACTCCTTATCACTCCTTAACTCACGAAAAGAAGAGAAGAAACAAATAGCCCACTAATTCTCTACTTTCCCAAAGATACCAACACCTAGTTGTAATTTTAAAGTAATAACACCAAATGATCCTGTTTATTCAACCTTCATTTAATCTACTTGTTTTCATCTACCTAACAGTTAGGAACCCGGAACAGAAAATAGAGAAAAGGAAAGAAAGATTGTATTTCTTAATTGATTGCAAAAGATCAAAACAAAGGAGAGAGAACTCTCCTCCAATTGTTTTCCCTTCACAAAGAATTTCTCCCTTCACAAGGAGACGGTCGATTTACAAATGATGATAGATTTGAATGAATTCCCTTCCCTACAGTCCCCTATTTATTTGTCACTAACTCTTACTAATTTTCTAACTATCCTAACTAACTCCCCCTTCTCTACAATCCTAACACTAACAGATGGCAAGAGGGCAATAGTTACAAATGATGACAGATCTGAAAAACTAAATCAAAATTTCCTCATTATAAACATAATCAAGCCATTTTCCAAAACTCAATCTTTGGAGATAAATAGATAATTGATATTAAAAACAAAAAAGAAATGTATGATTATCCTTGGTTGAATTAAATTTATAATGACAAGCTTTTCAATGATTATGTCTTAGTTGTGTGTCCTGTGTGTAAGGCAAGTTTTATCCCATTAAGGTTGGTATAAGTCGGCTTGTCGCAATAAACAGATTGTCTTTGGTAGTCCAAAAAAGGAGTAAGTTTAGCATAGTCTGAACAATATTATAAATAAAAAATGTTTCATATGCTACAAGTGACTTAGCATGTCAAGTAATTACCTTCAAGGGCAGAACACATAATCAACACATACATACGTAAAGGTGTCTTTCTTGCTCTATTGCTTGCAGAGTTAGCCTCAACCATGTTTTTATCTAAGTCATGTGCAGCAGCAACAGAGATGGCTAGAAGTCCAGTATGAGTACAACCATAGCTCATCTTTGTAAAACCTACCCACATGCTTTTGGAATAATCTGGCAAATTTAACAAGGGTTAATACATAGTTCTACAAACTTATAACAAACATGCCATTAATTTGGATATAATAAAAGAAAGATCAATAAAAGTAAAAGTAAGAATATTGAAAATGTTCAGATTTTTTGTAGTTAATTAAATCCAACAGTGAACAGTAACTATCCTACTTCAACGTGAAAAGGCTAATTCTCTAAATCATCTCAGCACCTGAAAAATGGCCCTGAAAGTAGCTAATTCTCTAAATCATCCCAGCACTTGAAAAAAGGCCCTGAAAGGTAGCTGAAAGGCCTTTTTATTTGGTTCCGATGAGGGTCCTAAGACCTGATGTGGGGATGGAGAAAGGTGGATAAAGTGTGAGCAGAGAGATTTTGCATAAATTCTTGTATCATAGGAATACTCTCAATTATATACTTTACATATACAAAAATGTATATTAAATTATATTCCATTCTTCATTCCACAATTCCATTTACACCCATGAAGCATGTCAGAGCTTAGAGCTTAAGCTATGGTTTGATGTCAGTTGACCTTTCTGGAGCAACTTTGTTTTGGTAAAGGATACAATCTATGCAACCTGGAAATTTATGCCTTCATTACACACCAGTCCAATGTGACTGGATGTGCAACAATATCCAGCAACATGTGTCTAATTCTTGGAATGATACTATTGTTCACAGCCACGAAATTGAAAATATAAGATATCAGAAGGAAGATAATCCAGAACCAGATAAAAACAATGGTTGATCCTCCCAAATGCCTTTCTGCACTTAACATGTTGAACAAAAATGAGAACAATCAGTCCCCACAATTATATTCAACTTGGCAACAACTTACAGCCCTTTGCTTTTAATTTAGATTCTAGACCAAAGAACTTCAAGCTTGATAGCACCAAGTCTGCCGTCTTTCTCTTCATGTGATCAATTAGTAATTCGTCATACACAATTGTATCGGATTCTGTCAAGAAGTTGCGCTCCCTCAAGTTTGAGAAAACCTTCCTGGCCTCTTCAATTGTTCCATGCTTACACATGCCGGAGATGATTGCAGAATATATGACATTGTTTAGTGTGCAGCCTTGTTCCATCATCTCATTTAATACATCAATCACCTTCTCAGCATTTGATTTGCATGCATGAACAACGGTAAGACTATACTTAAACTCCATTGGCCCATCACTAACATTGCCTAAGCAATCACGAACAAGCATCATGGCTTCGTCAATCTCTCCAATTTTGCAAAGCCCTTTAGCGAGACTACTATAAGCTTCAACAGAAGGAATGCAAGACATCTCAATGATCATATTGTGACATACACATGCCTCTTGAATTTCTCCAAGGTCAACAAGGCATAGAATCGCAATACTATATGTATACGAGTCAGGTTTCAAGCTTAAGCCTTTCATTTCATCGAATAGTGATAAGGCTTTCTTCACCACACCAATTTTGCAAAGAGAATCCATAAGAATATTGTATATTTCAACACTAGCATAACCTTTTTCCTTCAAGTGAGTAAATCCATCCAACGCCATTATCGGCCCCTTCTTCTCCACCAAAAGGGAGAAGAATTTGGAAAGATCAGCAACAACAGGAAAACCCAATTTCTGCATCTGCTCAAGCAACGTGCAAAATTCTTCCATTCTATTTTCTTCGGCATAAGCCATCAACAATGGTTTGACCGTTAAGAAGTCCGGCTCAAGCCCTTCCCGTATGGTCACTTGGAAAAGCTTGTAAGCCCTCTGAACCCGATTCAAACTGCACAAACCTTCAATAAGTGAATTATAAATCCCCAAATCAGCCCTATACCCGGATCCTACCAAATCCTTCAACAAATCAAAAGCCAATCCAACCTCACCCACGGCCACAAACGCCTCAACCAACGATCCATATATCGCCCTATCCACCAAGCAACCCTTACTCTTCATCTCCTTGAAGAACTCATAACCCTCCTGAACCCTCCCCCCTTTGGCCAGCCCCAAAATCAAAGTAGCATAAGCCATGACATCCGGCTCCACCCGGTCCCTCTTCATCTCCTCCCAAACCCTCAAACACGCGTCCAAATTCCCCGCCGGCACCAGAATCTTCACCAACGCCGTGTATGCAAACACGTCCGGCTTACACAACCTGTCCCTCATCCTCCCCAAAACCTCCAGCATCTGATCAATCCTCCCAGCCTTGCACAGCGCCTTCACCAAAACCATGAATGTGACACTCTCCTCAACCAACCCGTCCTCTCTGAAATCGTCATAAACTGACAACGCCAAGTCCAAATGCCCCGTCCTAACCAGCGCGTCCATGATCCTGTTGTAGAGAAAGACCCTGGGCCTCACTCCAAACTTGTTACGCATCTTGTCGTACACGTGGTAAACCCTAAGCCCTCTATTGGCATCGCAGTGCATCCTGATCAGAATCTCGAACTGCTTCTCGGTAGGGGGCTTTCCGTGGGAGTCCATGAGTTCGGGGAGGTGGTCGGCCGCCCGGAATTGGTTGTTGCGGTTCAGGCAGTAGGCGAAGGCGTTGTAGGAGGCGAAATTGTGATTGTAGCCTCTCTGGTTGCCCGCCCAGTGGAAGAACTTGGAGGCGAGGGCGTGGTTTGGTTGGGCCTTGAGAACCTCCGCCACCAAATTGGGGGGCACCCTGCGGAGCTTGTTGAGCTCGGCGACCACGTTGGGGCACCAGGTGTTGCCGCTTTTGCGGAAGGCGTCCAAGATGAAACGCGCGATCGGGGAGAGGCGGAGGGAGGCGGAGAATGGGGTGGATGGGTTTGGGTTTGGGTTTGGGTTTAGGTTTAGATTTGGGTTGGAGAGGAAGTGTGGGTCCCAATTTTTTATGTTGAAGGGTTTCGGTTTCGGTTTCAGTTTCGGTTTCGGGTGGGAAGGGGTGTTGTTCAGGGTCTGCCGGTTGGAGAAGAGACCGCCTCGGACGGTGGGGCGGTTCTGGGAGGGCTTGCGGTGGCCGTAGAAGAAGTAGAACTTGTTGGTGTTGAGTTTGGTCGGGTGAGCTGCTTGTGGAGGCATTTTTAGGATTTCAAAATTGTTCTGTCGATTGTTGTATTAGACTATCAGTTGGTGTTTTTGCTCGTTGCTGCTGACTAGGAGGAAGGTTGGAGCACTTCTCACTTCTTCGGTCATTCAGTCAAGTAACAGAACAAAAATAAAGAGCCACGGATTTATTTAAATTTACGAAAATAATTTATGACTTTTATATTTTTTTTAATTTTTTAATTAATTATACTTTATTTTTATTACTATTGTTATTTTATAAAGGGTTTAATATCTTTCTCGTTTTCGAGTCTCTTGATATTTTTACTTTAGTTTCTAAACAAAATATAGATTAGTCTTTATTTTTTATTTTTATTTTATTAATATTTTTTTGTTCTTGTTAATTTTTTTCGTACATTAGTTATCATGTCATCCATTAATATGAAATGACAATCATACGTAACTTGTTTGGTAAATTATGATGTTTTTAGTCCTTATCTTTATACAAAATTTATGGTTAGTCATTCAACAATTTCTTAATCAATTATAGTTCTTCAATTATTGTTCATCACTATTTTTAATTATTCCTATTATGTATCATTCATAAACGATAAGGTGGAAGCCAAATTGATAACCATGTGACTTGTCATGTGGATTATTAGTTTGGCATAACAATCATTTGATAAAAATGTTGTTGGTTTAAGACATTTTTTAGTGATTATAAGGTGCTACAAAATTTTGACAGTTTTACATTGAAAAAAGGGTTTGAAAATTTAAAAGAAAAAACAAAAAAGGAGATGTAATAAACAAAATCAATAGTCCACGATGTACAAATCAACAACCCACTTTAAAATTCTCGTGACTTCAGAACTTGTTGATGTCATCTCATTCTTGTGATTAAAATGAAAGCTTTAGCATTTTTTGAGAAGTGGAGTTGGAAATTGGGGTTTGAAAGAATTCAAAGATTGAGGATTCTTTATTTTGGTGTATAATGGTTTCCCACTGAATTTGCAACGTTGTAGAACTAAGTATGGCAAAAAAAACTCATTCTCATAGATACTTATGGGTAAAACCTACTATAGATATAAAATAGATAGTCAAATAGATACTTGATTATTAATGAACAAGGTAGATAGTAAGGTACACTTTCTGAATGTATAAAATCTTCAAAAGATTTGTAGCATTTTAGAATTGTTAGAAAATGTCTCGAACCAACAACATTTAGCACGTGACTGTCATATTAAACTAGTAGTCAACATGACAAGTCACATGACCGTCAATATATTTAATAGGAGCAACTAAAAACAATGATGAACAATAGTTGAAGAACTAAAATTGGTCAAAATATTGAGGGACTAAAAGTGAATTTTATAAAAAGATAAGGGACTAATATTAGTCCAACAAATTGTTAAGGGACTAAAAATGAATTTTGTGAAACGATAATGGATTAAAAACATAATTTACTAAAAAAAATTACACTTGGTACCATGTCATATTAGTTGATAATATGAAAATTCATGTAGTGTCCAATGTGATAATCACACCATCACTTAATGAGGAAACTTAACGATTTAGACAAAAAATATTTACAAAGTAAAAATATAATATAATGATACAGAGGCCAGCACAACTAAATAAGCTAAGTGTGAAAAATTAAATTTAATAAAATTTTTAATTAATTTAATTTTAAAAATAATGGATAAACTTTTTCTTTTCTCATAATATACATCAAGTATGAATATAAAACCATATGTACTACTTGTCGAACGAATGAAAACATGCATTATAAAATAAAGTAGAAAGTATCCATAAAATTCCATTGTTTTATTTACTATAAAACGAGCATTTTTGAATTCTAAAAGAGAAAATTATTTTTAGATATTTAAATAGATGAATGTCAGTATCTCATACTCTTTTGCACACTTTCCTTTCATCACTCTATTATTAGGTGACATCTGTTTTTGGGTACACTAACCTGAGCTACTCTTATTGGTGGAGTTAACATGAGATTTTGCCCCATAATTGAGCATTATGGGATATTAGTAAAAGATTTTTTTTATGACTGTTAAGGCTTGTCCCAAAGTGATTAGTTACTCGTGTGTACCGAGAAGTTCAAGGTTTTACTAAAATAACCAAACAAACAAGTGGAAATTGTTTGTCTTTTAATCTAAATGTTAACTTTGAATATCAAAAACTATATTGAGAAGGAAATTGATAAAAATTTTGCAATTATTTCATAAATATCTAAAAAGAATAACCAAAGGGGGTTTTATATAATTCTCATCAGAAGCTTGCTTGCTCACGGTAGCAATATAGGCCTCGGTGGCTCCTAAACTATCTATATATATATATTCTCATTATGGGGTTTATTATCTATGTTTTATATAATTAATACTTCTCGAGCATCTGTCTGAACGATGTGCCTTGGCAAATAAGTTTTCCAACGTTTGTATTGGCTTTATTAACGGGCAAGTTAAATGATATGTATTACATTATTACTGCTTTTCGTTTTATATATTTAATTTATCAAGTTTTTTTTTAACTTATTTAAAACGTAAAATTTGTTCATTAAATATATTTACATAAAAATTATAGAAATTAATTAATATTTAAAGTAAAAAAAATTATAGACAAGATAAAAATGATGAGAAGAGTAAGTTTCAAAAACAATTGGAAAACTAAAATTTTTATATCAAATTTTTTCTAGAATTTTATGGAATTCACTTTTTCTTGTTGTGGTTTTTATTATTGTTAACGTCTATAACCTCAGCCTACGATCCTTATATACAATATGTACACAAATGTTACTTGTCTCCTCACATTTCTTTTTAGGCTTATATCCTCATTCCCATGTATCATTTTACGGCTTCCTGCTTTCTTGTCCCCTACCGTCCCTACTTTCAAGACAGTGCATATCAGAGACAAAATGAGGTGTGTCAGAGTTTGTTCAGGAGCACGCTCTTTACTTTCCTCTACTTTGTCAAGAAACTTTTCCCAGCGTGATAAATGTGGGGAGTATGGACATGCTAAGTCCCGCCCAATCTAATGATTGACCAGTACACAATCCCTCAAGCATCAATCGTAATGAGTTCGTTTTACCGGATGCTTACTCTACACAACCGGACGTGGTGGATAGGAGGGACAGGAGGACCGTAGACCGATTGGTATGCAGCCCCTCTAGCGTCGCCTCAATGGGGCATCTCAAATTTTAAGTGGGATGAGTGACGATCAGTTGATCAGTCTTCATTAATAAGGCTCCTTACCCCTAGCAAAAAATTTTCTACAAGAGTCGTGTTTGCTTGGTAGGTTCCTCCTCATTATACGTGTCATCACCATTATTATGAGTGGTCGTTGCCTCCTCTCCCTACCATTGGATGTGGATCGTGCCTCATGACGCTTCGTTGTTAACCGTCAGATGAGAGCTTTGGTAACTTCCCATGCCTCTCTCCTTTTTGATTGATGGGGTGTACTTGAGACATCTTAGTTTAGTCTTTTCATCTTCCCCTTTTGTTCTTGACATTTTTCCGATACCTTTGCACCCATGATTTAGGAACTTCCTTGTCTCTCTCTTTCTACCAATCATCTCCAGGTGCTCCCTCGTTTCCTCGTGGTTTTCACCCTTCAACCTTCTTCGTTGTCAACCATGGAAAAAAAAAGGTAACCTTCTCAAACCCTTCATCCTCCATCTGCTTTTAGGGTTTTTCCTTGAGTTCTCTTTTTTGGGAATGGTTCTTTTCTAGTGGGTCCTTCCTTTGACCATGTGATTTTTGTCGTAGGGGGTGCCTTCGAAGGGCCATCCATTGCATCTTTCCCTCATAGTGAGGAGGTAATCAACCCCTCTGCACGAAACCTCTCCCTCAGCTTCCTCTAGTTCCTTAGAGGGAGGGGATCAGTCCTTTTGTATTTTTTATCGGGTATTTGAAGGAAGTGAGGTCTCTCGTGAGGACTCAAAAGGGGACTCTAACTAGATTGACGAGAGTGTTCTTGGAGTGTTCTCCATCTATACTAACCATGAATCTATTGAGGGGATGGGCGACACCATTTGCCACTAGGGACCTAGGTCATTGCAGGTTTTTCCTTGTTGGTCAGATGAACCCGTTTGTGGGGGGCCGATTGCTGGTGGGAGACCTTCTTTTACCTGTACGAGACTCTGTTGTTTAAGTTAGGAATACGGCTACCCTTCACTCAGTTTGAGCAGGCTATTCTTCGTACTTTGAACATCGCACCACTCAACTCCATCCTAATAGTTAGGCATTTGTTTGGACCTTCGAGCTGTTGAGTGGAGATTTAAAATGGGTGCCCTCTTTGGGTGTCTTCTTTTGGTTTTTTTCCTCCAATGGTCGAAGAAGGTGGGGTGGTTGTCCTTGAGCAGCTAGCCGAGACAGAAGCTGTTGAAACCCTTTCGCGAAAAGCTATAAGTTTTTAAGGATCAATTTCTTTAGGTTTGCCCTTGGGAGGTTGCTCCTACTCTGTTAACTGATTCCTCAGGTGACCCTTTCTTCTCCCTTTACTGAACAAAGCAGCCAGTTGTGTTTATAACCATTGAAAAGGAGGACTTAGAGGAATGGGAGTATGAATTTGTAAGGGAGCTCCAACGATTGTCGACCCTTTCTTATGTCGATCTGATTAAGATGGGTGATCGACTTCTTCCTCCTGTTTCCCCTCTTTTTTCATGTTCTACTCTATTTTATTAGTGGTAGCTTTCTTTTGTTACAGGTTACACATCCTTGGAGCTTAAGGCCTTGAAGAAAAAGGGAGCCTCTATTTCTTCCGCTCCTGCCTTGGCCTCTATTCCCACTATGTCTGCATAAAAAACCCTTGTCTCGCCTATGCTAGTTGTGTTTATCCAGCTGATTGTTGTGGCTTATCCTACTTTGCCCGATTCCACAGAGGATTTTGCCAGCATGGTGTTGACTCCTCCAATTGTGATATTAGACTCTTTGTCCAGCTCCCCAACTGAAGCCAATGCTGGTCTTGAGTGTACTAACAGGATAAGCTAGAAATGAACTTAGGAGGTGACAGACACTTAGACTAGGCATGTGAAGAAGAAAATTGTTCCCCCAAGAGGTGGCCTTCGATGATTTGACTCTACACCCTATAGAGGATTGGGCGTCTATTTTGGCCAATAGGCCTTTTAGCCCCTATATCTAGAAATCCTCACTTCCCCCTAGTTGATGTGGTGGATAAAAACCTAGTAGCTTCGTCTAATCTGACAAAGGCGGGCACTCTTGGAGTATATGGTTCTTTGCAAGCACTTCAAGGCTATGCTAGCTACTCGTTAGTGCTTTCTCGAGCTGCAGAATGGAAGTTTGGGAACTTGGGTAGTTTGTAGTAGAAACCGGTCGAGACTTCCTAGAAATCTCATGAGGAAAATGTGAAGTTGGGAGTGGCGCTCCATGATGTAGAGGAGAAATTGAAGTGCTATTGCCAATCAACTAAGAATCTACAGGATCAGCTTTCGTTAGCCATTATTCAGGATAAGGATAACTTGGTAGCTAAAGCGGAGTTTGAGCGCTCTCAAGAATTTCTCACAACTGAGCTTCAGGTGTGGAAGGATAAGGAGGCGGCTTTGGAAGCGAACAATCATAAGTTGAAGGTTGACAAGAAAAAGCTCAAGGTCGAGATTGCAAGGTTGGGGCAGTAAAATAGGAGGTGGAGGAGCGTTTGGGGACCGAAATAAATCAGTTGGGAGTAGATAAATCCAAGGCGGAAGAGCTTGTTAAGCAAAAAGATGAAGCTTTGATTGAGCAAGGCCTAGCCATTGTTGATCAATTCAAACTTGGTTTTGCTTGTGCCTTGGAACAAATTACCTTTCTGCATCCCTCTGTGGACGTCTCTAAGGTCGGCCCCTTCAAGGAGGTGGTTGAAGGTCGCTTAGTCGAAGTCGGCACCCTTCCCAACTCTCCTACCTCTTTACTTTTCTTAAAGGATGTAATAGAACATATCTACCATTTGGCTTTTATTTAAACGAGATGCGATTTTAGGACTCAATAGTTATACATTGATCTTCCCTTTGTCTTTCCTTTAGTTTTTCTATTTATTTTTATAAAGGTGGTGTGTTTTTCTTTTCAATTTGTCTTATGGTCACCTTTTTAAATATGCCATAGATCGAATCATCATTTTTCAAGTCTACTTAACCTAATTACTTCACTTAGGTTTTTGGTGCTTGGAGGGATCGTTGGTCGACCGCCTCTCTCAAGTCTCTAGTGCCTAGGGGATTGTTGGTCAACCACCTCTCTTGAGTCTTTAGTGCTTGGAGGGATCATTGGTTGACTGCCTCTCTTAGGCCTTTAGTTCCTAAGGGGATCGTTGGTCAACCACCTCTCTTATGTCTTTAGTTCCTGAAGGGATTGTTGGTCAACTACCTTTCTCAGGTCTTTAGTTTAGTATTTCTTGACATTTTTCTTGGGAAAGTGTTCTACATTTTTTAATCAACAAACATGGGTACATAAATGTTATGCTTTTAACTATAATACATACACAAACTCACCATATTCCGGGTACACGAGGCCCTCTTTCCATCTAGGTGCTCCAGTCGAAAAGCTCCTTTGCTTGCTTCCTCCACAATTCTGTAAGGGCCCTCCCAATTGGGTGTAAGCTCGTTGCTAGTGTTGTTTCTAAAGACCCTTCTTAGCATGAGGTCCCCCTTTTGAGCTTTCTGGGAAAGACCTTTAGATTGTATCGTTAAGCCACCCTTGCTTTGGTTGTGACCTCCTTTACATGAGCTATCTCCCTTGCTTCTTGTAGAAAATCTAGGTTAGCCTTGATCTCCTCCTTATTCTGGGATGGTTGGAAGAAAAGGGTTCTTAGGGAGGGTTCAATAATTTCTACCGAGATTATTGCATCTGTTCCGAATGTCAGTTTGAACGAAGTCTCCTATGTGGTGGAATTGGGGGTGGTGTGGTACGACCATAACACTTGGGGTAACTCCTCTACCCATCTACCTTTAGCCTCCTCAAGTCTCTTACTAAGGGCTTAGAGGATTATCCTATTGGCTAACTCTGCTTGTCCTCCTTTTAGGCATGCTTTCCTCGCTAGTTCTGCATGGATCTGACCGTGGTCTTGGCTCCTCAATGCCCCTGCACAAAATGTCCCAAATGGTCACTTCGAATTAGTTTCTCAATCTACAATTGTAGCATTCTACAGTTCTCCGTGGTGTGGCCACTGGTGCAGTGGAACTTGTACCATTCATCTAGCGACGACCCCATCTTTTGATCGGTTGGCGATGGGATGTCCAATAATTATGTGTGGCAAACCTCTTGGAGGATTTGCACTCGTCCTACTTTCAGGGGGGTGAACTGAGGCAGTAAAGCGTCCGTCTTTCCCCCTTAGCGGTGGTAAGTTTTCTGGTAAGAGCGGTTGTCGTTGTTCCCAAATGTCGATGTGTCCTTTTTTTGCGTGAATTCGGTCGGCCTAATCCTCCTCAACTTCGATGTGTTTCTTGGCCATTGTCCTTATCTCGCCCATGCTAGACGAGCACCTTAAGGCAAGAGAGTCGCTAAACTGCCAGACCCTCAGTCCTTTTTGGAAAGCCTTGACAACGAATTTCTGATTGGGGTCATTTACTTGGATCGTTGCACTATTGAACCGCGTAAGGTATTTTTTTAGGCTCTCACCCTTAGCTTATCAAATGTCGAAAAGGTTGGCCACCTCCAACCTTTTGACACTGTTGGCCGTGAACTGGGATACAAAGATTGTTGTCAAGTCGTTAAAGGTATGGATGGTTCTAGATGGGAGACCTACGAACCATTCCTCTCAAGGTGCCGAGGAAAAGCTTGCAACTGATGGTGTCACTCCTACCGCTAATGTACACTTGAGTTTGGAAAGCTTGGAGGTGAATGTTGGGATCTTGGGTTCCGTCAAAAGGGTCCACTACTAGCTCTAGGAAGTATGGTGGGATGACAGCTTGGTCAATCTCAAGGTTAAAGGGTTGTCCCTAGAAAGTGGGAAGTGGCGCTGCCTGAGGGATCGTTGTTATTTTTCATACCCTCCAATTGTCTTTGTAACTTCTCCTCACGCTCTACATCTATCCTCAATGCTTCCTGATGATGCTCCTTCGCCTCTTCCTGGTGTTGTGCTGCTTCTTGACTTAGACGTGCTTGCTCCTCACTTTTTTCTTCTAGGGCAGCTATTGTGCGAAGCAAGCGCTACATGGTGTCTTCGTCTCCTCCATTGTTGGAACTTGTTTGTTGTCTCGTCATTGGCATGGTTGTCTCGTAAGTCGTTTTGGAACTGTGGTCGCTGGGAAATGTTTTCTCGCAAGCCCTATGGTGGGCGCCAATGTTCAGGTCCATAACCTCAACCTACGATCCTCATTTATAATGTGTACACAAATGCTACTTCCCTCCTCACATTTCTCTCTAGGCTTATATCCTTATTCCCACGTGTCCTTTTACGACTTCCTGCTTTCCTGTCCCTTAACGCCCCTACTTTAGGACAGTGCATATCAGGGACAAACTGACATATGTCAGAGTTTGTCCAGGAACACACTCTTTGCTTTCCTTTGTTTTGTTAGGTGACTTTCCCTAGCGTAATAAATATAAGGAGTACAGACATGTTAAGTCTCACCCAGTTTAACAACTGACCGAGTAGGTCAATGGACCGACCAATACAATTATATTTATGACTTTTTATTTGACCTTTAACTGAGTTTCGTAATTTTAGATAAATAAATTTAATGGAACAAGTTTTAGAGCTTTACTTCTTGTATTAGTAAAAAAAATAATTTAAAATTATGTCCCAAAATTAAAAATAATATTTTTCTTTCTAGAAGAATAATATTGTTTCAAATTTAAAAATTAAAGAATTAAAATATTTTTTTAGAAAGATAAATGACAAAAAAAAAAATTACTATAATTTAGTCTAATTTTAATTAAGATTAAAAAATATTTTTATTTTTAATATATAAGACTAAATGTAGTAACTTAAAAATATGTGGATGAAGATTAAGGATGAGTATAGATTAAATTTTTAAAAATTAATCTAATTAAATAGATTAGATTTAAAATTTATATTCACACTTTCTTTAAAAAAAAAAGAAACAGTTTTTGTTTGTAACTGGTTTGGAACTAGTTTGGATTATTTGAAATTGGTTCGGAACCAGTTTTAAAATTGATTTTTGTTTCACATTCAGTTTTAAATTGGTTCGGTTTTAAATTTGATTCTAAATCAAAAATCGATTTTAAAATTAGTTTTAAATCAAAATATATTTTTAAACAACTTTCACGCTAACAATTGGTTTTAAAATCAGCTTTAAATCAAAATCGATTTTAAAATCAGTTTTAAATTAAAAAAAAATTGGATTCACCATGAAATGAGTATCAATGTAGCATAGAATAATAATGTAATTTTGTAATAAAAAAAAAGTTGATCTACACCTATTAAAATCAAAATAGTTGGATTTACCATAAAATGAAAAGCCATATAGGCTCAAAAACCATACATACGTATCAATGGAATAAAAACAAAACTTCAAATAAGGCTAAACCAAATTTTAAAATGAATTTCTATGAATAAAAAGCTTACACAACTTCGAAGAGTCTATTTCATAGCGAAATGAATCATAGTAATTAGCACTAGACTTTGTCGTAATAAAGATGTGATATCATGCTATCAACAAGCATAATTAAATATTAGCATTGTTATGTCTGCATCGAACCTACCCCTTCTTCCTTCGCCTCTCCCTTTTTGCCCCCTTTTGTCGTATAGCGGCAAGGCCCCTATGAGACAAGACGAAGGACTTGAATGTGTCAAGCCAGGAAGCTTCGTTGTTGAGCTTTTTTCATACAAATCATTGACACGTCGCCTCTGCTCTAATTCTACGAAAGATGGCGCGCAGGTTAACTCTTTGACTCAGTCGGCCGTATGGCCGACCTGGACACAGCCTCCTAAGCTTTGTCCGAAGGAATCAAGCTTACTCTTGTCCAATTGACCTGAGTATGCCTCGTTGGTCCTTGACTGCTACCAGTGGGGTGGGGGAGGGGCGACGTTTTGTTTTTCTGGAATTAATGCTTTCTTGGAACCACGCGAGTTCTCTTTCTTCTGTAATCATTTGAGCACGTGGTTCGAAGTTGTTGTGACAGTTGCCTTTACTGCATGAAGATAACCCAAGGTCGCATGTGATAGGGTTCAACATTTTCACTTCTCCGTTGTGCTATTTCAGAGGACTGTGCTTCCTTCTTCACTGAACTGCTTCAGAGAGTTGCGCCTTCTTCTCCTTGCCAACCCTTCACACTTATTCTCCCTCTTTCCAGAAGATGACGAAAGCAGGTAATGTCTTCGCCCCGTGTCATTCCTTTCCTATTTCCTCTCCTCCTCTTCACCCGAGATTGGTCTGTTTCGATTTCCTTCGAGTTCTGAAAGAACCCATGCCTTAGCTAGGGTCTACGCCTGACCCTCACTTTCATTTCCTTTTCCTTCACAAGGGAATCCTCGAAGGATGCACCTGGTCCCTCTGTTCAGGGAGACCAGCTTCCAAGAGATGCAGTGCCTGATGCTGGAACCTCCATCGCTAGGAGTGAGTCGCCTTTGAGCTCCAAGTCATGTGAGAGTTTCCCATTGGAAATCTAGTACCGAGACTATTCTTCCAACGATCTCTCTGAAAATCCCCCGTCTTGGGTGGACCTTGAGGTCACCAAGGTCTCCTCTGTCTTGATACGCTCCAGTGCCTTGCTAGGGATGGCTAAGGCGATCTGTCAATGGGGCCCCTGGTCGGTTTCTATGGCGCCATGCCGCCATGGTGAGCCGGTCAGCTCTATGCCAGCTAACGGAGGGAGGCTCTACTTTTACTTGTATGGCACCCTCCATTCGAAGCTAGGTGTGAAGCTTCCTTTCACCCACTTCAAACGGGCGATCCTCCGTGCGCTTAACGTGGCCCCAACCCAGCTTCACTCCAACATAGGTATTACTTCTGATGTATTATTACATGCAAAGGAAGAACATGATCATTTTATAAGTATTCAACTATAATACATTCGTAAGGAGGTCGCGTTCCATGTACGCGGAATTTCTTGCCCCCTAAGGATTCTAGTCGATAAGCGCCCTGCCCGACTTCTTCCATCACCCTTAAAGGTCCTTCCCAAATTGGCGTCAACTTGTTGCTCTCGGCTTTCTGAGTTATTTTTCTCAGTACTAGGTCCTAGGGCTTAAAACTGCGTGGAACTACTCTTTCATTGTATTTCTTAGCCACCCTTGCCTTAATTGTGTACTCTCTTATGCGGGCCGCCTCCCTGATTTCTTGTAACATATCCAAGTTCGCCTTTAATTCATCCTCATTCTCAGCCGACTTGAATAAGGCGGTCCACACGGATGGCTCGCCATTTTCCACAAGGATGACTGCTTCCGTTCCGAACGTCAGGCGGAAAGGAGTTTCATTAGTAGTTGAATGGGGAGTGGTATGATACGACCATAGCACCTGCGGCAATTCTTCGGCCCATCTACCCTTTGCTTCCTCTAGTCTCTTCCATAACCCCTTCAAAATGACTTTGTTAGCCGCCTCCTCCTGGCCGTTGGATTGCGGGTGTTCTACTGACGTGAAAAGTTGCTTGATGTTGAGTCCCTCACAGAATTCAACCGTTGATCTAGACGCGAATTGGCTCCCGTTATCAGACATTATTTTGGCCAGTATGCCAAATCAGCAGATAATCTTCTTCCAAAGGAAACGTTTAACTTTTCTCGATGAAATGGTGGCGACTGGCTCTGCTTCGACCCACTTTGTGAAGTAGTCGATAGCCACTATTAGAAACTTGATTTGACTTGGAGCCACTGGAAACGGTCCCAATATGTCCACTCCCCATTTGTAAAACGGCCATGGCGACATGACCGAGTGTAGGCGTTCTGGAGGTGCTTTGCGACCCTCTACGAATCTCTGGCATTTGTCGTATTTCCTAACATAATCCATGCAATCGCTTCTAAGGGTAGGCCAATAATACCCCACCTTGGCAATTTTGCTTGCCAGAGCTCGTCCTCCTATGTGAGTTTCGCATATGCCTTCATGGACTTCCCGTATTACATATCCGGCTTCTTCTCCCTCCACACATCTGAGGAGGGGGAAGGCAAAGCCCCTTCTGTATAATTGCTGACCCACCAACGTGTATTTTGTAGACTCCTTTACTACCCTTCTGGCTTCTTGGCCGTCCACCGGGACTCGTCCGTCCTCGAGGTATTGGACCAATGGAGTCATCTAAGTTACTTTTCTTTCAACATTCCACATCTCTTCCTGGTCGACGGTCGGCGCTTCTAGGTTTTCATGGATCACCGACTTTTGTTGTCCCCTCCTCTATATACTAGCAAGCTTGGCCAACAAATCGGCTCGCTCGTTTTGATCTCACGGCACTACAAGTATGAATTTTTCAAATGTGGTGGCCAACTTTACTGTCCGCTCTCGGTATTTGGTTAACTGGGGATCTCTTTGTTGATACTCGTCGTTCACTTGTCTCGTTATTAGTTTCGAGTCACTCTTGGCTGTCAGCCTTTTCGCTTCTAACTCTCGAGCTAACCTCATGCCTGCTAGCAGTGCTTCATACTCTACTTGTTTATTGCTGGCTCTGAAATCGAAATGTAGGGACTGCTCAATGAGGACGCCTTCCGGCCCTCCCAGAATGATCCTTGCCCCCGACATCGTCTGATTTGAGGATCTGTTAATGGAGAGGTACCATTCACCTTCATCTACGGCCTAGGGGCCGTCGGGGGTTAATTCTGTTATGAAGTCGGCCAGTGCTTGCGCTTTCACATGGCCCCTCCGTTCGAACGAAATGTCAAACTCTAACAACAGGACGCTCCATGCGACCATTCTTCCCGCCAGATCTGGTTTTCGCATTACCTACTGTATGGGCAAATCTGTTCAGACGATTATGCTGAAGTTTTGGAAATACGAGCGCAATCGTCGCGACGCCATTAACAGGGCGAGGGTCGCCTTCTCAATTGTTTGGTACCTCTTCTCAGCACCTTAGAGTACCTTGCTGATGAAGTAGACCAGCCGTTGTTCCCCTTCCTTCTCCTAGATCAATATGGAACTAATGGCAGCATCAGACACAGATATATATAAGTATAGGGGTGTACCTAGATAAGGACGGGTTAACACTCGGGGGGTCGCCAACATCGCCTTCAGGCGTAGAAAGGCTTCCTCGCACTCGGGCGTCCATACAAAATTTCCTCCTTTCTTGAGAGTTCCAAATATTGGGATGGCTGTCTCTGCCGCCCTTGAAATAAAGTGGGACAATGCTGTGATTCTACCCATGAACTGTTGGACCTCCTTGACGCTTCGCGGACTTCTCATATTGATGACCGCTTGACACTTCTCAGGATTGGCCTCAATACCTCTCTCGGTCAGCATGAAACCCAAGAATTTTCCCATACGAACCCTAAACGAGCACTTTCCTGGGTTCAACCTGAGCTGATTCTTCCTTAGGATACTAAACACGAGCTCGAGTGCCCGATAGTGTTTGGCCGTCTCCTAAGACTTGACCATCATGTCATCAACATACACCTCTACGTCTATGCCCATAACCCCCTTGAATATCTTATCCATCAAGTGCTGGTAAGTTGCTCCAGCATTTTTAAGGCCAAACGGCATGACTTTGTAACAGAAGGCTCCATCATCCGTGATGAATGCAGTTTTTTCCTCGTCCTGCGGGTGCATTCGGATTTGGTTATAGCCCGAGTATGCATCCATGAAGCTCAACAGGGCGAACCCCGCTACACTGTCCACCAACCTATCAATACTGGGCAAGGGGTAAGGGTCCTTGGGGCAGACCTTATTCAAGTCGGTGTAATCTGTGCACGTCCTCCATTTTCCATTAGGCTTCTTGACCATAACGACATTGGCTAACCATGTTGGGTCGTGCACTTCCCTGACAAATCCAGCCGTCAGTAGCTTATGTGTCTCCTCCCTTACTGCTTTATGTTTTTCTTCTCCCTCCTTTCTCTTCTTCTGGACGACCGGCCTTGCCCCCGACATCACTAATAGGCGATGACACATAAAATCAAGGTCTATGCCTGGCATATCATTAGCCGACCAAGCGAAGACATCGTAGTTTTCCTGAAGGAAACTTACCAGCATGCCCTCCTCCTCAGGACTCAGGGCTGACCCCTATCTTTGTCACTGGGTAGACAAAGGTACCAACTGAATTTCTTTTAGCTCTTCGGCTGGGTATGGCCCCTCGTGCTCATGCTGGCTCCTCGGGTCCAAATCCAATTCCAACGCATTGATTGCTACCTTAGTAGGATAGGTCTCTACCTTCAAGCTGTCTTCATAGCATTTCTGGGCCAGGTGGGAGTCAGCACACACACTTCCTACCTTTCGATCGATTAAGAACTTCATGCAAAGGTGGCGAGTGGACACAATGGCCCCCAATCTATTCAACACCGGTCGGCCCATGATAATGTTGTAGGACGCCCTGGCGTCGACTACGATATAGAGGACAGGGATTACTCTCATTCCTGACCGTTCGCCAAAACTGGTTTCCAGCTCCACCGTTCCCCTGATGGGTACCCACTCTCCTGCGAACCCATACAAACTTCATGTACCCTCTTGGAGCTGGGATAATGGCAGCTGAATTTTCTGGAAGGTGGTCCAGTATAAAATATTAACTGAGTACCCTTGTCAATCAGAACGTGCTCTATTTTATATTCTGCTGCTACCATTGAAATCACCGTTGGCTCATCCCGACCGGGCGCACCATATCTCAGATCTCGGTCGTCGAATGTGATGGCTGGGCCGGGGTCTCTTCTTCCCAAGGGGGTCAAATTCGCCCTCATCAACACGGCCTGGACGTCTTGTGCCCTTCCCGTCTCCTACGTAAAATCCCTAGGCAGGGGAACCATTCCTCCGCCCGATATAGTAGCTATGGTGCCTTGACGTGGGGTCATCCTTTAGCATGACCTACTTCTGTCCCAGGCAGTGGCTCCGGACGATTTTCCCTTGGTGTGCTCGGTCTGCAACTCGCCACGTCTGTCTATAGGGCGTCTGACGTAACGACAAAGACAACCGTTTTGAACTAGTTTCTCAATCTGCATTCTCAAGGTCCAACAGTCTTCGGTGGAGTGGCCGAAAGCTCGGTGGAAGTCACACTAGCTATCCTTATCTTTTCCCATGATTCTTCCATTTTCTTCTTCGGGAAATTCCAACATGGTGGTGTGACAAATTTCCCGCAGAATTTGTGCTCTTTTCTCAGTCAGTGGAGTGAAATGCTGTGACGGGTCGCGTGCTCAGGCGGGCGGTGGGCGCTTGTCTTCCTTGGCTTGAATTGGACGTCTCACATCTTTGTGGTTGAAATCACGCTCGGCCTCACGTCGCTCGAGTTGATCTTCCTCTACCTCGACGTGTTTCTCCGCTCGAGCACGTATTTCTTCCATACTGGTTGGCCCCTTTAAGGCTAAAGCATCGCTGAACGGTCCTGTCCTCAGGCCCTTTTGAAAGGCCTTCATAAAGAACTTTTGGTTCGGGTCATCCACCAGGACCGTCGCGTTGTTAAACCGTGCTAGGTAGCTCTTCAGGCTTTCTCCCTTAGCCTGTTTGATATCAAAGAGGTCAGTCACCTGCAACTTCTTTATCTTGTTGGCTACAAACTGGGAGACGAATGATCCGGCTAAGTTGCTAAAGGTTTGGATCGATCTGGCCGACAGGGTAGCTATCTATTGCATGGCTACACCCCTCAAGGTGCCTGGGAAGAGCTTGCAGCTGAGTCTGTCATCTCCGTTGCTGATGTACATCTGTGCCTGGAAAGCTTGCAAATGGGTGTAGGGGTTCTGAGTTCCATCGAACGGTTCCACCACTATTTCCCTGAAATTGAGAGGAATGCAAGTTTCATCAATCTCTCTGTAGAAAGGTTTCCCCCAGAATGGTTGTACCGAGTTCTCCTCTCGTGGAGTTGGGTTCTGCCTTTCCGTGGTTTTGAGCACAGCTATCTGCTGGTGGAGCTCCTCTTCCCTCCGCTCTGCCATCTTCATCGCCTCCAAGTGACACTCCTCTACTAGGTGGTACCTTTCCTCTGCCTCAGCTTGTCTCTGCTCTACCTCTGCGTTGAGCTGTGATTGCTCGTCGCTGGGCGCTTGGAGAGAGGCCACAATGCGAAGCAGTCTTTGCAATGTATCCTTCTCTCCCTCATTAGTGGAACTAGCCTGATTTCTGGTGACTGTCATGGTCTGGGCTCGTGGTTTCGCTATCTCCTCTCCTCGTGGTCGTCGGGATTAGTTTTTACCAAAGACCCCACGGTGAGCGCCAATGTTCTGTCTGTTTCGAACCTACCCCTTCTTCCTTCGCCTCTCCCTTTTTGTGCCAAAAGCTCCCTTTTGTCGTCTAGCGGCGAGGGCCTCTATGAGACAAGACAAGAAACCTGAATGTGTCAAGTCAGGAAGCTTCGTTGTTGAGCTTTTTTAATACAAATCATTGACGCGTCACCTCTACTCTTACTATACGAAAAATGGCGCGCTGGTGAACTCTTTGACTCGGCCGGCCGTATGGCCGACCGGGACAAGCATTGGCATAAATAATTTGACAGAATAATAGTGCAAAATAGTTTATAATCCCCCGTATCTACACAGCTTAGTTTGGATCGTGCAAAATCATGCATCCCATTTCATAACTATAATATAATAGCAATAGCAGTTTTAGCGGGCACATGATGGTAAACTTTCAGGGATTCTAAAGTAATTTTATCTAGGTCAGAATCTCCAAATAACAACTTTAAAACAATATTACTTATTTAAAACAACCTTTCCGCTGTCAGTATGCTAATACTAAAGGAAATCTATCACGTGAATTTTCTTAAATAATATATTATTTTTATAATAATATATTATTTTTATAATAATATATTATTTTTATATGAATTTAAAAATAATATATTATTTTTAATTTATATAATAAATAATGCATTGAGCATATTGGGAACATGAATATAAATGATTTCAAAATGAACATCTAAGACAACATAATATGCTTATTGACACAGAAAAGCCAGTAACAAATATCCATATAGATATATTTATAAGCAAATCAAGTACCAGTAGAACTATAAATTGATTGGTAACATTTTTCAACTCTGAACTTGAGCCATGTGTAATTAAGCAAGAACCTCCCTCAAATAAGAAAACTATGATGTAAGAACCAGAAAATAATAAAACATAATAGTGTTGATCAATCGTTCTTAATAAGTGTTATAAAACTCATCATTACTAAAAAAAAAAAAAAATCATCATAAATCTTACATTTTTCTTCAAGAGAAATAATAGTTGAACGAATAACTTGTTGAGAATCTAATTCCGTAAAAAGAATAAGAAACTTCTCGTTAATTAAAAAATATTTTAATCAATACATTACAAAATATTTTGAACATCAATATACCTTAATCAAATCTTTGAAGTTCTTCAAATCGTAGTCAAACAACAATGATAAATGTTTTTTTGAAACCATTCTTATGTACAAATAAGTGCTTCTACCTTTTATTGTGACAGAAAACTACAATACAAATCAAGCACTTTTCTTCTTGTGCTAAGTGCAGACTCAAATGCTACGGTAGATACATGCACAACTAATAGCTCTCGTCCTATCTTTGAAAGGATCGAAAGCCAGCATGAATTTGTTTTCCATCAATCTACAATATTCAAATTTTCACTTGTATCAAGCTCTTCCTCTAAATACTTTTGAAGCTTAAATTTGTTTCTTGAGGTGGTCCTTATTGTTTGCAAAATTTGATTCCAATCATATAGATTTATCTTATAATTTGACTCGTTTGCATGTGTTTATTGTGTGTCATTTTAAGCCCCTTCTTTGTGACCCTTGTATTCATTATTTAATAATGACTTCAAAGAAGATTTTGACCTTGACTTCAACTCATTTGCCTTGTCTAAATCAAAAAGTTAATCAATTGTCCAATTCATATATTTTGTTTTATACCTAGTATCTAACAGAACAACAATTAGCAACAACATATTCAATTTGTTAGGAGTACTCCAACACTTTTCATTTTTTTCTCATATTTTTAGTCATCTCTTGTGTAGCACAATTTTCACTATCAGGCTTAAGCAAAAGGTTAATCCCATGCCAAATTCCTATTGTCTCTAACATGTACATGTCACTAGTAACATAAGAGGTACCAAAGATGCACAAAGTAGCTTCACAAAAAATGCTTTAAAAAAGTAGTATAAACTCAACATATTCCCAATCTTTATAAAAGGCAACATTTTTCTCCTTTACTAACACATTAGCATACTTCATGTCATGAAACTCAAGCCCCTTAAATGCTTTCTTGTGCTTCAAAGTAGCATCCAACATCAAATAGGTCGAATTCCACCTTGTTTCAACATCCAAGAAAATATGAGTCTTATATTCAAAGTTTAGTTGTTCAATGCATTCTTTAAATTTCATAAATCTAGAAGGAAGCAATCCAATATATTTCACTACACCAAGGATTCTTAAAACAGAATCATCAATATCTTTTATCCCCTTTTTTACAATTAAGTTCAAAATATGCACACAATAATGCATATAAATATGTCCTTCTCTCGGAACTAAGCCATTCTACAACAATAGACTTTTCTTTAAGTGTTGAATCCTATGTTATTTGACGTAGCATTATCAACTGTTAAGCTAAAAACACAATTCATCCCTTATTCATTCAAGCACAACTCAATAGATTTATCCATAACCTCTCTCGCATGGCTTGTTATTTGACGAAAAATTAAAATCTTATGCAACTTCTAATCATTATTAATTAAATGGGTTGTCAAACTAGAGTGAGCTCACACAAAAGAGACAACACACCTAAAGAGGATGGCGTGGAGCTCAATGGACCTAAGGCTAGAGGCAAGAAGAGGAGACTTAAAGAGGAGGCTCAAATAAAGATATGTCTTTTCATGGCCCGAAAGAGGAGAAAAGTTTAAGACTTGAATTCCTTGTATTTTCTTGTGTTGAAGCCATTTTGGTCTTTTGGTGGACTTTGTATTTTGAGCCTAAGACTCTTTTATTTTTCGAATTTGTCTTTTTATTTTTTGGCCTTCGTCTGGAATACTACAAAAAATTGTTTATTTAGCGACCCCAAAATCGATCGCTATTTTTCTTAAATTGGTTGTAAATGCATTAGCAACCGATTGCAAGTAGTTGCAAAACTCACTAAGCCAATTTTGTAACATCCTAGAATTTATTTAATTATTTTTTTTAGAAAATAAATTACATTATTATTATTATTATCAATTTTATTTTAATTATTAATTGCTGCAGGAAATTATTTTATTAAATAATTGCATTTTGAAACTGAAATGTTATTATTATTGTTATTATTCTTAATGATGGTAGAAAATTAATTTAGTATTTAAATATTTACATTTAATTTTATTTTAATGAAGGAGCTGATGGTTTTATAAACTGATGAGACATTAATCTGAATTATTTTCATTTATTAATTTAATTAATCGAATTAACGGGGGTAGGTTGACAGGCGGGTCGGGGTTGACCCGACCCAGCTAGAATATTAGACAGGGGTTAATCAGTTTATCCTAATTGGTGTTTTGTGCGTCACACAGCCAGACCTAGAGGAGAGAGAATGCAAACCTGCAAGGAGGAGGAGCTAGGGTGTGTAGATCGTCCTGGAGCCGCATCAGATCCTCGCTGTTCTTCACATCTAAGGTAAAGGGGAGATGAGTTCAGATATATGTGAATGCGGGGGTGTACGGGTAGTGAGGGCAATCCCTAAGTCCCTATAGGATCTAGATTCTCACATTTGTTTGGTTATTATGTTCTAAAAATGTTTTAATTGATAGAAAAGATTCGTCAATGTATACCGTGGTTTTGGTTGACTTAATTGATAATGTAATCGGTTGCTTTAGTGTGAAGGAAAACCTCTATAGGGAATCCCCAAGGAACAAGAAGAATGACTTTGATGAACATGTTTTCTTCATTATGCTTCCAAGTATGTAGAGATGTCAATTCTATCTCACTATTTGGGTTTCAATTACATAAGAAAGAACAGTAGGTACTCTCTAGGGCCCTTATTAATAACTGGTATTATATGGTTTCTTGTGACATTTGAAGGGGATTAAATTCTTGGAGTAACGTTTTGTCTTAATGTGATTTTCGTTTGAAATTGTATTGTTAATTGTCTTAATTACTTAATTCTCGTGGTTGTTCATGGTTATTCATGGTTGAGGTTCAATTTGGGACTCTTGTGTGTAATGGTGAAATTGGGTGGAATTCAATGATGTTTTATGTGCGTTTCTATGTGTTCTTATAAATGATTTATGGTAATGATAGCTAAATTGATATGATTTTGGCATGATTATGGACTGTATGAATGATATATGAATCCTGAGAATGAGAATGTGGATGAGAATGCATTGAGCATGGACATGAGATGCATGAGATGCATGAGAAGCCACACGTGGCTATAATACCCTGGCCATATGTGGTGTTTAATAGGGGACCCTGGCCAAAAGTGGTGTTTAACAAGGTAGACTAATGATGGGGGACATTCATATGCATGGGCCATAGGTGGTGTTTAACCATGCTACACATCGGCCATAGGTGGTGTTTAACGGTTGTGTAGAACGTCTTCGCATGGGCCATAGGTGGTGTTTAACTGTGCGACACATCGGCCATATGGGGTGTTTAACGGTGTGGCCATCATTAGTGATAACTAAGGGGATTGAGGAGGTTCGCCCATGGTGTGGAGTTCCGAATCGAGACTCTTAGGTGTGGTGATGAGCATATGCATTGTGCGAGTATGTGCATTTTGTAAACATGAATAAAATGTGATTGATTTTGAATGCGATGGAACGTGTGATTGATATATGAGTATTTGTTAACGATTAGTAATTGGGTACGATAATGAGTGTGATTTGGGATACTATCTGCATTTACATATGATTGAATGCTATTTCTCATCGTACTCTCTTATGGTTTTCTTTTAAGTAATGTTGAGGGCACTCGTGGTGCCGAGTTTTGAAGAGGTGGGGTCTTGCTTTGATTTATGTGACATCGGGACTTGAGATTTAGAATAGTGGTTCTATGTCTTTTCATACGTACTTTTGCATCTAAAATATTTGAAAATGATGGGCATATCAATAACTCACTAAATGTATACAAAAATGAAAGTGATTTATATATTTGAGATAAGTGTCAAATACATGAATGACGTGTTTAGATCAACATTAATAATTTATGTGATATTTTTTTATGTGTACTTAATGTTTGAACATGATAATGACCATGTGAACCTTTTATCCTTAATACGAATTGAGTTTCCTTGGTTTTATCTGTTATCCTTAATACTTGATTATTTTAATTTAAGCATTCGAGGTAGAAGGGTGTCACAAATTTGACGATCAAATAATTTGGTCGCTGATTTGAGACCGAAATTTTCCACCACTAAAAAATGACACTAATGCTCTAGTTGAGTGTTGATCAATTTTAGCAATCGAATATTTCGTTGCTATTTTTGTCGCTGAAGCGGTTAAATAAAAAAATGGAAATATAATTTTTTTTTGTTGCTGAGCAATTATTGTAGAATTTTTCAATTGGAAAAGAAATCATTTTCAATTATTAAATCAGTTATGGTAAAAATTGACATTAAAAAACAATCATTTGAGTCGGGAAATTGGTTGCTACATAGCAATACTTGTATTTTTCAGTCACTAAATTTGTGTGATTTCCACTTTTTTAGAAAAACATTATTTGTGTTTTTGTGACCGATATTATCGATCACTGATTTCATAACTTCTTTTAATACATATTTGTAATAGGTAATATATAATTTTAACCTCCGAAATAATTATAGATAATCAAAAACTTAATCACACTATAAATAACAAAGGATAAATAAATTCCAAAAATAGTATGTCAATAACTACAATGAACAATTATATAGAAAACTATAATCAATTAAAAGTACCAACAAAAATATAGTATTACAAGATCAAAATAACCATGCAATTTATGATCCTTTAGTGCATCATCATGATAGCCATCCTAAACATTGTCAACGTGGTTCTCATTATTATTTGGTGGAGTAGGGTCTGCAAGTGTTATAAAACAAGTTGCATTTGTTGATTTTGTTGTCTCATTTGCTCAATTTGTTCATCATGATCATGTATCAATTGCACCACTTTTTCCTCAAGTGACTTCTCCTTAACTTCTATTGTAGTAAGCTCATTATTCAATTTATGAATCATCTCCCACATCTCCCACATCTCTTCTAGTTGTTCTACCATTAGCATCTCAATCAAATTAGCTTGAATACATGTTGAGATGATGAAGTTATTATTTAATCTACCAAGTCCATATACGCTTCCTTTTTTCATTTTTACCTCCAACAATGTCGTAATATACATCATTATCATTGATAGAGACAAAAAAGAAGTCATTTGCATATGTGTCTTCCTCCATGACACATTGTTGGAGTTCTTCTCAACGTTGTTGATATTTCACTTTCAAAACAAAGTTAAATATTAATTTTTACTTTTATTAACACCTAATAAACTTTAAAGTAAAGTTTAAAAAGATAAAAGATTAAATTTACAACAAGTTCACAAGTTTTATCATTGACCCATTCTCCAATCTTTATGTTTTCTCCACCACCTCCCAAGCACTTGGTGATCGTTGAAGCTCTTTAGCCTACATAAACAACTCCCATAATTCAATTACATACAAACTCTTTCACTATAGATAGAATACAAAATTATAAGAAAAAAAAAACTCTATCATTATAGGTAGAACACAAAAATGTTAACTCATATTCTTCACCAACTAGCAACAATAAGGACACACAATCAACCCATTCTCATTACATTGAGGGCAATGATTGTTCTCTCCATTTTCTATTATGACCTTGTGACTACTATTACATTTGAAACACAACACTAACCGTATCCCTCCACATGCATCACAAGGATCAATAGAGCAATCCATTAGAACCCCTTCAAAGATTTTCCTCAACTTTTCCAGCTCATGCAAACTTAGAACTTCTTCTTTTGCTCCACCACAGGACCCGTCACAAGAAGCCCAAGGCAATGATGGCTAGTATAGTATGTTTAAATGACTTTTGTCATTGAGTTGCATAAATTATATAGTTGAAGAGCATAGAATGAATGGTAGGTCATTAGAGCCATTAACTAGTTTAAGTGGTTGATAGACTTTTATAATTAAGGTGATTAACACTACTATATCTTAGCCAACTATTTGTTTTGTTAATATACTCCATCTCATACAATATAACAACAAAGGGGAAAATTGGCTTGGAGAAATTACCATAACACCAATTTGGCAACACCAAGAAGTATCACACACCTATCACTCTTACCAATTTTGTCAATTGAGAGAGAAAAACATGATTCACAATTCAATTCAACTTTAGCTCAATGAGCATTAAGGTTTGTGGACTTTGGATTTGAACTTTGAATTTGTAGGGTTCCACTTAAAAATCCATACGAGAAGTGTGACACCCTTTTACCTCGAATACTTAAATTAAAATAATCAAATAAATAAAAAGGAAGACAAGGTAATAGATAAAACTAAGGAAACTCAATTCGTGTTAAGGATAAAAGGTTCAGATGGTCATTATCATGTTCAAACATTAAGTACACATAAAAAAATTATCTCATAAATTATTAATGTTGATCTAAACACGTCATTCATGTCTTTGAAACATATTTCAAATATATAAATCACTTTCATTTTTGTATACATTTAGTGAGTTATTGATATGCCCATCATTTTCAAATATTTAAGATGCAAAAGTACGTAGGAAAAGACATAGAACCACTATTCTAAATCCCAAGGCCCCGATGTCACACTAATCAAGAGCAAGACCCGCCCCTTCAAAACTTGGCACCATGAGTGCCCTCAACATTACCTAAAAGAAAACCATAAGAGAGTGCAGTGAGAAATAGCATTCAATCATATATAAATGCAGATAGTACCTCAAATCCCACTCATTCATACCTAATTACTAACAGTTAACAAGTACTCATATATCAATCACACGTTCTATCGCATTCAAAATCAATCACATTCCGTTCATGTTTACAAAATGCACATGCTCGCACAATGCATATGCTCATCACCACACCTAAGAGTCTCGATTCAGAACTCCACACCATGGGCGAACCTCCTCAATCCCCTTAGTTATCACTAATGATGGCCACACCGTTAAACACCCGTATGGCCGGTGTGTTGCACAGTTAAACACCACCTATGGCCCGTACGAAGACATTCTATACAACCGTTAAACACCACCTATGGCCGACGTGTAGTATGGTTAATCACCGCCTATGGCCCATGCATATGACTGTCCCCCATCATTAGTCCACCCTGTTAAACACCACCTTTGGCCAGGGTCCCCTATTAAACACCACATATGGCCAGGGTATTATAGCCATGTCTGGCTTCTCATGCATCTCATGTCCATGCTCAATGCATTCTCATTCTCATGATTCATACATCATTCACACAGTCTATAATCATGCCAAAATCATATCAATTTAGTCATCATTACCATAAATCATTTATGAGAACCCATAGAAACGCACATAACACCATTGAATTCCACCCAATCTCACCATTACACACAAGAGTCCCAAATTGAACCTCAACCATGAATAACCATAAACAACCACGAGAATCAAGTAATTAAGACGATTAACCATACAATTTCAAATAAAAATCACATTAAGGCAAAACGTTAATCCAAGAATTTAATCCCTCTTCAAATGCCACAAGACACCATACAATAACAATTGTTAATAAGGGCCCTAGGGAAGACCCTACTGCTCTTCTTATGTAAATGAAACCCAAATAGTGAGATAGAACTGACATCTCTGCATACTTGGAAGCATAATGAAGAAAACATGTTCATCAAAGTCATTCTTCTTGTTTCTTTGGGGTTCCCTCTAAAGGTTTTCCTTCACATTAAAGGCAACCGATTACATTATCAATTAAGTCAACCAAAACCACGGTACACATCGACATTGACGAATCTTTTCTACCGATCAAACCATTTTTAGAACATAATAACCAAACAAATTTAAGAATTTAGATCCTAGAGGGACTTAGGGATTGTCCTCACTACCCGTACACCCCCGCATTCACATATAACCGAACTCATCTCCCCCGTACCTTAGATGCGAAGAACAGCCAGGATCTGATGCAGCTCTGGGACAATTTGAACACCCTAGCTCCTCCTCCTTGCAGATCTGTGTTCTCTAGGTTTGGCCATTTGACGCACAAAACATAAATTGAGATAGACTGATTACCAATTGGGTCGGGTCAACCTTGACCCGCCCGTCAGCCCCTCATTAATTCAATTAATTAAATTAATAAATGAAAATAATTCATATTAATGCCTCATCAGTTTATAAAACCATTAACTCCTATATTAAAATAAAATTAAATGTAAATATTTAAGTACTAAATTAATTTTCTGCCATCATTAAGATTAATAATAATAATAATAATAATAATAATTTCAGCTTGAGAATGCAATTATTTAATAAAATAATTTCCTATAATAATTAATAATTAAAATAAAATTGATAATAATAATAATGAAATTTATTTCTAAAAATAATTAAATAAATTTTAGGATGTTATAAGAAAAAAATGAATTTTGAATATTCAAATAGGTATAAAATATGGACAGGATAAAAAAGTACAATCTTTTAAGATAAATTAAAATGGAATAGATTAGATTAGTTAATGCGTCGGTTCTAATTAACATAATTTTTGTTCACTCCAACTTTAAACTTATATTTATTAAAATTGTTAATGTCATTTCATTGTAGTAGGTATTAGCAATTTCATATCTAATTTTTTCAATTATTTAATTATTTTTCCCTAATTCTAGTGTGTACAAGTCAATTTAGTTGCTAACATTGTCATGCATTATTCAATTTGATTTCTAATATTAGGACCAATTCAATTTGATTTCTAATATTAGGACCAAATCAACTATTAGTGTATGCGATGTTAATAAAATAAAGAAAACAACAATGTTGAAGCAGAACAACCTAAAAGCTTCAACAACTTATGTAAGCGAAACAAAACATTACTAACTTTCATAATAATAGATTTTAATGATGATAAATTATATTTTTTTTTTACTTTTTTCTTCCTGAATAAATTCTTATTTAAAATTAGACTATTTTTTTATTTAATTGAACTCATTTTATATTTTAAAACTCTGAAGTATTCCGTATATTAAGTACATAATCCAAATAAAAAAAAAATAGAAGATCATTTTAAAGAGTATATTAACTTTGTAATATCTATACAATTCAATAATATTCTTAATTTGTTATTTTAACAATATTATCAATAATGTTTTCTATAATTCTTTATCCCAATATCAATTTTTAAACTTCACAATTATTTAAACTATATTTTTTTTACATTACTATTATACACTTATAATATGATTTTAATATTAATTTTATTTTTTACTATTTGATTTTTGACTTTTTATTATTTTAGGATTATAATATAACTCCATAATAATTATTAGAATTTTATATTTTTTTACTACAATAATAAACATTTTATAGTTAATAATTGTAATTTATCTTTGTAATATCAATTTACATTTATTTTTTATTGTTTATATATTGTATGTATGTGTATATGAATAAAACATGAACATTATAAAAAAATTAATAAATATTTTTTCATTGAATAAGAAATTTAAAACATTAGCTAGGTTAATCAAATGTTTGAAATAATTTGATCAAATTACTCAGTTTGTCTCTAAATTATTTGAGTTTTTTTTTTAAGAAGGTCCTTAAACTAAAAACAAAATTAATTGAGTCCCTTAAAACATTAACTCCTGAAATTAATTTATGATGGCCATCAAAAGATTATGATTTATAGCGATTTTAAAAACTCTAAGAATACAATTAAAAAATTATATAATCAAGAACTCAATTAAAAAAAAATGTTTTAAGGATCTACTTGAAAAAGAAGATTTAAAAAATATATTTTGTGTCCCTTGAATTTGAGTCAATTTTTATTTTAGTTTTCTGTGGCACCTTTTACCCTTCTAACATTTATACATAGTAAAAAAGATATAAGATTTAAAATCTCAATTATGTCTTTATTTATTCCAAAGGGTAAAGAATTCACGTTCTTAAACAATGCCGAAAATCAAATCAAACCCAACGTGGTGATGCTCCAAAGAGCATATCCTCAAAATCCACAACAATATAAAGTAAAACTTTAATCAAAACAAATATTAAGTCTCGATGTCACAACCTATCAAAGCAAAGTCCCTATACAAAACTATTAAGAAAATAAAATAATAAAGACAATAATAACTCAATTTTCAACTTCCTACTCAACGCTATTTGCAGTTGACATTCAGTCCAGAAAACAGATAACAAACAAAAGGGAGTAAGAAATGCATCTCACTCAACTCGTAATGTGAGCCCAATGTAAGTAGTACTCATGATACTATGCAATAGATAAAAGCATAAGTATAACATATTGTAACAATTACATGAAGACATTTAGTTGAATGTGAATGAATGACAACGATGCAACATAATCTCTACTTTGTATGCATGATGTACCAATCTATCACTAGAAAATGGGCTAGCGGTAACATGACTCAACCCTTTGATTGAGCTATTCTACTCTAGCCTGGTAGCACATTAGAATCTACTCAGTTTGCATGTATGCTTCAGCACGTAACATCAAACATGGCTATTGGAAGCTAACTACTAAGTAGCCCTAGGAGGTCTAGTAACCTTACTGATTCGAGTTCATATTCATTTCCTCACACACTTGTCTTTATTAGATGATGCATAATGTAGCTTATTCGTTATTGTTTCACTTTTCGTAAATAGGACTGATGAGGATCATTCTCACCCCTTTGGAGCTAGGTACCTTGTCCACAACCCACAACAATCACTGAGTATCATTTTTGCCCTTTTATGCTAGGTCACTCATTTGAGAAGTACTACCTGAACCCATTCTCACCATCCTTTGATCTAGGTAACTCGTCAACACTTATCCTCATTAACTCGTTTCTCAATTTATATATCATAATTCTCAATGCAAATGCTTCTATATCAAGACATATACTCATAGTATAATTTTAGCACAACTCAACATATATGAATTCTCAATACTACAGCTAAACACATGAATTGGTACATTTTCACAAAATCAACCAAATTCATAATAATTATCATAGAAATTATATCCTAGTCTAGGGAGTTAAATCTCTCTCATTCAGAGACATCCAAACAACCAAATACTATAATTGGGGTTCTAGGATAAACCCTTCAACTCACGATCACAAAGTTAAAAGTCATGTGTTCTATCAATTGGGAGAGTCGGAAAAGTATGACAAATTAGGGTTATAGTGATAACAACCTATTTGAACCCACAATTGACAAAGACAAGCAACCACATGCAAACAACTAAACACTTTGTCAATTGAAAAAAATAGTCAAAGACAAGCAACCAACATGCAAATAACTAAACACTTTGTCAATCAACAGAGGCAATCAAACACAAGCAACCAACATGCAAAAAACTAAACACTTTGTTAATTAGTTAGATAGAAGAAACAAATAAGGATCTACAAGCAAACAACTAAACACTCTGTTAATCAGTCAAACAGAAGCAACCAATAAGGATCTGGGCCAACCCCTCTACTCATAGTCATACTCACACCATTGAGTGAGATTTCTCACTCTCTCTTACTTTGAAGGTGTAAAACAAAGGCTTTAAGATGTTCTTAAGGTACTCTTCCTATGTTCTTTGTTGTAGTAGCACAAGAAGGTTTAGAAAAAGAGTTTCTTACTCACTAAGTGTTGTGCTAGTTCCCCTTCTTATAGCGTCAAAGATGATCAAGCTAGATTGTTAAATATCTATTATTTAAATATTTAAATATTATTAAATACCTCTTATTTCTAAACATAATTTCTTCAAATATTGATAATATTTTTAAAATTATTCTGATATTTATAATCATATTTGAAAGTTTGCTAAATATCTATTAATCATAAAAATAAAATAAATATTTTTTAAATATCTAAAGACTATTAATTATATTTGAATTCAAATATTATCTAATATTTAAATAACACATATTTTCTCAAAAATATAATTCATTTAATTATTCACAAAATCTAGGAAAAAATTATACATATAATAAGCAATACCAACTAACTAGACACGTTACAATATTGTGAGTCCTCCTGCTATAAATATCGTTACAAAAAGCCATAATGTTGCACTCGATAATCAACATTATCCCACCAATATGTTCCAACATATAAAACAATTAGTGGAGTAAATTGACTCGCGTTGATCCACAACAATATATTAGATCCAATAACAATAATAGACCATACAAAATCCTAAGTTAAGCATAAACTATATGAGATAGATTTTTGTAATTTTTAATGAAAAGTTGAACATATAAACAAAATAAGAAAATTATCAAAAAAATAATTTTTATAAACATCTTATAAGTATTTGGACTTAATTCAATCTTATAAAACTAGTTTGTAGGTGAGGATTACTCCTCCAATTATATACACTATTCAAGTCTTCAACACACACTCTTTAGGTCAACAACCGTACATATGGAATGTGAAGTTTATAAGATTGGACATATGTAAGTGGTCCAATAACGATCCAATAGCGGGTAGCCTGATAAACCCAACAATTATGCTAAGATAAGCTCTAATATTATTTTTAAAATGTGAGTTTAAACTTAACTCAATCCTACAAATAATAGAATGTATTGAAAATAAGAAAAATAAAGTTACAATGAGTGCAATAAAACTTATATAACTAATTGTAACAACTAATTTCCTAACTTATTTAACTAATTTATACAACTTTTTACACATCTAATAGCCCGAGCAAGCTAGAAGTGTGGATTAGTATTTCTAGCTTGAGATGAGCAATACAATCCAAAATATAAGAAATACAATATAACTAAGTAATGAAAAATATATAAAAAAAAATACAAGTCGTAATGACATAAACTAAACAAGAAAAGTTGATAAAAGTGACATTAGTCAAGCTACATAATTCCTAGAAGTCTTCAATTAATTTTTGAGTCCATTCGAACTTCTTCAAACATCTTCACGATACTCACTCCAACTGAATCATGAATTTCAATATTGGGAACAACCATCAAATACCAAATTTAGACAAACAAAGCTTAACCACCAAGCAAAAACTGTTGGGTTATTTTTGGACTCCCTGCTAAGTCCCTCTTTATAAGAGGAGAAGGGGTCAAATTGAGAGATTGAGAGAAAGAGTGGATTTTCACAAGGCAAAAGAGAGAAGAGAGAGGGAGAGAAAGAGAGAAAGAAGGTGTTTTGTTTTCATCTCAACACGGAACAGTCACGTCAAAATTGCGATATCTACTTCGTTAAACATTGGATTGAGCTAGAAATTTGACATCAGGTTCAACACATTTAATTCTACATCTTGACCGTTCGAATCTTGATTTGTAGGTCTGTGGTATGAGAAATCATGTTTGCACAGTAGCTCAATTTTGTGGATTCTTTACTTTCTTGTTCCTTCATCTTGTTCTTCATCTGCAAGTTTTGCTTGCTTGCTTGTACTGATTGGTTGTATGAAAAAATACTATTCTTTTCATTGTTACTATCATTCTTATTTATGTTTACTCCTTAGAGATTCTTGCAAGTTAGGAGAATTTATATCTGCTGCGTTGTGGCATCATTGCATGTGTCTTATTGTTTTTCCCCATCAGAGTGGTATCAGAGCTCTCTGATTTGAAGGGTGTTCTACTTGCCAGAATAATGGAAGGTAATACAAATAAAATGATGAGTCTTAATGGTACTAATTATCACTTGTGGAAAGGGAAGATGAAAGATTTATTATTTGTGAAGAAAATGCATCTTCCTGTTTTTGCTACTCAGAAGCCAAAATCTATGTTTGATGAAGAATGGGACTTTGAGCATCAACAAGTATGTGGTTTTATCTGACTTTTTGTGGATGATAATGTTTATAATCACATTGCACGTGAGATACATATCAGGACTTTGTGGGAGAAGATTGAATCTCTATATGCCTCAAAGTGTGGGAACAACAAATTATTTTTGTTGAATTCTATTGTGAGTTTGAAGTTCAAGGAAGGCACTTCACTGTTAGATCACTTGAATGAATTTCAAGGGATTATTGATCAGATGTCAAGAATGGGCATCAAGTTTGAAGATGAGATTTTGGGATTATTACTCTTGAATTCTCTACCTGAGTCTTGGGAGATTTTTAAGGTCTCTATCACAAATTCAACCCCTAATGGTGTTGTCTCTTTACAAATGGTAAAGGGTAGTGTACATAACGAGGAGATGAGAAGGAAGGCACAAGGTTCTTCATCTCAACTTGAGGTACTTGTCACTGAAAATATGGGGAGAAGTTAGAAAAAGGAAAGAGAAAAGAGTAAAAGTAAATCCAAGTCCAGATACAAGAATGTGGAGTGTCACTACTCTCACAAAATAGGGCATATACAAAAGCATTATTTCTTGTGGAAAAAGGAGAGCAAAGGCAAAAAGGGTAAGTCAAAAGAGAAAGATGATGATGATGATGATGATGATGATGATGATGATGATGATGATGATGATGATGATGATGATGATGATGATGATGATGATGATGATGATGATGATGATGATGATGATGATAATTGTGTCACTACTACTACAGGTGATGATCTTATCATTCTTCGAGACTTTGAGTCGATTAATCTTGTATCTGATGAGAGCATGTGGATTATTGATAGCGGTGCTACACTGCATGTTACACCAAGGATGAAGTTTTTTACATCTTATAACTCAGGTGATTTTGGAGTGTTGAAGATGGGTAATGATAGTGTGACCAAGGTGATTGGTGTTGGTGATGTTTGCTTGCAAACCAATACAGGAATGCAGTTGTGGCTTAAAGGAGTCAAACATGCTCCACATGTTCGCTTTAACTTGATATCTGTGCATATGCTTGATGATGGTGGTTATGATAATCACTTTGGTCATTGAAAATAGAAACTCACCAAAGGTAACTTGGTTGTGGCCAGAGGGGAAAAAATTTCTAAATTGTATTGGACAAAAGCTTTGGTTGTTAAAGACAGTGTGAATGCCATGAATATAGAGGCATCAGTGTGGCACCGAAGGCTTAGTCATATCAGTGAAAAAGGGTTGAATTGTTTAGCCAAAAAGGACATGCTTCCAGGATTAAAGAATGCAAAATTGTAGAAGTGCTCTCATTGCATGGCTGGTAAGCAGACTAGAGTATCCTTTAAGAAGCATCCTCCCTCAAGGAAGTCAGAGTTGCTAGAATTGGTGCATTCTGATATTTGTGGCCCATTGAAGGTAAAGTCATTTAGTGGTGCACTTTATTTTGTTACCTTTATTGATGATTGTTCTAGGAAGCTTTGGGTCTATGTTTTGAAGACAAAGGATCAAGTGTTGGAAAAGTTCAAACAATTCTAGGCTTTGGTTGAGAGACAATCAGGCAAGAAGGTGAAATATATTCGTTCTGACAACGGTGGTGAATATTGTGGACCATTTGATGTATATTGCAAGGTGCAGGGTATTAGACATGAAAAGACTCCTCCTAAAACTCCTCAATTGAATGGCTTAACATAGAGGATGAACAGGACATTGATTGAGAGAGTTAGGTGCATGCTTTCTGAAGCAAGGTTACCTAAGCATTTCTGGGGTGAGGCGTTTTACACAGCAATGCATATTATTAATCTTAGTCCTGTAGTTGCCTTGAATATTGAGGTGCCAGACAAGATTTGGTTTGGCAAAGATATCAAGTATGATCATTTGCGAGTCTTCGATTGTAAGACCTTTGTGCATGTTCGAAAGGATGAAAGATCTAAGTTGGATATGAAGACTAGGCAAAGTATCTTCATTGGATATGGTGATGAGTATGGTTACAGGATGTATGATCCTATTGAGAAAAAACTTGTTAAGAGCCGTGATGTGAAATTCATGGAAGATCAAACCATTGAAGACATTGATAAGGTAAAGAAGTCTACACCTGATAAAGACAATAGTTTGTCTAAAATTGATCCAGTTCGGATGCTTGTACATGATCTAGATATTGTTGATAATAATGTTTAGAATGGTGAGCAACATAATTATGGTGATCAACAACTTGGAGATGACTTTGATGTTCCTCTTGATGATGATTCTGAAGAGGAGGAAGAGATGTCACAAGATGAGAATCCGAGTGATGCTCTTGAACCACCTTCAGTCCAACTCAGGAGGTCTAATAGGGAGAGGCAATCATCTACAAGATATACTTCTGATGAGTATGTGACCTTGACAGATGGAGAAGAACCTAAGTGTTACCAAGAGGCCATGAAGAGTGAAGAAAAGCAAAAGTGGATGGATGCAATGCAAGATAAAATAAAATCTTTGCATGATAATCACACTTATGATTTGGTGAAGTTGCCTAATGGCAAGAAGGTCTTGGAAAATAGGTGGATTTACACGATAAAGCAAGAGAGTAATTCTTCAAATCCAAGGTATAAAGCCAAATTAGTAGTGATAGGCTTTAGACAGAGAAAAGGTGTTGACTTCAATGAGATTTTCTCTCCTGTGGTGAAGATGTCATCCATCAGAATTGTGTTGAGTTTAGCTGCTACCTTTGATCTAGAGGTTGAGCAGATGGATGTAAAACAATTTTCCTTCATGCTGATTTGGAGGATGAGATATACATGAAGCAACCTGATGGTTTTCAAATTAGTGGAAAGGAAGACTATGTGTGCAGGCTCAAAAAGAGCTTGTATGGTCTGAAGCAGGCTCCAAGACAGTAGTACAAGAAGTTTGAGTCTGTTATGTGTGAGCAAGGCTACAAGAAGACTACTTTTGATCACTATGTCTTTGTTAGAAAATTTTCTGATGATGACTTTGTTATCTTGTTGTTGTATGTTGATGACATGCTTATTGTTGAAAAAAGTATTTTCAGAATAGACAGGTTGAAGAAGCAATTGAGCGAGTCATTTGCTATGAAAGACATGGGAGCTGCTAAAAAGATTCTTGGTAAAAGAATCATTCGTGATAGACAAGCAAAGAAACTTTAGTTGTCACATGAACACTATGTTAAAAGGGTTTTGCAAAGATTTCATATGGAAAATGCTAAAGTAGTGAGCACTCCTCTTGTTGCTCATTTTAAACTGAGTTCTGGACATAGTCCTTCAAATGAAGCTGAGAAGACTAATATGAGCAGAGTTCCTTATGCATCTGCAGTGAGTAGTTTGATGTATGCAATGGTGTGTACAAGACTAGATATTGCACATGCTATTGGTATTGTTAGTAGATTTTTGTCTAATCCAGGTAGAGAACATTGGAATTTTATGAAATGGATCTTGAGGTATCTTTATGGTACTAGTGATTTGAGACTTTGTTTTGGAGGTGATAAGCCTCCTTTGGTGGGTTACTCAAACTCAGATATGGCTGGAGACATTGATTCCAGAAAGTCCAGTTCGGGCTATTTGATTAAGTTTGCAGGGGGAGATGTGGCTTGGCAATCTAAATTGCAAAAGTGTGTTGCTTTGTCCACTATCGAGGCATAGTTTATTGTCATTACAGAAGCATGCAAGGAGTTGCTTTGGGTGAAGAAATTCTTCCAATAGCTTGGTTTTGTTCAGGACAAGTACTTATTATTCTGTGATAGTCAGAGTGCAATTCATCTTGATAAGAATTCAACTTTTCATTCTAGGTCCAAGCATATTGATGTGAGGTATCATTGGATACGTGATGCTCTGGATGCTAAGCTGTTGGAGTTGGCTAAAGTTCATACTAATGATAATGGTGGTGACATGATGAACAAGGTAGTTCCAAGAGGGAAGTTTGAAACTTATTGTGAGATCGTCAAACTGACGATTACTTCTACATAGTTGTGAAGGGGGAGATATGTTGGGTTATTTTTGGGCTCCCAACTATGTAGACAAAAGTCCAATACTCTCAAGTCTGCTAGGTCTCTCTTTATAAGAGGATAAGAGGTCAAATTGGGAGATTTTGAGAAAGAGTGGATTTTCACAAGGCAAAAGAGAGAAGAGAGAAAGAAGGTGTTCTGTTTTCATCTCAACACAGAACAATCACGTCAAAATTGTGATATCTACTTTGTTAACCGTTGGGTCGGGCTAGAAATTTGATAGTAGGTTCAACAAACGTAATTATAAATCTTGACCGTTCGGATCTTGATTTGAAGGTTTGTGATGTAAGAAATCATGTTCACACAGTAGCTCAATTTGTGCGCTCTTTATTTTCTTGTTCCTTCATCTTGTTCTTCATCTACAAGTTTTGCTTGCTTGCTTGTGCTGGTTGGTTATATAAACAAATACTGTTCTTGAACTGAATACTCTTGTATCCTTATTTGATTACAGTGGATTGATTTCTTTGGTCTGGACGACCCGTGGTTTTTATCTCTCACGTTGAAGGGATTTTTCCACGTTAAAAATATTTATGTCTCTTGCATGATTCTTTTCATTGTTACTATCATTATTATTTGTGGTTAATCCTTAGAAATTCTTGCAAGTTAGAGTAATTTATATCCAGTGCATTGTACCATCATTACATGTGTCTTATTGTTTTTTTCCCATCAAAAACCACAACACAAGAATTAATCGCTTGATAGAAGCTATAATCCATCATAAAACAAAAGCTACGACCATCAAATTAAGCCAAGAGAAGCTTATTAACAATGTAATAATTCTAGAAGCAAATCATCAAATAATTAGTGTGCAAAAATCACCACACTAATGTAACGAGGCACAATAACCAAGCAAAAAAACACCATCGAACAATGAAAAAAGCTAAGAATATCTATCTGATGAGGTGTATAAGCACAGCAAAACGATGCTCTTATCCTCCCATCCTATAGAAAAGAATCAAATAACAATATGGAGAATATAGCCAATAGTGCCCTCTAATACGACGATTACAGCTGCAAATAGCAAAACTTTGAAAACAAGAAGTTTTCACGTTCTCCTGTAGAAACAAAAATGAGTTTGAATTGGAAGCCATCAGTTTCAGCTTCGACAAATTCTCACTTTTCAAGAAAACAAGCACAAATATCTCTCCTCCAAAACCAATTGAAAAAAAAAAAAAAAAAAACTTGTAGCAATCGATGAAGAGCCATGAGTTTGAGTTCTTAATCGGAAACAGGCAAAACAGGAGTATATCGCAATGGAGAAATGCGAAGCGTGCGCGTCTCTTTATCTTTGGATTTAATCAAATTCTCTAACTTAGAAAAACGAGAGAGAAATAAAGTTAAGTGAACCTAATCAAATAGATCCTAAAAATAGCCCAAAATTGATGCTGATGGAGGCAAACGAGAGAGATACTGATAAAATTAACAAGAAAGTTTGATTTTCTCATAAAAGTAAAATAAAAAAGAAAAATATGGAAACAATGGGAAAAAATTCAAAGTGAATGATACCGCTCTAATACATGTTAGAAAACTGGTTTTAAAGTAAAGTTATAATTAGGGCAAAAGAACTTATATAGCCAATCTTAAGTCATAACAACTAATTTCCTAAATGATTTAACAAATCTATAACTACTTTTAACATCTCTAATAAAACACTTTATTTTAGACTTCAAAGGAAAAAGTGATTTTAGAAAAAAAAATCTTAATCTTGATTATTTTGATTTAAGCTTGGATTAATCATGCTATAAAAAACGAGTATTAAGTATACCAATGAAAGTTTAGTCTAGTAGAAAAAACCAATCTCTTACACTGCCAAAAATTAAAGTTTGAATTTTAATCGAGAGAAATAATCACATTTAGTATTTTCAATATAATTGTTTTCGAAAGAAGAAATTCATAAAAAAAAAAAAAACAAGTATTAAACACTCAATAAATTTTATCACTGATATTAAATTTTCTTTGTTTAACAAAACAAATATACATTACCATGATAAACTAAATCATTTAACCGAGCACATAATTAGAATCCTTAGCTTTTTGCTAACAATTAGATTAATTATTTTTTATAAACTTACTGTGTTGATGTGGGTATTAGATTTATAAAACATTTTTTAAAGAAAAAAGTTTTATATATTTAATAGCTTAATTTTTTCACTAACAGATCACACAAATTTAATAGGAGAAATGATCTCATTTTTCCGGTGGTTTCCTTTCATTTTCTATACATTGGCCAGTTTGCACAAAAGATAGACAAGATCTAATCTTGAGGCCCCAAGTGTACGGTTATATTTTATAGACAATAATAGACATAGAGAATTTGTCCAGATGCACTCACAGCCCAACCTCATCACAATTATTAAAATATATTGTGTCTTTTTTTATTGATTGATTGATAATTTATTCGGTTTGGATAGAGAGAATTATAATATTCATCTTTGTATTCACATTTTATATAAAAAGAATATCTACCTCTAAATCTATATTCATGCAAATGGAAATTTTAGTATTCATTCATGTATTTTATGGATATTTAAATAAATACTTATATCCAGAATCATTATTCATACTTTAATTAAACAATAGTGTTATTTTTTAGTAAAATAATAGTGTTATTTTATATAATAAAATTATAAAATAAAACAAAAAATATCTAACTAACCTAAATTTATATATTAATCACAAAAATAATATACGCACGTTCAATATTTGTAATAAATTGAATAATTTAAATTTAAATCTTACATAACAAACTTACAAAGTAATTAATTTATAAATTTTTAAGTCTAATACCTGCACTCTCTAATGCCAAAAAAATCATATATTAACGTTGGTTAGTTATATATAATGATTTGGGAAATCAAAATAACACAAACAAATTTTTTTTATCATATAGAGTGATCGGAATAATATTGTATGTAGAGATTTTTGAAATATTATTCAAAATCAGTTATATAACTATTTGCGTAATATTAACTTTTTACTTAAATTTTATTTCATTAAATAATGTGGGAGTATAAATTGGGCTAGGTAGATACTTATATCCTCCATCTTTATAATTTTTTTTAGATAAAACTCGTTTAATATATATTTTTGCCTCTATTGTAAATATATATTTTTGTGGGTAATAATGCGTGTAATTGATATCCCTGTTTAGGAACAATTTTGTGTGTATATGTTGTGTTAGTTAAGAGAGTATTGTTAGATGAAAAAATAGTTAGGTGAAGATCAGATTTTTGTAGATTTGAGTTTCATTTTTATTAAAAAAAATTGACTTAAGTCTATTTACTTAGGGTAGATTTTGCTTAAAGGTTTGATCTAGTCAGAATAAAAGCCTGTAATTTTTAAGGTTTGGGGTTTGACTATATTTAACAGACGTAGGGATGAATGCGACGGGGCGGGACAATGGTCCGTCACCCGTCCCATATGGTATAGGTTTCCGTTAAGTGGATAATTTTAAATTTTATATATTTTTATTAAAAATAATATTATAATATATTTATATTAAAAATAAATAATTTTAAAATATATTTGTATTAAAAATAAATTATATTGATTTATTTTATATATAATTAGGGATATTTAAATAATTTTAAAGGATAATTATTTATAAATATGAAATATCTTATTGTTTGTTTCTGCTTGTTAATTAAATTATTTATTTTTAATGTACTTTGATAAGTTATCTAATTTATGAAAATAAAGATTAGTACTTAAAATTTTGTATATAATATTCAAATCCTTTATTATTAGATCAATCTTAGTAGTCATTTTCTTTCTTTAATTACATATTATTAGATATAAAGAAAAGAAGTTATGTACTAAAAATGTAAAATGGTCATACTACTGATTTGGAATTAGGTAGTGACTTATAATTAGATGAGAGTATAAAACTATTTAATAGTGTATCATTGTTAAATTTTTAGATGTAAATGTGATAACCTTAAGATAGTAAATTCTTTGCATTAAGTTGTATTTAGGATAATACTTAATGTGAAGTAAAATTAAATTTAAACTTAAATATGTTTTTTAGTCTCTTAAATTAAGTTATTTTTGTTTTTCATCTCCAAATTTAAGATTATTTTTTTTAATCCTCATATTTCAAAAAATAGTTGTACAAGTCATTATTTCAAAAATAAAAAATATTATTAATCCTAAAATTTTTCTTTTAATATTCTTTAATTTTCGATCATGCATGTGATAAATGATCGATTTGGATTTTGTTAGACTAAAACCAACTATTTTAAAAAATATATATGAATTAAAAAAATAGTTTTAAATAAAAGATGAAAATCAAAATTAGCCCAAATTTAAAAGATAAAAACATATTTAAACTTTAAATTTAAAATCAAAACATCTCCCATAATTGCCAAATGAGCTCTTTGGAATTAACGTTGCTTCATTTGAGGTTGATAAATTATTTATCGTTAATAAGATCGTGTCATAATTCTGTACTCTGGCAATTTGATCTCAAGATTTTACTATTATCTCCAAAAGTTCAATTGTGTTTGGAAACATGTCACCAAAGTTGAATATAAATTCTCAACGTAATTATAGTTTTTTTTATGGTTTTATAGTAATTTTATATTAAAATGAATGAGAAATCAAACATCCATTGCGTTGATATTGAGTAGAAGACTCTGTATCAGTTTTTAAATTAAAGTTGAAATTAATAGAAATTATTATTTGAAAATTCATTGGTCACAATTCCATCGCTTCTTTTATGTATTTGAAAACCGTGTGCAGACTATAATATAATTTGGAAGGTCCAAGTAGATTAGGACATTGACGATAACAATAGAAGCATGAAAGATGGTGTAGCTGGCCATAGTCCCACATCGGAATATAACCCCTTAGAGGGAGCTAAAATGAAATAGTCCAAAAGCGTAAGGTCATTTTCCACTGGCATTGAGATGCTTCTTTCTGCCTTCAATTAATCACAAACCTACCCAGATACATAGGGACTAGGGAGTGAAACACAAACACCATTATAAATAAATACAAGCAGCATTAATTGAAATCCAAGATAGCGACCCTGTTAGGTTTTGTCTATTTGTAGTACTATAATATTATATGTATTTATTAAGCATCATTCATCGACCAAACCACTATGCGTTCTCGGTTTCCCGCCTGCACAGGTTGAAAGATGCCTGTTTTGTCGTTTTAGGATGCAATGTATTTACTCTTTCTAAGTCTTTTTCATTCTTTCATTCTATTTAGTCGACAAGGATCATATTTATATATTTTTTTAAAATATATAGATTTGAATTTAATTTCACCGTTATTTTGAAAACTTCATTGACAAAAAATCCACAAGTATCTTTATAATGTTTGTTGAACTTATATGCATGTTCTACTTATGAGCTCTTATAATCTAATTCACTTAAACTTTTTAAAATAAAAATATATTCATGAGTTTTCTAATTCGACTCAATCACTTTCATGTTTTTTAGTGAGACTTCGATTTTAATTATGTTGTGCATGCTTAAGCATCAATTTTAGTATGATTCTGACTCTTCTTATACTACAACGCAACTTCACAATTTTCAAATAATTAAATGTAAGCAAAATTTGTTGTACACGCCACATAATAAGTAAGGGTTTTTATACTTTTTAAATAGAATAAAATAAGAGAAATAGACTATATATTACTAATGTAAAACAGATCTACATAATCATAGCTATTATGTATAATAAGTTTGTTGACTTTTATAATAATTATTTTAAAAATTATATAAAAAATGATTTGTGATTAAATAACTATGTAAACACATGATCATTAAACTCATAGAAGAATTGGTATTTTTAATTTAATAAAATTATTATAGACTCTTTTAGCTTGAGAATTTGTGAGTTATATTGAATTTTTTATTTTCTTTTTTTTTAAATAATATATAATTATTATGTTCTTTAAAAGGTGAAATGATTCTCATTAATAAACATTAAAACTTTATAAGAAGTAAAAGTACAAAAAAAAAAGTGAAATAAAATAGAACTTATGAATTATATTTTTTTTATGGGACGAAATATAAATCCCAGAGATTTAATGGTAATTGAAATTAGGAGAAGTAATTAGGGTTGATACATTACATTGATCTTTTTGTCCTCAATAATATATAATAAGGACTCGTTTGATGGTCATGATAGGATAGGAAATGAAAGTAACATAAGATAAGATAAGAACATGATATGACAAGAGCATGATAAACTTTAATTTTATCCAATGTTTAGTGCATACCAAATAATGATAGGATAGTATATAAATTATGTTCAAATGACAAAATTATTATTTCTTTAAAATTTCATATATTTTTTAAAAGATAATTTTTAATTTAATTATTTAAATTTTCAAATTATATAATTATATTTTGTTTATAATTTTAACTTAATTATATACAAATGTTATTTTATTTATGCATTTAGTTTTTACAATTATAAAAAAATTATATCAAAATTATAATTATTATTCAAATATAATTTTCAAAAATATTTGTATGATAATTATTTAAATTTAATACTTTAATTAAAGTATACTTTAAATTTACATGTCAAAATTATTAGAAATATATATAAGATAATATTATGAATACAAATTATATATATATATATATATATATATATATATATATATATATATATATATATATATATATATATATATGTATATATATTTATTTATTTTGCATATAAATTATATTATTATATATATTGTATAAATTACTATATATTACTATATAGTTTATATTATAAATAAATTATTTATATTATATATCGAGAGAGAAAAAAACTCTATCCTATCGTTATACTTCCTAGCCCAACTCTCCCTTTAGAATAAGAAATATACTAGACCAATTGGATAGGATAAGACCATTATATTCTACTGGTACAACAAACAACGAATTACAACAAAATAGGATAGGATAGTTATCTTATCATGTCTTATCCTGGCCATCAAATAGGCCCTAAGTGGATGTGTCTAGATGGACTATATATTGAGACAATTATCAACATTGGTTGACACAAGTGGTAGTTACTTATATTTCTTAGCTAAGATATTAGGGATTCGAATCTTGACCTTGGATATGAAAAAAAACCATATTAGAAGGGGAATACCTATCATTTGATGAGTCCACAGTCCCCACAAAGATTAGTCACTGTTGATAATGGATGTTTTACAACTATTTCATGGGTAAAAATCTATATAAATTGAGGCAATAATTTTGATAATTATTTCTATGTTGTTGGATTAAGAAGTACATTATCAAGAAATAAAATAGTAAAGAAAATATTAATTTTGATGTAGTGATAATATAAAAAAAATTATATATTTAATAGATATAATATTATATTATTTAATAAGGTTGACATTTTAGGTATTTTTGTTTTCAATTAAGGACTAAGCAAATGGATCAAGGTTTTTTTTTTTTTTTTTTTTTTTGCTTATATATGGCTCTCACAATTTTTTATACTATTGTTTTGATCACTAATTCTTTTTCACTTTTCATGTAAACATTCTTTACAACTTGGTTTAGTCCATGAAAACTCTTAAAGACTTATGAAACATCTCACCCAACCTTTCCTTCCATAAGAAGTTTTGGAACAAAAATGCTTAGAGACCAAGCTTTCTTAAGAACAAAGTGATTTTACCTAGTTGCTGAATTTTTATTTTTCAACATGATTTTTCAGCAATGAGGTATTTTAAATTCAAAAAGTAAGTAGTAGGAATCCAACACATCAAATCAAGTTATCATATAACACCTAAGTCATTTATCCTAGTGTTTGAAATATCTAGGCTAGAATCTTGAAGGAATCTTGAAAGCATCTTTCAAGAACATAAAGAACACCAAGAGCAAGTCATGGAATTTCAAGCAACTAAACCATAGAAATATGCACAAACACAAGGGAACAAAACCTCATTAAAGGATTCAACAAAAGACAAGAAATAAAAAAGAACATAAATCAAAATGCAATCCCATAATTCAGCTTTTGCTAGAAAGAAAAACAGCATTGCAACACTTTTTGGTGAAGTTTTGTGCAAAATTAAAGGTCAATATAGATGAAAACATGTTAGAGGAACAAATCCTAAGAATTAAACAAGCCAAAACAGTAAACACAAGTGAATTTGGATTAAAAAAATCCTACCAAATTGAGGCACCCAATGTGTTGGAAAAGTGCAACAAAAGTGACGATAATTCTTCACCAAATGATGCATGAAATCAAGAAGCAATGGTGTTGACGATTGGTTCTAGATACCACATGATGTTGCCCCAAAAGGATCATTCTCTCAACATCACTAATAACCCAAAGTAAGGTTATAGAAATTTGGGTAAAATTCAAGAATAAGAAGAAAAGAGAAAATGGTTAAGGGAAGAAGATGAATCTGCCACAAGATCAAGGATCCTAATAAGGAAGAGGAGAATTCACCACAAGATTCTAAGAATTCTTGAATAGAATTAAGAGTTCTTCACTAAGAACTAGATAAAAACTTGTCTCATACTTCAAGTGTCCAAAATTAATTTTATTGTCAAAAAAGTGATTAGTATAAGTGATTAAAGTATTTATATGGACACTCTAATCCTACTTAGTACTAATCTAATCCAAACTAATTAGAAATCCAACTAAACCAAAGGAGTTTAAGAGAAGATTACTTGGGAAGCTTCCTCAAAAAAGGCTTCCTAAGGAAGCTTTGGGTCAAGGTCCAAGTTTTCCTTGCAAGCTTTCTCTTGACGGAAAAGGGCAACGCTTTCCTACACCAAGTCTAAGCCTAAAAAAAGACTAAATAAAGGAGAAAATACAATCCCATAAATCCTATGTATCTATAAGTCCAAGAGGACTACTAATGGCCCACATGCCCCTTAAAGTATTTATATAAAAATGGTGTACTACTTGACTCCTTCTTCTCCTTAAAGGTTAGGAATGCTTTCATTTCTTCTTGGAGCCTCTTCAATTTTCCCTTTGTCATGGGTTCTTGCAAGTTCATGCTTCCTTTCTTAGGTTCCTTGCCATCCTTTTGTAGGCTCACATCATCATACAACTACTTATACACATATAGGATTTCCTAAAGGCCACCACCACTCAATAAAGGTTCCATCTCAACTACCTTCACTCGTGGCTTGTTGAGATCCCAACAACTAACCTCTACCAAGTAGGGGTCCTGATATGGATCCCCACTCTCAACAAATTTCTCTTTTAAGTGTTCCACTTTCAGTTTTATAAGGATTTTTAAAAGGGAAAGTCAACTATCAACTTAGTGAAAAACTTCCATAGTTATTTTAGGTTAATATTACCTTTGTCCCTAAATATAGGATTATTTTTTAAAAAAATTCTTGTCCTTTTTATAATACTTTTTCCAAATAGTCTTATATTAATTATTTTTCACTAAACTTAACTACTTTACAATAAATTTTACAATTAATAAGATAAATTCATTCTTTCTCTTAAGGAAGATGACTAGCATTAATATTTTAAGGCAACATACAACAAATTTGAATGCATTTGTTGAATGTTGCCTTAAAGTATTTGTTACTTCAAGGAGTAAGCTCTCTTACTTGAAGTGGTGTCTCAAATAAAACGGTGAAAAGTGAGGTGATGAGAGTGTAGTTCCAAAGCTCTATGACAATGTAGCTAGAAGATAGGAGAAATTCTATGATTTTCAACCTACTTAGCTTCTTAAACAAGCTTATTTAGTTGAAGGTCTATGAATAATGGGTCTTAGAGGTTTTATAAATTAAGGGATTTAAAAACAAAAATGGAAACTTTCTTTGGATATAATTGGCAAGTGATGTGACTTATTACCTTTTGCCAAAAATAAGGGAATTTCTTTTGAATTTCTTGCAAAAATATTTAAGGTAATTAACTATAAGTTGTAGGATGAGCTTTTTGCAAAAAATGGTAAGTTAACGAGTAACTATTCTTGGTCAACATGCTAACGGCAATGTGTCGATGACAATTAAACGCTAACTCATGGTACACTTTGTTCGATCACTTACTCCCTCAGTTTGTACTCACATTTCTATAACACAACTCATCCAACGTTAATAAGATTGTTGTATAACATTTTATATATATACATCCTTGGAGTTGTGTTGACATAACATTACATAACTAATATCATTATTGCATGATAACAATTGGTTATTGGACTATAATGATGTTGAAGTGATGATTATTCTCGTACGAGCATAGTTGAAATGATTGTGAAAGTAAATCTTTAGTTATGATATTTATATTATTAAGAAATGATATTGTTAACATGTTTTCGAAATAGAAATAATATGTATATATATAAAATGTTATTCGAACATCGATGTGCCCCCACTCCTTACGTGCTTTACTACTTTATGTGTTCAAGAACTTGTGGTTAAGTTTCTATTTAAGTAATCTTACTCTTGCCTGCATGTTTATGTGCATATGACTTCTATAATCGTGACATTGCATTCACGAGAGCAAGTTATTGGACAAGGTTGGCTTACAGTCGAGAATGTTGTGATGACGTCGTGATATGTGAAGACTTGTTATCCTTTCACTTTTGTTTGTAAAAGTGTCGACCACCTGTGGTGTTTCTCTGTTTATGTGTATGATATTTCTAGTTGTAATAAGACTTTAATTCTACAAGAACTCAAAAGACTCTAATGATTATATTATAGTATTTGTTTAAACGATTTGACTTGTGTTTGATTATCCTTATAATAAAGAATATTTATTTATATGTAGATTTTCAGTATCGCTTTTCAAAAGAAAAATTCATGCATATTTTCATAAAGAAAATAATTAAAGACCACATTGATCTATTTATCAAATAATTGTTTGTCTTAGTATTATGTAGCGAACGCAGGTTGTTATAATATGACCTAAATAAAATATACAAGTGGGAGACAACCTTCATTTTACAAATTAATTTTGTAGGGTTGAGTTAGACTTATATACTCTATTTTGGAAATTTCACTAATCAATGTGAGATCTTCAACATACCCCTCACGTTGAAGACTAAACATCTTGAGCATAAAGTTTGCAAGAATAGACATTTGTGAGTGACCTAATAGGGTCAACAATCGCTAGTAAGGGGTGTAAATGGCTTAAATTGGGTTGAGTTTGATTTAATTTAAGACACCACTCAATGAAGCATAGTCATGTTACGTTGCGTTGGATTTGTGATTTTTTTATTAAGCAACCCAACCCAATTCAACAATCAGGTTAGGTTGGATTGGATTGGATTAGGTAGTCAAGTCAATTGAAAATAACAACCATAACAACAATTATAATATATTCTAGAAATTTGAAAAATTAGAAAAAAAATCTAAAAAATATATTACCTATTTAATTTAACTCATTTAAATCAATACATTAATGCAAAAGCTAGCTAAACAATAATCATATACATTCATAGCATAATTAAAATGACAATGTATAATTGGGTCAGTCAAAATGAACCTAAACCAACCCAATAACTCAATCCAACCTGTTGAAATGTTATAGGATTAGGTTTAGTTTATTGGGTCCCTTAGTTGATCGTGACTCACTTACACCCCAAATAAATAGGATATGCTCTAATTATCTTAAAATTATGGGTTTAAGCCTAATTTAATCTTACATAATTGGCTTGTAAAATAAGGGTTACCCTCCACTTATATACCACCTTACTAGTTGATGTTAAATCTCTAACACCTAACCTTTCTACAAGATTGTTTTCATGGTGAGGTGAGAATCCACCTTTCTTGAGTTCGAAGGAAAATTTTAATGATGTAAAAGTATTATAATATTTTTATCAACTCATTTAATACAATTATATAAAGTTGTGAAATAATTTCTTATTAAATGTGATAAATAATTAAATTTAGAAATAAAATACTAATAAATATACTAACTATGATTTTAAAAATAAAAATTATATATATATAAATTTTAATGTATTAACTATTATACTTTTAAATATTTTTTATTTTTTAATTCCTTGAAAATTGGCAAGATATTAATTGACAAATCTTTAAAGAATATTATGGTCACAACATTAAGAAAATGTTTTGCAGAAATAATAAATAAAAAATATTAAAAATCATAACACATATTTGTAATTTTAAGATTTATGAATATTTTTACGACACAATTTATCCAAACATATAATTGATTAAATTATTTTTAAAATTTATCTTAATTTACGTAAAAGAAAATGTTATAGTATATTATTTATAAATATTATTATCTGTATAATTGTTATATATCATCTATATAAATTATTTAGGTTGAACTAGTAATATTAAATAATTTATAAAACAAATAAAATTTACTATAATTTAATTTTTATAAAATAATTTAATTATTATCTTATTAAATTTAAATATTTTCTCAAAAATAAAATTTTTAATTATAATTAGATTTAATTTTTATTTGGTTAACATGAAAATCTCGTATTTTTAAAAATATAAGTTGTGACAATTTCCAACTATTGTAAATTATAAAAAATAAGTTGTAATTGATAATTTTGATTTATCAATAAAAGGAACTTTAGTTATAATAATATTTATGTAGGTATATATTTTAAAATAATAATAAAAAATAAGGAGAATATTGAAGATAACTAAATCGAAAATTACTTTCAGTTTGGTATTAGGTTAGACGGTTTTCTAAAAAAAAAAAAAAGAAAAAGAAAAAGAAAACATAGAAAAACATTCTGCAACATCGTCAAACCATGAGAGAGAAAAATAAAACAATGAACAACTCTTGTTTAATTGCAAGTTAAACATCTTTCCTTTCAAATCTTTATGGTATATTTCTTAAGAGATATAATTTTTAGGATTTTTTATAAGAAAAATTTAGAATTAGTAGCATTCCAGATTTTATGATTGGATTATACTCATGTATACTAAATATGATTTTTCATCTTTTATTGTAAATTTTTGTGACATTTTTGGGAGTTAGTTGTTTGATTGTAAGAAAATGAAGGATGAAGATGAGAAGAACTCTCTTATAGTTATTATTCACACACACATATAATAGAGAGAGATTAAGTTACTCATCATTCATATTTTTTATTTTCTTATAAATAGATAAGATGTGTTACTTATTAGAATAATTAAATTACAAAAAAATGAAAGGTGAAGATGAAGAATGGCTTTTAGAGTAAATTGATCTCTCTTATTCACTTAGTCCAAGTGTATCTCTAAGGGAGTTTTCCTCGTATTCACCCTTTATTCTCTTGCAATCTAGTGCCTTTAACGAGTGACACATGTATGTTAGATTGCAAGAAAATAAAGGATGAAGATGAGAAGAACTCTCTTAGAATTACTATTAGAGTAAGTAGATCCTTCCTCATATATATATAAATTACTCATCATTTATATTTTTTATTTTCTTTCAATTTAACAGATAAGATGTGTCATTTATTAGAACAATTAGATTGCAAGAAAATGAAAGATGAAGATAAAGAGCGACTCTTAGAGTAACTTGATCTCTCATATCCACTTACTCCAAGTGTAACTCTAAGAGAGTTTTCCTTATATTCACCTTTCATTCTCTTGCAATTAATGTCTCTAACAAGTAACACATCTTATTTGTTAGATTGCAAGAAAATGAAAGATGAAGATAAGGAAACTGTCTTAGAGTTACTCTAGGGAATAAGTGGATCCTTCCTCATATATATATATATATATATATATATATATATATATATATATATATATATATATAATAAGAGAGAGATTAAGTTATTCATCATTCATATTTTTTATTTTCTTGCAATTTAACATATAAAATGTGTCACTTATTAGAATAATTAGATTGCAAAAAAATGAAAGATGAAAATGAAGAGTGCTCTTAGAGTAACTTGATCTCTCGTGTATATATATATATTGTTAGATCCTCAAAAGAGTTTTGAAGCCAACAAAAAAATATTAAAGATAATCACATTTTTACAGGTATGAAATAAAACCTCATAAAAACAATATAACGTGTTTTGGCTTCATCTACTCTATCAGACAACAATCTTGTATATTTGTGTTATGCATCATATATTCTCATGAGACTATGATTTTAAGCATTAGATGATTGTATGCCTAAACATAGTGTTTCATTAAAATAATATATCTTTGATTATTCTATACGCAATATTTTATTCAAATATCTCACTAAAAAAAGGTTTTCAGGTTTTATTGTTTTTAAAATGTAACAAAGTGATCAGAAACATCACATCAAAGTCATATATCTTAAAAATTATAATCATAGTATCTCTTTGAATAAAGAGCTAGTTATGCCTATTCAAGTATTACTTCTACTTTTATTTTGATTGTTTTTATATGCTTGAATTTAAGAATAATTTTTTATTTATGTAAAAATTTATTAGTATTGCTATCTTAGTATTATTAAGGTATTATTCCAAACCATTTTATCATGATAAAATTATCATTTTATAAGTATTTTAAATTGTATTTATTATGAGTTGTTATGGTAACGAATGACGTTGCATATATAATGAAATTATTTATCTAAAATAATATTCTTGAAAAAAAAACTTATATACGTAGGAAAGTTTGATCAAAACCAATCTTGAAAATATTTGATTCGAAAAAAATATGCACAAATATTCTTAAGAATATTTATAAGTAATCAAACAAATTTTAATCATTTTTAAGAGTATTTTAATTGCTTAGCTACATATGATCAATATATTTTATATTTCATCTTAATTTTAAGCAATCAAATAAATTATTACTCCAATGAAAATTCTTATCAAGTTACCTAACTCACAAATATCTTTATCTCCAATGCATAATTCATTTATTGAAGGAGCCAACTATGTTGTTAACAAATTCAAAAAACTTATTTTGTATTATAATAAATAATTATCTATACCAAAAATTAAAATAATTAAATTTTATTAATAATATACATGAATAAGAATAACTACGATCTCTAATAGATCTAACATGCATAAGAACTTATCTAAGAAATAGTAATTTTTCTTCAAATTAAGGATTAACAAAAATGAAAATAACGAAATTAAAAAAAAAATGACAATCCTTTTGTCCTCTCAAACAAGTGTTTGAGAATTTTTTATTAAAAATAATAAAAAAGTTAGGTTTGTAACATTTTTCAACCAAACTTATAAACAATTAAAAGAAAAAACAATTTATTTTAGCTTGGGCTTTTGTTATACATGTTTGAGGGTTTAAAGATGCGTAATAACTTAATGGATTACAAATTTAACTAATAGTCTAATCAGAACAATTAGGTTTATGATTTAACATGATAAAAAAAAAATATAAACATCACTTTCAAGTTTCAATCCTTATATACATTAGAAAATGATGATTTTACTTGCAGCGGCATACCACTATGCATTTTAGCTACATTACACACGGTGGCACCCAAAGAAAAATAACAAGAAAATGTTTGAGATTTAAGGACTCTAATAGTATATTTTGGTAAATCATTAGTTTAAAAGTTATTTTGATTCGTATATAAGTTAATTTGATTAAATAAATTTGTTTAGTACACAAAGTTATTTTATTAGTTTTTAGTTTATTTTTATAAATTTCTTCAAATATTTTATAAAAATAAACTGATTTGTGAGTTACTAGATTCTTTTTATTATTTTTATTTTTATTTTTTATCAATTTAAAAATTAAATAATTAAATATATTTTTTATATCATTTTATATTTATCAATTAATCTTACTAAATATTTAAAATTCAATTAACTTATTTATAAGTTTTCAACTCAATTCCTAACTTATATAGCATATAAACTTAAATTAATTAGCTTATAAATTTTCAATTAATTTATAAGATAGTTTTACCTCACACAAACTCTTTGTATGCTTGATTCAAAGGTATAACCCCGTAAAACTAAAAACAATGGACAAAAAATAATTTTTAAAATGATTAGGAATGTCAAGTCTATATTGGCTAAATTTTAAATATTATAAACCCAAATATCAATAATTATATTAAAACTGAGCATGGAAAACTCTGCTTCTGGCTTAAATGTATTCTAGCTCATATTGCACGCGCACACCAAGAGTATTATTCTAATTACTGATTTACAATTATTTATAAAATGAAGGTTGATTTAAGAAAGTTAGGGGCCAAGACTCCCACAAGTAAATGTCCATTTGTCTCTGCTCCAACACTTACAAAGACCAATATTAAACTCTTAAGAAATTGTTGTTTTTCTAAGTAATTCTTTTTAATTTTAAACAATTTAAAATTATATGTAATATATTAAAATATTATTTTATTATTAAACAACTCATATAATATAATTAAACAATTTCTATCAAAGATATTTTAAGAATTATGATTTTCGAAATTTATTTTTTTTAGAAATTATGATTTTCAGTATGAAAATTTTTCTTTTTCTACCAAACGCTCCTGAAGGTAAACTAATAAAAGTGGAAGAATTAATCCTATGATACTGACTGCGAAAATGTGTAACTTATTAACAAGATCTGTACAAAAATAAATAAATAAATAAATAAAGTTCTTATACTTGGTGGTACTTATCTTTTCTCTAGCTTTTATTAGATATTTAAAATATTGTTTATTTTAATTCTCGCACACTTTTATAATTTTATTTTTTAAAAATATTTTGATATATTAAAAGAAAAAATATTTATAAATTATATTTGACCACAATTTTTAAATAATATGAGATTTTTTCACAAGAGTGAAATAAGTTCTCTAGTTGAGAATATTATATTGATTAAAAAATTAAAGTAAAAATTCATTAAAATTAACAATTCGAATTTATTATTCAATCAAAAACTGTAAAAGTTAATTTTTAATATTTTAATATTTTTTTCTTTTTTCTCTCTTGAAGGTACGTTTGTGCACTACTTTTATAATTAGTTAAAAAAATCTTATTCAACCTTTTCAATCTATTACTTTTATAATTTATATTTTTACATATTTGACTTTTAACTGTTTCTTTTTTTTATTTATATCTTTAAATTAATTTTAATATATATTTTAAATTATTTAATAATTTAAAACTAGAAATATATTTAAATTACAATTTATATTATTTATATAAATTAAAATATAAGTTATATGCTAAAATATTTCATTTATTTTTAATTTTAATTATTTTATAATTTATGTATTTATTTTTTTTGTAAAATTTAATTTTAATTATATAAAAAATAAGCATTTATCTTAATAAGATAAAAAATAGTCTATGCAAGTATCGTATACCATCGTTGAACAAAAAATGACTATTTAAAAAAATATGTATAGTAAGATAAAAAGAAATATATAAGAAATAAAATATATAAAAATAAAGAAAAGAAAAATAGGTGAATGAAAATGAATAGAAAACATAATAAAAATAAAGATGTTTAATTTAAGAAAAATAAAAATAAGATAGAAATTTTTTAATTGATTAAATATATTTGTTCTATTAAAATACATTTTAATCGATTATTATTCGTACACAATCATTATCCGAAGCTCCAAAATAGCAAAAAAATCAAGAACAGTGTAATACACTCGATTACTAAAATAAAGCAATTGATTATCAACATAAAATTGCAAATTCTGAACAGTGTTCAAACATCATCCAATTATTCTATAAATTATGAATAGAGAACATAATTTATCACAAGCTGCAAAACAATCGGTTATTACTTATTAACAACAAAGAACCAACACTATGCTATTTCCACATTCCCATTCCAACCAAATCAGAAAATAATATTTTATATTAATTTGTTCGGGTATGTCATCAAACTCTCCCAACACTTAAAAGTGGAGACTAAAAATAATTTATAAATACATACTTTTTTTGATCTACAGAAGTGCTTTTTAATAGTGAAACCATAAAAAAAGTTAAAATAAAAATACTTTAGACATAATAATCTAACGAAATCTTAAAACTTAAATTCGAAATAATATCCACTTATATTTCTTTTATTACAATTTCATCTTAAAACAAACAACATTAAATTTTAATATCTCTTTTTATTTTCGTCCTGTCATCCTAATTTCTCCCTTAAATCAATTTTAGTAATAAAAAATTACACTTACCATAACATAAAAGTTAAACCATAAGATAAAATAATATTTTTTCCAAAACAATACATACTAATACTAAACCGTCAACACGTATAGCGGTTAGTCCCTATCGCTCTTACAAATGCCACTCCCTGATTGGTGGATTCGAAACCCCCATTTCATTTCACTTCATCATTCGAATAAATTCCTCTACAGTCAACCGCTTCAACCCGCTCGCACTTTCCCCAAACCCTTCTGCTCCGGGCTTTCCCTCTCCCCGGCTCTTCCGGTTCCCCGCGACTTCATTTGGACTTCATTTGACGTGCATTTCAGCATCATTTCATTTCATTTCACTGCCATTCCGCTCTCCCCCATTGGTTCGTTTTTTAAATTCGCCCTAAATTTCTCTCCATTTCAATTTCATTTTCGAAGACGTTATTCCCTCTTCCCATGTTTCCTCGGTTCTATAGATGGAGATGGAAACCCTGAATCTTACTTTCGCTCAATCTCATTCTCTGCTTCAGATTCAGTTTTCGCCTTTTGCCATTCTCCGTTTCGATTGACGCAAAGCCTTTTCCTCTTCCCGTTATATTTTTTCATCGGGTTTGGAATTCGATCTTCACCTCATCCACTCCTAATAGGTCAGTTCTCACTCTCTAAATCGAATCCAAACTCTTACTCGATTGTGTAGATGGAAGAAAAATTGTACTACTGCAACTACTACTACTAATAATAATAATAAATAAAATAATAATAATAATAATAATAATAATAATAATAGTTTGTGATGTGAACAGAAGGAAGTTTTGATGTGGATTTGTGGCTTTTTTTTTTTCTTACTTTGCATTTTTTTAATTTTAAATAACTTTTGCTTTTGTTTTATTGTGTGATAATTTTGGCGCTATAGATTCCTGATATCTGCAAGAGATCTTTTTTTGGACACTGTTGGGAATATGAATAATTTTCATCTGTCTTTTTTTCCCCTCTCGTATTGTTTAATTTTTCAATGCTTTTGTGACAAGGTTTTAACTTTAGTCATTCCGTTTGATATGATTCTGATTCTGGATATTATTCAGATCTGTACCGTTGCTTAAGTTTTCTGGAATATTCTCTTGGCTTTTTATTTGGTTTTTCACTTTATGGGTTGAGTATTCTGCTGTCCTAGGCCTGTTTATTAAGCTTCAAGTTTTGTTTGTGATGTTTAAGTTCATCTGCTCCGGAGCTGGAGGTATGATATTATTATTATTATTATTATTATTTTAGGTGCAGTTTTAAGCATGTTTTTTCCACATGTATGCGGTGTGCATGTGTTGTTCTATTCGGAAATAATTTCCTTTTTTATGCACCTTAATTGTAATTCCAATGACGCTTGATTGTCCTGTAAATGTTGCGCTCAGTTGTGATTTTTTTTTTTTTGTATTATTCTCTTCAGTTTTTTATTTCCGACTTCCTAGGGGTAAATGATATTCCTTTTGGCCTTGCTAAATAATAGGTGTGAGACGATTTTGGGAAATTCATAGAGGTTCTTACAGTTGAAATTGTAATTTGTTGTGTCATAGATTTCGAAGGACCCAAAAATTTATTTTAAGATACACAAAACAATATAATTATAAAATTTATATATTATAGGAATCTATTTTAATTTTTGTAAGGTATAGGGACTTGCAACTACTTTTGTGCTTGTAACTCAATTGTTGAAAACTAAATGTGATTTTAATTTTATAATTGTGGATCTATCTGTCACTTTTGGGTTTCCTTCTCTGGATGATTTAACTACTTTTTTTTTATTCAATTATATCTTTTATTACTTATTAAATTTCATGATTATTATCTCCAGCTAACCGAAGCATGTGCGGTGGTCCAGAGAAATCAAAATCTCTTTCAACTCCATCTTCGTCTGCTGGAGAAGGTTCAACTAACGTTAGAGACATGAAAAATCTAACTGTTCATACTGAAGATTCTTTTTCCTGCTTACTTGAGCTCGCTTCTAACAATGATTTTGAAGATTTTAAGCTAGCTTTAGATAGGGATGCTTCTCTAATAAATGAAGTTGGGCTGTGGTATGTCCGTCAAGTTGGATCCAAACAAATTGTTCTTGAGCACCGAACTCCTTTAATGGTTGCTGCAATCTATGGGAGTATCGATGTTCTAAAACTTATACTCTCCTGTCCAGATGCTGATGTAAATTTCTCCTGTGGGACAGATAAAAGCACTGCCCTTCACTGTGCTGCTTCAGGTGGTTCTGTTAATGCAGTTGATGTTGTGAAATTGCTCTTATCAGTTGGTGCTGATATCAATTGTGTGGATGCTAATGGAAATCGCCCCATTGATGTTATTGTTGTTCCTCCTAAGCTCAATCTGAAAGCTAGGCTTGAAGATCTACTTTCAGATAGTGCTAATGATGAGTCTGTTTTTGAATGTTCTATTCCAGTATCTGTTAATTCATCCAGTTCTGATTCAGCTGCTCATTTATCATCACCTGATAATGGGTTGCCATCCTCTCCTATGGCATCAAAGTTTACTGACACAGCTGTTAATTCTACATCAGAGAAAAAAGAATACCCAGTTGATCCATCACTTCCTGATATAAAGAACAGCATTTATGCAACGGATGAGTTTCGCATGTTTTCATTCAAGGTGCGTCCTTGTTCCAGGGCATACTCTCATGATTGGACTGAGTGTCCTTTTGTTCACCCTGGAGAGAATGCTCGTAGGAGAGATCCCAGAAAGTTCCATTACAGCTGCGTGCCATGCCCTGATTTTAGAAAGGGGGCTTGTAGACGAGGGGACATGTGTGAATATGCTCATGGAGTATTTGAGTGCTGGCTACACCCAGCCCAATATCGCACCAGGCTGTGCAAAGATGGTACTAGTTGCAATAGAAGGGTATGTTTTTTTGCTCACACAGCTGAAGAGCTGCGTCCACTGTATGTGTCTACTGGATCTGCCGTTCCTTCGCCTCGTTCATCTGCCTCTACTCCTAATGTCATGGACATGGCTGCTGCAATGAGCCTCTTTCCTAGTTCACCATCATCAATTTCTTCCATGTCTCCATCTCCCTTTGCGCAGCCAATGTCTCCATCTACAAGTGGCATTTCTCACTCATCCACTGCTTGGCCACAGCCAAATGTTCCAGCTCTTCATTTACCACTTAGCAATATTCAAACTAGCCGATTGAGATCTTCTCTTAATGCTCGTGACATGCCACCTGAGGACTTTGATGTGTTGCAAGATTTTGATGGCCAGCAACACCTTTTGAATGACTTGGGCTGTTTCTCGCAGCCCCGTCCCGATGCCATTGCCATTTCAGTGAGTCGATCTGGTCGGTCTAAGACACTAACTCCATCAAATCTTGATGATCTATTTTCTGCTGAAATTTCTTCATCTCCTCGGTATTCTGACACAACAGCGGCTTCTGTGTTTTCCTCAACACACAAATCAGCCCTTTTAAATCAGTTTCAACAGCTTCAGAGTTCACTATCACCCATAAATACAAATGTCTCGTCTCCTAGGAATGTTGAGCATCCTCTATTACAGGCTTCATTTGGTGTTTCCTCTCCCGGAAGGATGTCACCAAGAAGTATGGAACCAATCTCTCCGATGAGCTCTCGATTATCAGCGTTTGCTCAGCGTGAGAAACAGCAGCAACAGCTACGGAGCCTTAGTTCAAGGGAGCTTAGTGCCAACAGTCCTGTCTCAATTGTTGGGTCCCCAGTTAATTCCTGGTCCAATTGGGGATCTCCTAATGGAAATGGAAAAGTAGATTGGTCAGTAAATGGAAATGAGCTAGGTCGATTGCAAAGATCATCCTCATTTGAGCTTGGAAACAATGGGGAGGAGCCTGATCTATCCTGGGTCCAATCCCTTGTCAAGGAATCCCCAACCGAGATAAAAGACAAGTTGGCAGGTTCTGGTCCTGTTGCATCTGCTGATGGATGGAATTCCAATCCTCAAGTTGATTCTGCTGATCATTCTGTTCTAGGGGCCTGGCTTGAGCAAATGCAGCTCGATCAGCTTGTAGTCTAATCAAATGGACCCATTCCATCTTGTGATAGGTATTTAATTTCACAACGTACATATTCTTTTTGCCAATTTTTTTGGGTGGAACAAGGAGAGGGAATGTAATGATAATACCGAAGCAAGATGGGATGGCTGCAAAGTTCCCGATAATCTTTTTTTTTTTTTCCTATGATTTTGTCATTCATTATTTTACTAAAGAGCTTCACGGGGAGAGGGAAGAAAGCCTCTCTCATGGGGTTGATGATTATCCAAGTGAAAAAGAAAATATTCTTCAAAAAAAAAAAAAACTAGTTTCAGGACATTTTCCTTCATTTTATTCCGAGACAAGCTGGATGGTTTATATAAACAAAATCAATAGCTTCTTTGTATTAAAGTTCGATTTCCTGATAGAAATCTGTTAGTATATTGCTGTTGCATGTATAGTGTGTTTCTTATTAGGAATTAGAGGTGATCTGCGTCATTGAATATTTGTTGCTGGCAGATCGGTGGAGGCTACTGTTTTCATTTGTTATATAAGCTATGTTGTATTGGTTATTTTCAAATTCAATGTAATAGTTATTTTTATGGTTATTATCTAAATTCAATGGAGAATATGAAAGTCGAAAAATTTTAAAGCTAAATAAATTAATTATATGTCTAAAGGGTTGTGAGGGGGTATGTGTAGGAATTATGGGTCAGTTTTAATCTAAATCTGGTGGCCTATGCCTAATGGCTTAAACAGGAAGGATTTGTGTTTGATATAAAGATGTTATATGTTAAGATTTGTACTTTGCCGAGGATTGAAGTTTTTGCTATAGTGGTAATTGCATTTGGCTAGTTGTATCTATCGAAGTTAAACTTAAAAGATGTGTTTTCTCATTTTGATGGATACTTTTTTTTGTTTAATTTTAATATTTAATTCAATTTAAATTGAAATCAACTTATATGTATATGTTTATAATATAACTTTATTTATAATTTGTTTTACTATTAAACATTTTATTGTTATTAATTTATGTATTTTGATGAATATGATGATTAATATTATATACTAGACTAATTCAATTGTAATTATTCTTGTGTCTTACACACGTTTAAATTTTTAAGGAATATAACAACTTGAAAAATTTTGAATAGAAATCTTTATATAGTTCATTTTATCTCAATTAAATTAATTCAAACTTAAAATGATAGCATATGAGACTTGGACGTGAGAAGACATTTCATTCCAAGTTTTTTCTGGAGCCATAAGGTAAAAGGGTGGTGCTGTTTCATATTTTTGCAATCTGTGTTGTCTGAAGTATGAAGTGAAAAAATGAATGGAGGGATACGATGCATTTTTCTTAGAACCTTAAAATTCAAGATCGAGGGTCCTAGTCGTGGCGACACTGGGCGGTGCAGTGCCATAAAAGCAGGTGGGTGGAGTATTATTGGGCCAAACATGAGGAATGGTTATGTTTTCTTTGTTAGAGGTTGGGTGCTTAGATGTCCAGGGTATGGGACCGTTGCAGGTTGACGTGAAGATTGCATTGAATATTGTGTTGATGGGGACCAAGGTTAGCTTGGATGATATATTTTTAACCAACACTTGAAAAGACAAGGATAGATCAATGGAATGCAAATTTAGATGTGACCACTTTTTGTGAATTAAAGTACGTTTATAAACTTTTACCTTATTTTGCTTTGTGGGGTGGGGGGTCCGAATGAAATAAATGGATGTCTATTTCAAACTTCAAAAATCTCGTAATGTGACTTTTCTTACCTTTTCCACAGGACAAAGTAAAATACAAGGCCATGTACTGTGAATGGGTGAATTTCTCTTTATGAGGATTGGGAGGACATGGGAGGTGGACCTCCCACATTAGGTATTGGAGTAACCTGTTGCAGCATGTGCATTATGCATATTACATTATGCATTTTAATGTTGGTAGAGAGTGCTTTATTTCATTTTTATCTATTGAAATCACATGCCTATGCGGACCCAGAAAAATAATAAAACGCTATCAAATGCCATCTATGCACATTTTTTTTAACATAATTTATTAGTTAAAATTTATTAAATAAGGCGTGAGACTCCTGTAATTTTATTATTTCTAAAATATTTTTAACCAATAGAATATGTTGTTTGTATTTTTCAACATGAAAAGTTCTTGTATAAAATATGAATTTAATAGGTATATATTTGTGAGCATACAATTTTTTTTATATTATTCACTAATGAAAATTTATATTTTGCATGATTTTTAAGATTTGTTAAAATAATTAACAAGATTATTGTATACAATTATTTATAATTGAATGACAATATAAAAAATATATGTATTATTTATTTATAAAAAATTTGGTTAATAAAATAATATATTTCAAAAAATATATTATTAATACATATTTTTTTTCAATTACAAAGTTGTGTCACTTAGCTTCTAAGAAATAGAGTAAAAATATTTCAGTTCTGCTTTATTAAATTACTTTATTTTTTTACCCGAATATGGAATAGGGATACTACTACTCCTTGCAAGATGGGTAGCCAGGTAGGATTGGGTTAGGCTAAGTAGTACATGTCTAGCTTAATTTTGTTCAAAAACTTAATGTTGTATTTCCTATAATTTGAAAGAGATCGTAGGGTAGCAAGAAAAGGGTTAAAAGGCTCCCACAGATTTAGGTAAAGGAGTTTAAAGCCCACTACTTAGTGTCCAATAAATCATTTACTAATAATTTCAAATCATAAACAAACAATTTTTTCACATGCCTTGTGGTTGTATGCACGATAGGAGGAAACAGAAATAAAAAGAAAGTAACTGATATAATGAGTAACGTGTGAAAAAAAAAAAAGAAGAGATCCAAGGTAAATATGAAAATTAGAGTGACAAAAAAAAAGTATATCCGTTTCTAAATTTACTTTACAGGCCAGCTCCCACTAAAAAAAATGTTTTTGTCAAATCTAACAAAGATCTTTAGAAAAAAAAGCTCACCCATCGAAACACAGCAATCATTTTGGGAACTCTACTAAAGCAAAGCATTAGTGGGGTGTCAAGAAGGCCCACTGGCCAATTCTTTACAAGGCATACATGTTATATATTTTTGTTTTATAATTTTATTTAATCAATTTAGAAAATTATTTTAAAACTAATTTAACAATTATTAAAAATAAATTATTTTATTTTATTTTATTTTATTTTATTTTATTTTATTTTATTTTATTCTTTTATTAATTTTATTTTATTTTCTTATTTGGTCTTATATTACTTTTTATTATATATGTGTTAAAGACGATTTTTTAGTCATTCTCTCACATTCTTTTTTTTTTCTTTGTGAATTATTGAGTTCTTCAACTAATAAATTTTACTAGTTAGGTTGTTCCGATTATTATTGGGACGAATTAGTTAAATTTTAGAGGACTTGTGTACTACCCAGGTAAGTCCTTGGAAATAATATGAATTCACATGTTCCAAGTTAAATCTATTTGTAATTAAATGAGCTTTATGAATTGGAGAATGCATTGGAGTTTGAGAGTTTTGGTGTTTTGGGTGAACTGATCAAACAATCTCCTCATAATCATTTGAATGTTGTGATTCTTGCAATTTTTTTTTTCAAAATCATTTATAATTTCTTCATAATATAAGACTCTTTAATAACAAATTATTTTTTTAATAAAAAATTATTTTTGATAAAAATTAAAGTAAGACTATTTAATCCATCTTATAACATAGTAAACCACAAATGAGATTTTAATATTTTCAATTTTAAAAAACTTTTTTTAATAAATTCAACAATAACTAGAACAATTAATATTATTTTATAAGTTGTACATGCATTAAGAAAATAATTAAATGTCTTTAGAAAACTCAAAATAATAAAGTTGATTTTGATTTAATATTTAAAATCTCTCCATTAATTTTTAATTCTTGATTAAATGTAAACTTGTTAAACACTCACTTGCTAAAGAATGATTGAACTAAACACATATTTGCTAAAAATTGATTAAACTTATGAGCAATATTTGAAGGTCACTACGTGATGGAAAAATATCAATAATGGTTATACATCATAGAGAAGCTTGCGGCAGCAAACAAGTTATGAGTATAGGTTCACGGTTCAATTTTGAGATGGGATGACAAAGAGATGAAAGGAATATAAGAAATAGAGAGAGTAGAGGGAAAGAGAGAAATTTTTAAAAAGAAAAATGAGGATATATTTATCAATAATTGGAGGTGCATGTAAAGTTACTTTTGGGTAACTTTATTGAAAATCGAGTATAAATTTTAAGAGTATTTTTAAAGTTTTTTGAAAAAGAAAAATGAAAGTATATTTATCAATAATAGGAGGCGTATATAACATTTGTCAATTTATCCTATATATTAATTCACCCACAAATGAACTTGGGTCTCAAATTTCCATATAAAATGCATTGGACTTTTCCTATTCATACTTTTCTTATTCACTAACTTTTTTTTATATAATTTTTGACATTTTTATCTTTGATAAATATTTAAATCATTCCCTACATGGAACCAACCTCCCACCCAACAATCACTTTGTCAAATCTAAACATTGTTATTAAACTCTTTCTATCTTTGAACCAACATATATGACAATAACAAAGTTAATAAAATTAAATCAATCATATATATATATAAATTATCAGTTATATAAATTATTGATAATCCAACAATAGTCATTCTCTTAATGCTAATGTTCTATAAAAGAAAGGGATGAACAATGGTGTTGAATTATTAATCAGCAAAAAATTGCATATTTGTTCTATTTATAGACAATTTCTTGACTGCCATAGATACTAAAATTTTCTTGTGTACCTTCAAATGACAATAGTTCCTTTGTGAAAATCCAAAAAATGCATTTAAATGTAATATAGAGGTCAAACACTTAGGAGTTAATCCAACCTCACCAAGCAAAACCCCAAACAAACTCCGAATAGGTGAAATAAGCATGAACTTCCTAATATCGTCGACATGTAGCAAATCCCACCGTTGTTACTCCAACATTTCACCATTGTTGGTTCCATTGTAAAGTCCTTGCAACCCATTATTTGGGATTTGTTCATGAATATTTTTTAGAAACAAATTAAAGAGATTGTGTACGTGGTTCATTATTTGGGAGAATGGACATATATTCTTGTTTGTTTAGAGCTCGGTAGCATTTAAATTATAATACACCACAATTTGTACTTCTATGTTTTTAGAAATTAAATAAGAAGTATATTTATTTATAGTACACCAATAGGTGTGTCACTCTCCGCATAAGTTGAATTTATACCAATGCCAATTTTGCTTTAACAATGTTATTCCATTTCTTTAATTAACACAATTTTGGTTCCTTACATGTTTACTTTTCAACGTGACAACGGTAGTGATCTCTATTTATATGTTTATATTATTATATAATAATTACGAATCATTTTATATTTATAATAATATATCTAGATAAATATTTAAAAATTTCGAGAGATTCAATTTAATTTATAATGACAATAATAACATCTAGATTTAAATTTTTAGTAGTTTTTTATTTATTATAAATCAAAATTAATAGAAATAACTGGGGGTAGAATAATTAGGAAAAATATTCTTAAAATTTTAGGAAATTTATATTTAAGCTTAGAATAATGCTAAAAAGGTATATGAAATATAAGAATAAATTTTTATGATTTTCTAAATAAAAAGAAAATAATTGTAATAAATAAATTATTTTAAAAAGATATAATCATTCTTAGAACTTGGAAGCATAAAATCCAACAATGAAATAAAAACAAAAGTGATGAAGAACCCCAACTCAACTCTCATGTTTTTGCTCAATGTTACATGTAAGAGGGAATAAACCCAAACACAAAGACAACACAAACCACAATGAGTGAAAATATATTTGACTATAAGCTCGTGGTATGAGTAGAAAGGTCAGGTAGAACACTCAAGACATAGCACATAGCAAACATAAACAACATATAACAATCACACATTTAAACATCCACAAATACATATACTATGACAATGATACATTCCTAATTACTACTTTGTATGCAATGTGGTACCAACTCTAAACCAAGAAGTAGGCTAGCAGCAACATTACTCAACCCTTTGGTTGACCATTATACTCTAGCATGATACTGTCAAGTAGCACATCAGGTGTTACTCAGCTTGCATGATAGAAACCCAACCAACAAAGCCAAAGATAATTTGCGTGACACTAGAGGTCTTATGACTAGGTTCAAAACCAAAACGGTGAAGCAATCTTTGTTGGCTTGAGTTTGGGAATTAAGGAAAATTTAGAGCAAAGTGAGTCTGAGGCTGCATCAAAATGGGACACTTTATTGCAAGTTGATGAAGAATGAAGCCCATCTTGAAGAACACAAATAAAGCCCAAAGTCATTATCATATAATTTGGGCTAAGTAGTTAATTAGGATCTATTTACATGTATTTTCGCATAATAATTTTGGTAGTTGGTAGGTGGTAGAAAAAAATAGGAAAGTCAGTCATAGCGGTTGATATTTTATAGTATAGAGTTATAACGGTTGAGATTTTATAGTGGAGAGTTATAACGATTGAGATTTTATAGTGGAGAGTTATAACGATTGAGATTTTATGCCAATTAAAATATTAATGAGTTTTAACTTCTAGGCTGCCTAGCTAAGCCTAAAAATAAGCTCTTGTAAGCATTTAGAATTCAAAATTTGAATAACATTTGTGTTTTCTTTATTGTGAGAACTTTTTCTTTGTTCTTAGGTCAAAGAACGTTTATAGTATTGGTTCTACCGACAGGTTGCGGTTAGGCTCACGCTTTTGATAACTTTGGTTCTACCGGCAAGCCGCGGTTGGGGTCAAGTTCCCCCTTCACCTATTTTCAAGACAGTCTATTTTAAGATCGTGTCATTTGGTATCAAAACTTTGACTCTTGAAATCAGATGTTCTCTATCGTTTGCGTCTTTATCTTTTTCAATTTTTCTGTAAAAAAAAATCTATTATTTCTTTTGTTATTGCTCCTACTTTTCCATCCTGGTTTACTTTATTTGTTCGTGTCTATTCATCTCCCTTTGTTTCCTTCATTGAGTTTTCATTTGCACTTGTTGCCTCATTGTTTTTTGTTTCCTTTTTCTGTCAAAAAAAATCGTACAAAAAAAAAAAAACAAAATTGGCTAGTAGTCAACCTGTTATTTTGCATTACATACTGCAATCCAAAAAAAAATATTATTTGAACAGAAAACAAAAGTTTGAATTTTTGTCATATTTTCCCCTTTGCATCTACAATACCTTCATTGTACATGTCAAACAATGTAGAATTCCTTACTTGTACATGTCAAACAATGTAGAATTCCTTACTTTTTGCTCATTCTTACTCTCTAAAATTATCAAATTACCAAATTCTTATTGTTTCTTACTGCGTAGCATCATTCTTAAAAGTTCTTACTTAAGAGCTCATAAAAGTTAAGTGGTAAAAGGCGAGAGTAGTGAGACAAAAAAAAAATAGAGGCCAAATTTAGTGATACATGAGTGACTATAACATAATTTGAAAATAAACACGTGAGAGAGTATTTGTGTGAGGATCTTTTTTTCTTTCTAACTTGATTTTTGCAGTAATTTAATCATGAGTAGAGAAGAAGGAGAATGAGATGTTGATCTCAAATTAGTAGTCAAGGTTTTTCAAGAAGAATGCAAAGCTCTAAATGCTAAGTTGGATGATTTACAACCTATACCCAAGTATAAGAGTCTTACTAGTCGACACAATGAAGAAGAAGAATAAGATTCTGGTTCAGCATCCAAGTCAGTTTCTAAGGTGTTTAACATGTTTAGCAATCCTTTATATGAACATCAAGAAGAGGAGTATTCAGATGGACGATATAATGAAAATGAAAGGAGAAGAAGAGGTGAACCAAGACGTGACAATTACTTGGGTAATATTAAGATGACAATCCCTACATTCCAAGGAAAGAATGATCCTGAAGTATACTTGGAATGGGAGAGAAAAGTTGAACATGTGTTTGATTGTCATAACTACTTGGAGGAGAAAAAGGTAAGATTAACAATTATTAAATTTACTGACTATGCTAGTATTTGGTGGGATCAGTTTGTGATTAACAGGCATAGATATGGAGAAAGGCCTATTTGTACATGTGAAGATATGAAGTCTGTCATGAGAAGAAGATTTGTATCAAACTATTACCATAGGGACTTGCACAGAAAATTACAATGTTTAACACAAGGTTCTATGAGTGTGCATAATTATTATGAGGAGATATAATAGCCATGACTAGAGTCAATGTGAAGGAAGACCGTGAGGTAACTATGGCTAGATTCATTGGAGGCTTAAAGAAAGAGATAGCTGATGTGGTGGAGTTGCAACATTATATGGAGATAGAGGATTTGCTGCATAAAGTAATTCAAGTGGAGAGGCAACTGAAGTCTAAAAGCTCTTCCAAGTTCGCTTCATCTTCTAGCTCTTCATGGAGATCAAATAGGAAGAACAATAAAGTCGTTACAAACTCTAAAGAAGAGGTGGCCAAATATTCAAATGCTCCTTCTAAAGGTAAAATCGACATTAATACATCCTATAGATCACATGATATCAAGTGTTTCAGGTGTCGAGGAGTTGGATATATTGCTTCTCAATGTCCAAATAAAAGAGCAATGGTTATGTTGGATAATGGAGAAATAGAAAGTGAGAGCTCAAGTGATGATGAAATGCCACCATTGGAGGATTGTAGTGACGTGGAAGTTACTGAACCTGTAAATGAAGATATTCTTGTCACTAGGTGTGCTCTTAGCATACAGCCTAAGGAAGATGGTGACATGGAGCAACGTGAACATAATTTTCATACTAGGTGCTATATAAATGACAAGGTATGAGCATGATTATTGACTGCGGAAGTTGCACCAATGTGGCTAGTACTATCATAGTAGAGAAAATAAATTGCAAACTGCCACACACACTAGGCCTTATAAGTTACAATGACTTAGTATTATTGGAGAAGTAAACATTGACAACCAAGTTGCAATGCCTTTTTCTATTGAGAATTACAAAGACGAAGTACTGTGTGATGTGGTTCTTATGGAGGTAGGGAATATACCTTTGGGCCGCCCATGGCAGCTCGACTTCAAGGTGACCCATAATGGGTATACCAATTGTTTGTCTTTTATTTACAATGAGCTGAAAATTACTCTTACTCCATTGTCTCCAAAGCAAGTATGTGAAGACCAAATAAAAATAAGGAAAGTAAGAAAGTGTAAGTTGAGAGAAGAGCAATTGAGCATTCAAGAAAAAGAGAGAAAAGAAAATATGAGTGAAAATAAGCAGAAGAAATTCATTGATGTTTATTTCACTAACGAATTTCTTCCTTCTTTTTCTTGTGAAGTTGATTCTTTATTACAGGAATTCATTGATGTTTTTCCAAATGAAGTGCCTTATGGATTACCTCCTTTAAGAGGTATTGAGCATCAAATTAACCTCATTCCTGGTTGTCCAATCCCAAATAGACCAGCCTATAGAACAAATCCTGAGGAAATAAAGGAAATTCAAAAGCAAGTGAATGAGTTGCTATAAAAGGACTTTGTGAGGGAAAGTCTTAGTCCATGTTTTATTCTTGTTATCTTGGTTTCAAAGAAAGATGGAACATGGCGCATGTGCGTTAACAGTCGGGCCAGCAATAAAATCACTGTAAAGTATAGATATCCTATTCCTAGGTTAGATGATATGCTTGATGAATTGTTTGGTTCTTGTATGTTTACTAAAATTAATTTGAAGAATGGATACAATCAAATTCGTATGAAGGAAGGTGATGAATGGAAAACAACTTTCAAAACAAAATATGGTTTATATGAGTGGTTAGTGATGCCATTTGGCTTAACTAATGCTCCCAACACCTTCATGAGGTTAATGAATCATGTTTTGCGTTCTTTCATTGGGAAATTTGTAGTAGTCTATTTTGATTTATAGCAAGACTTTAGATGACCATATTGAACATTTGCATGTTGTTATTAATGTCTTAAGAGAAAATAAATTGTATGAAAATATCAAAAAGTGTTCATTTTGTCTTGAATCTGTTGTGTTTTTGGGTTTTATTGTAAGCTCAAAAGGAATAAGTGTGGATGAAAAAAAGGTAAAGCCAATCAAAGAATGACCAACACCTAAGAATGCAAACGAGAAGGTAGAATTTGTTAAAGAGTTGCATGCCAAAGTTTGAACTAACATTGAGAAGAGGAATGAACAATATGCAAGACAAGCAAATAAAGGGCGTGTTATGACTTTTGAGCCTGGAGATTGCATTTGGGTTCGTAGGCAAAAAGAAAGGTTTCCTACTCAAAGAAAATACAAGTTGCAACCAAGAGGAGATGAAACTTTTCAAGTATTAAAAAGGATCAATGACAATGCCTACAAGCTGGATTTATCAACTACATATGGTAATATAAGTTCTACTTTGAATGTTGCTACTTTATCTTTATTTGTTGTAGGTGAGGAATTTGATTTGAGGACGAATCCTTTTTGAAGAGGAGGGAATGATAGAAACCTAACCAACAAAGCCAAAGATAATTTGCGTGACACTGGAGGTCTCATGACTAGGTCCAAAACCAAAATGGTGAAACAATCTTTATCGGGCATGAGTTTGGGAATTAAGGAAAATTTATAGCAAAGTGAGTCAAAGGCTGCACCAAAATAGGACACTTTATTGTAAGTTGATGAAGAATGGAGCCCATGTTGAAGAACACAAATAAAGCCCAATGTCATTATCATGTAATTTGGGCTAAGTAGTTAATTAGGATCCATTTATATGTATTTTCGCATAATAATTTTGGTAGTTGGTAGGTGGTAGAAAAAAAATAGGAAAGTCAGTCAAAGCGGTTGAGATTTTATAGTGTGGATTTATAGAGGTTGAGATTTTATAGTGGGGAGTTATAACGGTTGAGATTTTATGCTAATTAAAATATTAGTGGGCTTTAACTTTCGGGCTGCCTAGCTAAGCCTATAAATAAGCTCTTGTAAGCAATCATAATTCAGAATTTGAATAACATTTGTGTTTTCTCTATTGTGAGAACTTTTCCATTGTTCTTAAGTAAAAGAACGTTTATAATGTTGGTTCTATCGACAGGTTACAATTAGGGTCACGCTTTTGATAACTTTGGTTCTACCGACAGGTTAGGGTTAGGGTCAAGTTCCCCCCTTCACCTATTTTCAAGACGGTCCATTTTAAAATCGTGTCATTACATCATAACATTTCATCATGTGAGATCAATCACAATCATTGAGATTTTTTTACTAAGTAGTCCTAGGAGGTCTAGTGACCTTACCACTTAGGTTCACATCTACTTCTTTACACGCCTCTAGCTTTACTAAATGATGCATGACACATATAACTCTTTTTTATTATTCTACTTTCACAAATTGAGTCGATGAGGACCATGCTCGTCCTTCTTGACTAGGCACCTCATCTCACAAACCATCAGTAAGCACCATTCTTGCATTTCTTAGGCTAGGTCAATACTAAAGAAGTGTCACCTAAATCCATTTGTGCCATCTCATAGGCTAGATCACCATCACAATGACATCCATCATCAATTACTCATTTATCAATTCATGTCTTAATGCAATGCTTTCATATTATATCTTAACAATAGTTCATAGTATTAACTCAACAACAATAAATCATTATACACTGAGGTTCAATATATAATCACTCAGAAAACACATAAAGCTATAAATATATATACAATCAATAACATGGAATTTCATATCCTAATCTAGGGAACCTATTCTCCCCTTTAGATACATCCAAACAACTAAACACTACAATTGAGATTCTAGGGACAATACCTTAACCGACAACCACAAGGTTAAAAGCCATGCACTCTACCAACTAGGAGAAACAAACACAAAAAATTGGAGTATAGGGCCAACCCCTCTACCTTACACCCACACCCTTGAGCAAGATATTTTCACCCCTTATTTGGAAGAGTAGAGCTTTGGTAGCATAGCGTTCCTCAAGGTTCTCCTCTATCCTTTACACCACAAAAAGTTTAAAATAAGAGTTTCTGGTGCACCAATGGTTGTGCTAGCTCTTTTTTTTTTAAATTGTCGAAATGGGTTAGGTTAGATTGTTAAATATCTATTATTTAAATATTTGAATGCTATCAAATATTTGTTATATATAAAGATTTTTAAATATAAATGATATCTTCAAAAATTGTAAACTATATTTGAAAGTTGTTAGATAGTTGGTAAATATAAAGATAATGTCTTTTAAATATTCAAAATATGTTAATTATATTTGAAATCAAAGATTTAATTTTACCTCAATAAAAACCAATTTAATAAACCAACACCTATTTTCCCAAAATAAAATCCATTTAATTGGTGAGAAAATATAATTTAAACACTCACTTATTTAATAAAATAACTACAAAACATCATCAAAAACAATAATAATAAAAGTTGGAGGTGTTACACATTACTATTATAACGTATGCATTGTGATATATTGTTGACCGAGAATATGATTAGTTGTGTATATTGTTATGTGTTCTACCCAACCTTGTCAAGGTACTCTTTTATAATAGTGAGACATATCCTCACTCCTTTTTTTGTTTGTGTTTGAGTTGAATTTCATTTGTAGGTGTGAATGAGTAGGAGATTTGAGGATTGAACCTGAATCCTCATTTACTACTTCTTTATTTAATTTATTTTGGATTTTGTTTCACTCTAGGACGTATGACATCAAGACAATTATAATTGATTATTAAGACTATGTTTAAGTTTTCATGCATTTGGACCTTGATAGTTTTAAATTAGCCTTTGGAGTGTTAATATGATTTTATTTAAATTTCAATATAATGAGCAAGTATTATGTGAACCTTTATCGTGTGATGCATGATTTAAGTTTTGATTTACTTGAGATTTTATAATTGTCATATGTACTAGTATTTAGGGATAAAAGGTCTTTGTAGGAACCTTCTAAAACTGTCTTATCACTAAAGCATATTTAGGAAGCTCTAAAAGTAAGGTCAAAGTCTTTTTTTACTATACCTTATCAAACTTAAAAGATGTTCCCCTGTAAAAAGAAGTAGCAGTGTATCTAATAGTGGTTTTAGCACATGCGGCAAGACATATGTACAAGAAGAGAAAGATAAACAAAATGTTTTATCTTATCAAAGTGACAAGTTAGTGAAATACATTTATTGAAATATTAAATATCTCAACAGTCACTTTCTCTCTTCAAAATAAAAAAGACGAGAGGATGGTTGTCCTTCACTTAACGATTATATTATGAAGATCTCATATAAAAAAGACCTATGAAGATTACAACAAACATAGAAGAAACATAAGCAAAAGGAAACGAGATCATTCTTTGTGAATTTCATGTTCCAAAAGTTCTTCAAAAAGAGACCATACATTCATTGTAAATTTTGTCTATTATATGATATAAACATAGTCAGTGAGTGTTACCCTAAATCATTTCTTTGTTGATTGAAGCCTAAAGAAGCTTTGTATTCAAAGAATACTTAGACAGTTTGCTTAAAGAGGTAAAGTAAACACTGCTTGTTGTTGAACCTGTAGAGGCTTATTGAAAAGAATACTTGTATCTATTTTTAGTTAGCAGGAAAACTTGTTAGTGTAACGAGGATTGACAGTCTTAGGTTGGAGATAGACCAGGATAAAACTTTTGTATTCTTTTTCTTTTCTTTTCTTTCTTTAAACATATGATATTAAATCTTCTCAAAACATGCTCTCATAAGATGTTTGTGTAACATTATCATCTATATGTTAGAAATCTGAAAATTTATCCTTAGGTTCTTCATGATCTTTCACCGTTATACCAGATCATCAAAGCTGTAATGTAAATAAGGATGTATAAATAACTAAATACCTGGATCCATTTGCAGAATCTTCTGTGTCATGTATCCGATTGAGAACCGTTGGTTTTATGGTCTTCCTCAACCAAACCGCCTTAATTCCTCTTGGGACCTTAGCTTCTCTTTTCAGATGGGGAGAATAGAGAATGTGTTTTTGGTTTGGTGTATTGGGGACCATAACCTTTCCTGATGTGTTAGCCTACATATAGAGTTCCCATTATCCTCTAACGGGCCAACCTGGTATCCACTCATTGAGCCCATATCAAGTCTTATTAGGAAGTCTTTTGATTACTTAATTGGATCACTTAATATTATAATCACTTTAAATAAATAGCTATATAATTGTATTTGAAATATAAAGCCCACATGATTAAAAGAAATTACAAATTTCTAACACTATAATGATAAAAGATGTTACAATGTCCTTTGTCTCCTTCTTGTGTTTACCTATTTTCTACATGTGGAAGTCTTTATTCATATGTAGGTCATATATTGTTTCGGGATCTGGACACCATTATTAGAGAAACAAATATTAGGAGAATAGTAGTTAGTTAGTTGACTTATACAAAGGATTGGATCAAATATCAATTTTCATTTTCTCTCATTCTCTCCTCTAGAACCATATTTATTGACATAGTATCTATAATATCCATGCAAAATTTTACTATATTTATGTTTTTTTTTTCTTCTTGATTTTCTTTTCTTCTTGATTTTCTTTTCTATTTACTTTCCTTTTCATTTTCCGGAGAAAATTAATTCTCTCTTAAATCAATCCTTTCCTTTTCTCTCATATTTCCTTGTTGAGATCAATATATTATTTTTCGATTTGTCTCACGGTACTTCTCACTTCCATTTTGTTTGCGACTCAATATTTTGTCTTGTTCACAATATAGCGATTCTTCATTCCTGCAATTTGTGATTTCGTTCTATCATTTTGCAAATTGCAAATCACATTGTTCTTCTTTGGGATTGCTTCAAGGAGAGAACAGGGACAAACCATTCTCCACAAACCTATATGGAATTCACACGCACTGCAATGCAATTTTCCAAAACTTTATCCCACATTTCTTCTAGCTGCTAACGCGTAATATAAATTATAATAATGCCATTCATTTTTTTAACATCAACTACACATATTTTGTTGTCAACCATTATGACTTCTGTGAAACAAAAATTCACTTTAGTCTAATTAATGGTTTCTTTGTGTGTGTGCCCGAGGGCTTTTGATAGTGTTCTTTATGATTTTTAAGTTAATAATCATGGATCTGTGATTTTATACTTCTCTTAAAAACCAACTTTCAGTTTTATAAAACCAACGTACACAAGTAAGGGTAATATACAAAGATAATATATTGTGCTAACATGCCCTGCAGCTAGCTAGCATCCTACAAAGATAATATACAAGCAGAAGATGATTGTAAATTTGCAATCATATATTGGAGAAAGAGCAAGAAATTAAACTCAATGATAGAAAAATAATTTATTTTTCTCATATATGTATACATGCACTCAGAGTTTAGTTTACATACTAACGGTACGAAGAAGAATCTTCTAAATACGACAAAATATTACAATGAGCAGAGGATACATAAACAGAGGCAAAAAAAAAAAAAAAAAACATAAAGAACGATAGCAGTTGCACATGTAAATGAACCTTCTGATATATAATAAGACTATCACCATAGTAGAGAGCAGAAATCATGTCTTGAGAAAAGACAGCTGATCCTAATTAAATGGTGAAAAGTGAAGCAAAACATCTGCTTCCGAACAACGAAATCTCTTTTGTTAGATGTAATCATCAAGACATTGAGCGGCTTCTGAGAAAACGCCAAGGTCCAGTTCCTGTTCCCATCCTGCATATGCATATAAATAGACAAGCATAAGTGATTGGGGTCTTCTTGTCTTTGTGGTAATTAATTAGCTAATATTATTTTATTTTTATTTTTTAGCATATATGATTACAGATGAGTAATCTGATCAGTTATGGATATTTTTAATCTTATTTGAGAGATTTTCTATACACACTAGTCAAAATTCAAAATTTTTTACCACATGTTTAAAGAACTTGAATCCAACGTCACTTGACAAACTATTCTTAGAAAAAAACAAAATGCATTATTCATCGGTAAAGGAATGTTTACCTCCACACGCCAGCAAACATGCGGAGACTCATATAGATGGTTAGTGCAATCCAGATCCCAACGAAACCTTTGCTCTTAGAGAGAAGGAATAATGAAGCAACACTTGCTAGTGACACCGTGACCTGAAGAAATTAAGAGCATGGAAAATTGCTAAATAAATTTGAATAGAGATGACACATTATGAAAAATTAAAAAGAAAATATTATGAAATGCGAACTTGCCAAGGAGTATGCAGAATATGCAAAATCCGAAGCCCCATAATTGACACCATCAAAAACGAAGGCTAATGAATTGATTGGTTGTGTGGCAGCAACAAACTGGTGGGTAAAATGAAATCAGATGAAAATCACATAGAAAACATAATCAAATCCGTTGTTGTGCAAGGATATGTATGTACCGGGAGGCCTATTCTGATTAAGTGCACAACAAGAACACTTTTGGAAAAGATTCCAGCTCCAAAGTACAATCCAACTCCAACTGCAAGAGAGAGTCCCACTCCTAAAATAAAACTCATCTGTAGTGTTCGTGTTGCAGCAACAATCACCTTTTCATAGTCTTTCTCAGCAAAGGAACACGCTAGAATTGCCTGTCAGACCGAGAAACTAATTAGTAGCACTCATTTGATTTTTACTATTCTTTTTTTTTTTCAGTAGCATAAAGAGGAGTTCAAGAAGTTATCGCCTTCTTGGTCTAAGAAAATATTTTATATCCAAAGTTGCTAACACAACTCACTCGACTTTTATGTTTCTTAATTAAGAACGTAACTAAAGTTCGATATCTAACTTAACCATGAAGTTACAACTAAATTTACCATTTTACTTCTTGACGGGTCGACTAAAGGTGACAAAATGAGTTTGACTCATTGGGTTAGGTTGGACTAAAAAAAATTGGCCTGAAATGAACATGATTGTGCCATTGACCTAGGCCGAACTAACAAAATCCTAATTCATAGAAAAATTGGGCTGAGCTAGCCCGACTCATTTTTCCTCTTTAGCTCGTCAGGCTAGGTTGGCCCATTTTCCACCTCAAGGGTTAACCTAGTAGGAAAAGGAGTACATCCTAATTGACAAAAAAAAATTCATATTTTCATCCTTTGATTTCAAAAATAATTATAAAAATTCCATCATATTTTTGTTTAATTTTTGACTTCAAAGATTTATATTATAAGAATGATAAAAAAACAAAAAAAAAATATTTTCATTGTTTCCTACACAAATATTTGAATATGCATTTATAATAAAAAGTTTTTATTGTTATTTAATCATGTATAATAAATTTGTTGACTCTTATAATAATTGCATTAAAATGATACCAATAATAATTTTCGAATAGTTGATAATGTAAAATTTTTTCACTAATAATAGGTAAAAATTATACTCAATAAATAAAGTGTAAATAAGATAACATTTTGTAATTATTTTTAAAATCACGAAATGAATACACTGAGCAAGTCCTTACATATATTTGGTTAAATTTTACAACACATCAATAAGAAAAATGTTGTACCTGTATAGCAACAGCCAAACCATCAGCAAGAAGGGAAGATGTCAGCCACACCTGCAAGCAGGTTTGGAATGCAGCCATAGGAATTGGACCAAACCTTGCTGCCAATGAGGCTGCCAAGGTCTGGCAGAATGTCACAGCCACTACTCTTGCCAACAACAGACCTCCTATTGAAATTGAAAATAAATTTTAACTTGAGTGAGTTATAGATAAACTTACGTTTGATTACTATGATTATGATTAGATAACCTTTTCAATAAACACTAATAGTAATAAGAAAAAAAAATGAATTAAATTTTTTTCGTAAACTAAAATTAATTTATATATAAGTTAAAAATTAATTTTTAAATAAATTAAATAAAAATATTTTATAAATTAATTTATATATAAATTTATTTTAACTTATAAATTTTTTTTTTTTATAAAATATTTATGGGGAAGTTTATCAATAATCAAAATTGATATTTGAATACACTATAGCGGACCATTTTTATCTCTCTTTTTTATTTTTTATTTTTAGTAGAGGAAAGTGAGATTTCAGTAACAGTATAGACGTGAAAACCAAGATGATATGTTTAATACTTTAATGCCCTTCACCGTACCATTTTTAAGAAACCTGAAAATCTGCAAGTCCTTAATACTTGGAGGTAGGAGATCCACTTTTCTCATTAATATCAACAACAGGGCCAGTGCCATCACATACCTAGTTAGAAATGATCACCATTTTGTAAGTTTACGTTTTGCTAAACGAAGTGTTTGAACATTACTAGGACAAAACAAAGTAAGACTTACTGAGAGAGAACATGCGAAATGGCTGCACCTCTGATCCCCATTTTGAAGTAGAAGATAAGTACTGGATCCAAAACCACATTCAATGCATACCCCGAAACTGAACAAAACCACATACACAGATGAACTAAGTTAAGAAAAATGTTGACAAATTTTAAAACAAAATATCTTCCATTAACCTCTTAATTTTAGTTCCTTCTGTTTTCCTTATGCATACATTTGAAACCAGTTAACATTTTTATGCAAAGTTCCTTTTAAATTTGACTTGCATGCTTAAATTTATGCCTTTTCATGCTTTCACTTTGTCTCTAATTAGGCTTCATTTCAAGACAATGGATCATTTCAACCTACCAATAACATATAAAGGAGTTGTAGTGTCCTTGAACCCTCTAAAGATTCCTTGCATGGCCAAGGAGAGAAGCACTGCAGGAGCACCTAATGATCTCAATCTCAAGTATTTAACAGCTGGGGTTAGCATAGGAGAATCCTACACAAAGGAGAAATAGCTCCACTTTAGTATAAGATTAGAAAAATGCACTCTAGATAATGAAGTAACATAGGTAACATATACTCTAGATAATAAAGATACATACAGGTTTCAGACCCATTGCAGCTAATAGAGGTTTGGCTGCAAATATAAGGGTTGCAGCTTGAAGGAGGCCAAGGATTGTGCCAAAAAGTAGTGCTGTTGATGCCGAAGCAACGTGTCGCTTCTTCCTTCCAGCTATTGACGTACTCTTGTTACTACTACTAGTGACAGAGGTAGACTTGCATATATTTGCATTGCAATCTGATAAGGAAATCAGTTATCATTAAGTTAAAATGCATCCATTTCCAACTAATATGTCCATGGCATAATATCTAATGTTTATCATAATGAATCTCCTAGTAATTGGTTTGTGCTTATGCATTTGAAGCAAATTTATACCAATGTGGACACTCATACATGGCAGTAGAAAGGCAAAGCCAGAAAGGGACAGAAAGTACCATCTCCATTATTTGTCTCATTTTTCAAAGTACCATCCATTTCCAAATTCTCAGGTACACAACCTCTTGCAGCAGAAGACTCTGTTGGAGTGTCATTGTTCTCTTTGGATGCACCTTTCTCTATGTCTTGAAGCAAATGATCATTGGGCATTACTTCATTGGACTTGGCCTTGATGTTTTCAGTGAACTGCTTTTCTGCTGCTGCCATATTGATTTTCTCAAGGGTATTTTCCTCAGCCACAAAGGAAGTTGTGATACTAACCAAAGGGAAGATGGTAATCCTTGAAGCTTGGTTGAACAAAGCAATGGAAACTCCTGCAGCAGCAAGCTCCACCGGCCCTAAACAAATCAATAATTATCATTTAACTTCTCCGAAAAACTGATTTTAATTTATTCATGTTAAATTAACTTATAAAAAAATATTTTTATTTTTTATTTGTCTTTCTTATAAATAGTTAGTAAGAAACTTATCATAACAAAACCTAAAACAATTCTTAATAGGTTTTATTAATTATTTATAGGTGACACTCGTTTATTCCTCTATTAAAAAAAAGCTTAATTTTTAGTGCTTATACGTAGTTATTAATATACATCGGTACTTGAGGTTAATATGATTTCTAAAGTTTTAGTTTTTATACTACTTTTATAAATTAAAGATATTTTTTATATTGAAACTAATTACTAAATGAGTGTTACAATTATAGAGATGATAAAATGAATTGGGGTTAGATTTCAAAAATTTAATCCAGATATAATCAGGTCATTTTAGTTCGGTTAATTAGACTTAAAAAATTAGATTCAACTTAAAAAAACTTAAAAAATTAGATTAAACTTCAAAAAAACTGACCTAAAATGAATTGGGTCTATTTGACTTGACATATTTTTTCAAAAAAAAAATTCTTTAGAAATTTAGGTATGTTTAAAAAAAAAAAAATCAGTTCAGATTGATCATCCAAAAATTATTAGACTAAGTCAGGATAACAAAATATTTAACCCATATAAAAATCGGGTCAGGTTAAATCAGTTTGTTTTTCCTTCTTTTAGCTAACTAGGCTAGGTTAAACCAACCTATTTCTCATCAATAATCAATAAGAATCAAATGATAAATAAAACTAGTTGCAACATCAATAATCAATAAGGATCAAATGATAAATAAAACTAGTTGCAATTAGTATATAATATATGCAGAAAAAGATTGTGAAGCGAAAGCAGAGAAACCATGATTATTGCAATTTATATGTGTGTCTCTTTTGTGCAAGCATGATATAATAATGACAAGGAAATGTACCCAAGTGGCCTATGAATGCTGTGTCTATAAGAGAAGCAATAGGATCAGCAGCAACAGCAAGTGCAGAGGGGAATGCAATCCCAAGTATCTCCTTGGCAAGGGAATCCATCTCGAAAACATGTCTACATTCACATTTATAGAACCAAGTATTAGTATTTCCTAGCCACATATTTCTTTTAGTCAGCATGATGCTCCTCCACCAAGAAACAGGGGTGATAACATATAATAAGGGTACCTTGCATCTTTGAAGAAAACTGAGACAGGCAGGTTTCTCTTGTTTTTGGGCGCATTACTTGAGCCACTACCATTCTCGTCCATGATATCCTAAATCTTAAAATAAGAACTCAATCAAGAAGTGGATGGTGCAAAGGAATTCGTTTTCCTTCAGGATGAGCTAGCCAAATCTCAACAATCTGCCAAGTTTTGAGTTCGAGATCGTTCAGTGTTTTGTACCATAAAAATAAAAAATAAACTTGTATGATATTGATCAGCATTCAGGAAACTCAAAAAAAAAAAAAAGCTTATCTCTCACAGCATAAATCAACTATATAATAATGTGATACTTTTCCTAGTCTTGAAAGATCACAATAAGAGCAGTGACCTATTTATAGTCATTGTATCAAGTTAAGTGTTGCAGATATCATGGAGTGTTGAAAAAGTAACGGATAATAGTAGCATAACTATGGGTTTTGTCACGATTATAGTTTGAACCTTCCTTAGATATTTTTTAATGTCATTTTTCTCATAAAGTAACCCTGCCTAATTTTTATTAATTAACCATCACATGCAAAATGTTAAAAGATGGGTAGGCAGAACTTGGAAGAATGTGACATATGGTAATGAAAGAACCGTCCCCAGTTCCATACACCCCTGATATCTATATAACAAATAACCTATATTAGTTGAACTTTATACCAAACAAGAATGTGAAATTATTTTTTTATTTTATAACTTGATTCATGAAATTTGGCATGCAAACTATAATAAGTTCTTTAATTTCCCCAATTAATCAAGTTAGAATATAATATTTTTGAGATCTCCCATTACAGTGGGGTACTACTATATCGAATATGGATCTCATGCAAATCCAGGAGAGCGACGTTTAACAAATTAACAAAAGAAAGCTAAAAAGTAAGCCAAGTATTTTAATTTCTACACGTAGCTTATATATATCCATCCCTCTTTATAGGATATTCTGCCAAACAAGCAAGATTACATGCAGCTAAATTTGTAGCTCTACCGATGAGTTAACTTACTTTACTTGAGTAATCCCTTATATTGATTAAATCAATAAAGTTCTTATATTTGTGCGGAAAATTAATAATTAAAAAGTGTTAAACTACTTATCTATTCAAGAAGAAAAAATGCCGTACCATGTCCCTGATAAATCGCGTCATAACCGTATTATATTGCATAATGTTAGTGATCAATGTTTCAAATGGAATAGAAACACAGATTGAAGTTACGAGAATTAATGACAACATAATTAACATGAGTCGTGACTCTGGATTTGATAAACCAATGATTTATTTAACTTTTAGTTCACATGAAGAATGGGCTTGAAAACTGAACCATCCATACAAATGTTTAACCAACTGAGCATGACTTTTAGTAATATTTAAAAAATATTATAAAAATATATGAAATATTATTTATTAATTTTTATTTTTTTAACAAAATATTATATTTGAATCATGTTATAAGTAATATTTTATATTTAATAAATATTACTAAAAATATACAGAAAATATTACTAAAAAAGTATTGATAATATTTTCAGTATTAATATTACTAAAAATTATAAATGTGGCCGTAACAATTCCACGTAAAACATGTCAGTTTTTATTTTTTATTAAAAAAAGAAAACCAAAGTACTAAACAAGTAATTAAAGCACGTAGAAATAAGACAGAAATGCCACCGTAGGAATCTTGCACCATAATGCGTATACTCAAGTTTGAAATCTCGAACCAAAATTACTTAAATCCTAAAGTAATTACGTTAGATTAGAAACGAAATATTGTAATTTTTACATTAGATAGAGAATTTTACAATTTATTACAATTTTTTAAAATAATCTCAAACTCACTTTTAATTAATTTTTTTATAAAATTAAAATTATCTAACATTAAATTTAAAAACACTCATCCAAATACAAGTTAATTAAGTAGTAGGTGAATAAATCATGAAGCCAATTTCTACCTACATGAGTGCACATTCATAAAAAATATCTAGTAATCATTGAAAAGTCTATGGACAAGATTAATACTACATCATATTTTGATAATTTTGCTTTATTTAGCAAACATGAATGGCAATAGAATATGCTAAACTTTATATATGAAGCAAGAAAAGTACATACGCAACGAATCTAAATCCTTTTAATGCATATTTCAATAAAAATAAAAAGAAAGCTATGCACTTTCGTGATTGGAATTTGGGATGATCTAGAATCTACATATAAAGTTGTATTAAATTATAATGACGAGTTATCAAATATATGCATCAATTAAAAAGGAAAAGAAATGGAATGGCGTCACATCTTCAACGAAAATGACAGATAGTTTAAATTGTAATGTGTAGCATAAAAAATGTATAGTGTAGTCAAAATGAAAATTTATCTCTATCTCTTCCAACAAGTATATATTTAAAGAGGAGGGTTAGAACACAATTTTTTTATTAATGAAAATTTATTAAAAATTATAAAATTAGGATAAGTGTTTATTAAATAAGAAATAATACTCAAACAATTTTATAATTTTTAATGAATTTCAAACAATAAAAATATATTTAAAAATGGTGTTAAATAGTTTATTTCCAACCTTTCTCATATTTGAATTGAGCTACTTTTCGTGTTATGCACATTAGGACCCTTAATTAATAGTTTCGTAACATTACTCCAAATAACAACTAGAAGTTTATTAGAAAATAAGCACACGTGATTAACCATGCAAATTACCGACAAGATTTAAAAGCAGTTTTAAATAAGAATAAAACTTAAATTTTTATTATATTTTAGTTGTTTTCGAAATTATTTTTAATTAAATTAAAATTCTCACGCATAACTATGTAAATTTTTATTGTGCAATTTACCCTAATAAAATTTCAATTTTAATTCAAAATATAAAACAAAAAATTAATGCATAATTTTGTCCTTTGAATTAAAAATTACTTTTCTTCTAATGATAAATACACCATTTTCGTCTTTTCAACGGAAAGAATGAGCAAAATGAGCATAAAACTAAGGAAACATAAGTCCTTCCAAGATTGATGATTTATTTATACACCACATTAATATAATCAATCTTGACAAGTAAAAGCACCTAGAGATGGATTCTAACAATATTGTATGGTGACCCCTTAATTATCTAGGTTTTTTCTCCCTGTTATTCAAGCAACAAAGCTAACATTTTTTGCTCCTTTAATTCAGCAACCTCAATAAAGCGAGTTCCAATGTTGTCAAACTCCCAACAAAGGGACATGGGTTTGTTATTTCACATGAATATTCATTGATTGGAACAATCTGGCGAAAATCCAGATCCGAATGTAAAAAATTCTATCAGCATTCATGAACGTGGCTATCATTTGTTTCTTTGTTGCCACATAAGGGTAACATTAATGTATACATCGAATAATTGGCTTTTATCAGATTAATAGCTTATGTTCATTCCCTGTGTTATTTAACATTGGATTTACAAAATTCATGCTTTGGTTAGAAGTTTGAACTCAAACATAAATTTGATGTGTATTTCTTTTATTTTACTTATATTAAACACGAACTTATATATATCATCATTAACATGAAAAATATCTTTCCATATATTAATTATTTGTTTTCATAAGTTTAGTTAGCTCTCAAACCTCTTAGCCCAACCCTCGAAAAAATAAACATTAAATATTTAAAATTTAAAACTTAATTAAATATTTCTCTTATTTAGATGCTAATCGTTTTTAGTACATTATTTAGAAGTAAATATTAAATATAAGGTAGAATAATATTTTGAAACTTCATATCATTCAATATTAAATGAATTTAAATTTTATAAAAAAATTGTTATATTAAAATCTACAAACTCAAGATAAGAATGTTGATAAAATATTTCTAAAAATTTACTTATATAAATAATTATACATAATATCACGTACCATGTTAATTATTTTTGCTTTCAAATAATGAACCCATAACAGAACTAACCATTAGTACATAATAAATTATATTGATTGCCAATATTTTTATGTACACAACATATATAGAAGCAGATCTAGAGAAAATATTTATGCGAAATCTTGATTTTACACTATCATGATATTTTTTAATCTCAAATTTAAGAAAAAATTTTGAAATTTAATTTAAAATTTAGTACATTAAGTATAATAATATTCTGTTCAATTTTCAGAGGAATAAAAAATTCCTTAAAAGCAATGATACATATTTTTCTTCCGCAAATAATCCATTATATGTTTACATTTTTTCTTCTTCCTATTTCAGTTTATCAAAATTCATCTGTATATATAATAATTATACTGAGGAACCTCATAAAGCAGTGAGAATTGATAAGGATGAGGATCCTCATTACCGAGAGAGATGTTTACTTAGAGGATGGTTTCACTCTACAACAATTTCAGATAAGGTGGAATTCTTACAACTTAATAAAAGATAAGATAGAATTACTAGGATAATGACCCTCTATATAACTAATTTTACCCTTGCATGTAGTTGTGTGTGCACGCACCAAATGCACTCATGACAAACTAAAGTATACTACTAATCCAGCTCATTGTTTGCCACTATTCTCCACTATGGCCAATTAAAATCAGTTCTTTAGCTATAGATAAGATAGTGGCAAATTTCTTCGTAGCAAAACACAAAAACTAGGAAAAATAATTAATACGTTTTAACGAAGGTTTTGTGTTAGTCACATGATAGTAGTTTTACTGTTTTAATATAAAATTTTATACCTGTTGAATCATACATTTTTTTAATAATACACATATATATTGCGAATTTTGGGTTTAGCAGTTTTACATAAAGCTATTAAATAATTAATAGAAATCCTGTACCTTGTATAATTTCTTACAAGGATTTTATTTTTAAATTTAACTAAAAACATAAGAAAACAATTATTAAAATAAAATAAAGTATTAAAACTATAAAGAATAATATGTATGATTCTATTGAATTGTAATAAAAAGTTTATGAATTTTTTTAAGAATAATATATAACTATTTAAAATTAAATTCAGATTAATAAATAAATGAACAATAAGACGTAACATTATATTGTAAAGTATTATTAGATGAGAAAATGATAATGAAAAATAAATAAAAACTAAGTTGAAGGATGAGTGTTTTGGAGAGAAGAAAATTAGAAAAGCGTACATTTATTGGTGGGTCCCCCAAGCTAAACCGTACGTGGTTAAATGGTCAATGAGTGTGGATATTGTCCATTAATTGCAACTGTGAACCAAATCTCACTACCAAGGGCATCCAAAGTTTCCACGTACATAAACCCAGTTACACATTAAATTAAAAGATTATATTTTATAATATATAATATAGTTAAACGTTAAATGTAGATGTGTTTAAGTGATAAATTTAACTATAATATTTTAGGTACTCCAAATGTTTAAGAGACATATTATCTACTAATCATATCACATAATCATCATGTTTAGTAACTCAATTAAAATTTATTACTTCATAAAGAATTAATCCTTTTTACTAAACTCCTTTTTTTATAAGTTTTCTCTTACTAATCCTTTTAAAAAATGTTTCCAAATATGTGCTTAATTTTACAGATAATTTAATAATTTAAATACTTTATTACTTGTTGGTTCTCATAATGTGTACGCTCGTGGTCAATTGCACAGGGACTATAATAATTTCTACTTTTACAGTCCTTTTTGAATCTTAATAATACTGAATCAGTCTATTAATTAATATGTATGAAAAATTTAAAAAGTATGTTTAAAACTGACCAATAAGTGACTACAACAGCAGTTACATGTCATGGAAGCTACGTGGCATGTAAGTTGCATGAAGTTAACTTTAGAGGTGTAACTAATTAATTTAGCCATTAAGTGTAGTTGATGTTGAAGTTACAAAAGTCGTAATAGTTTTTAACTTTTTTATGTGACAAAATAAAGCACCGACAGGGTTTAATTTTTTAGTACATATTATTTTCCAAGTGGTTTGCAAAAGAACTCCATTTTAAAATACCGAATTAATTATATGATGTGGAAAAATCAAAAGCATGCATCTTTATCCGATGTAATACTTTAACCCTCACCATTTCCACTTATCTGCTTTCCTGAGTGTCAGGTTTTTGGTTTGAGACGTTAAATAATATTGATTAAAAAGAAGAAGAATGAAGAACAAAGGAAAATGTGAGGTTAGCTAGGCATTAGTAATATGCCAACATATATATATATATATATATATATATATAATTCGTTAATAATGAAGAAAGTATGTTTGAGATTTGGAAATTATAATTATTATGTTCTAAAGCAAAGATCTGAAATATAAAAAATTACATTCAAAACGTGGAATTAAATATGCTATATATAACTCATAAGATGCTTGCATATCAATTTGGGGATGCAAGAGAATATATAAAAGGTGAACTTAGAAAGCAAAGCCAAGGAACTTTGGTAAATCTTCCACCATGGAAATCAACATGTATATGCAAGAAGGGCAAAAAATGAAATGAAGTTGTAAATTTCATGCAAATAGATGCATTAACGACCAGAAATGAGAAATGCAGGTCCAAGCAAAGAGTGGAAGGAATTAGCATACCTGAATAAATCTGATTCAATTCTTGACCTATAATTCCACCAACTCTCAATGCTTCCTCACTCACTCACTAACATCACAAACTTCTTACATGACAAACTCAGCCCACTACTCCCCTTTTTATAAGTAACCTTTGCCCCACTATTTTCCTACGTATTTGAAATATCTTTAATATATAAATGAAAGAATTGTGTTTATCACATGAGCGAGATCAGTGTTTTGTTCACCTTATTTTAAGAAAAAAAATTATTGTTCTTTTGTCAACTTGTTAAAATTTTTAAAATAATAAATTCTTAATATTAATAATTTTTTTAAAATAATAAGTTCTTAAAAGAAACAAGGTATTTTTTTAAAAGAAAAATTTGAATATAATGCTTTAAAGTATTTTTAATGCTTATTTTTAATTAAAAATAAAACTTTACCTTAATACTTTATGTAACAAAAATTGATATTAAAAACTGGTATTGATTATTAAAATAAAATTTCGTTTTTATTGAGAATAACATGAAATAGTATATTGTTAACTATGTTGATGTTTAGATAATCTCCACAAAATACTTATAAGAAAATAAAAAAAAAATTGAGTTTCTTCTCTAAGATAAAATCACCTTATGTATTTAACTTTTATAGAAATTTTCAAAAATTGAGGTACATATATGTTGATTTTAATTAATAGGAGAAGATTATTTTATTTTAATCTTCCATAAATATTTATGAAAAAATTTATACACATATATAAGAGACATATTACATGGGAATGATCAATTTTAACTTTTAAATTCAAATGAAAGATTGAGATTAAAAATCTTATTTAAAAATTTAGTTAAGTGGTGGTAATGGTATCATCATCATTGCTACCATTACTGTAATTGATAACAGAGGGGACAAAGGTATTGATAGTGACAATAGTGGCGATGGTAAACATGCACCACGTATCACTATTGACTACATTGTCGGTAACAATGGTAATACATGTTTATAATCATATTCGTTGTTGTTGTTACTTTTACTTTTACTATCGTCATTGTCACTATCCTTATTGTCTCTCTACTATTGCTATTGTTATTGTTGTCGTTGTTGTCACTTTGGTAGCCTTCACTATCACGACAGTGGAAAAATGATAACAATGATAACAATGGTAGTGATGATGATGAGAACCACAACTATTTAAGTGATTTTTTAAATAGATTTTTTAATCTTAGTCTTCTATTTAAATTTAAAAATTGAAATATCTAAAAGTAATTTTAAAAAGAAAGTTTCTCTATTTTTACTCTTTATTTTTTATATAAAAATAAAATATATTATTTATTAAATTAAAAAAAATGAAAGATGAAAATGAAAAATAATTATTTTAAAGTTATTATTAGATAACTTGAGTATTCAAGAAAAATCAAGTTACTTCAAGAATAATTTTAAAATATTTATTCGTCATTCTTATATTTTAATTTTTTAATTTAATAATTAAAATAATTACTTGATAGATGTATTAAATTAAAAAAATATAAAAATAAAAATAAATCTCATAAAATTAGTCTTGAAGATTGTTCATATATTAACCTGAGACGTTTTGCCAACAAATTACAGGTGTTAGTTTGGTAATTCGAAATTTGTCGCTTACTGGATTGTATAAGAAACAAAAATGTTGATATATAATTTTTCTCCTGAAGAAAATGTTGCTATATGTCCACTATCATAGATTGATAAGCAAGCTGTAAGCTCAAGTATAAAATATTGTTCTACTTTATGCTACAAATTGTGGTGCTTTTCATTCGTTGCTCATTGGGCATAAAAGGGAGAACCGTTGTGGGCTACGTGGGAATCCCATTAACCTCCAATATCTCAATCCTGGAAATTAAAATGTACTGCCACAATCTGACCTAATTTTTTATGCTTTGAATATTCATATGATCATCACTTTCAATTGTGAGTGAGTACGTGCGGGGAATGTTTGTCTTTTATTATTCTGGCTTCTCCAGCACATAGCTATTTGTATTTAATTATCCTATAACTCGTATGATCAAGTATAAAAATAAGTAGTTGAGTTTAAAAAAATAAATAAAAATAAAAAGGGTAGTCAAGCCCTTTTTCAATCTCCTCCGTAATATTCTATAAATTTCTCAAATCACTAACATTTTGTAATGAAATAATTTAAGGATCGAGTGGGTGTTTACTACTAAAATGTAATTAAGTAGATGTTTCCTATACTGGGCTTCTTTGCTAAATCAAAGTTTCTTTAAGAAACTAAAACTAGCAAAATTGTGTGCATTATATGATAATTTTTTTTAATTTTAGTAAAATATGAAAATTAAAATAAAATAAAAATTTTAATTATTATAAGAGAAATTTGGGTGGGGGAGGGGTAAAATTTTATAAGTAGCTTACATTAAGAAATAAATAAAAATTAAAAATAACTAATAGAAAGTATGAATAATAGAGATTTTAGATAAAAAGAAGAAAATCTTAATATAAAAAGTTAATAATAACTCAATTAAGAAAGTTAGTTTTGTAAGAAAAATTAATATTCACTTAAATATATTTTACATTCCTACAAATATGATAATATTTAATTTTAATTCTTATAAATTTTTTTGTTATTTTAAATCTTGATATTTTATTAATGTCTTTTTTAAGTCATTAACACTGACTCTAGTTAATTTAGTATAATAAAATGAATAATATTAATTGAGATAATTAACGTAACAAAGAATATCATAAGATAATTAAATTATTTCTAAGTGCTCAATTTAATTAATTAATGTATTTATTATTTTATATAAATAAGATGATTACATATAATTTTATAATTTATTTTTTAATATCTTATAAACAATGATTTATTTTTTTTAATATTATTTTTATTTTTCAATTCACTAATTTATTTTTAATATTGTACTTTTTTAATATATATATATATATATATATATATATATATATATATATATATATATATATATATATATATATATATATATATATAATTTAGTGAATAAAAATACAATATTAAAAATAAATTATTGAATTGAAAAATAAGAATAATATTACAAGAAATAAAGTTACTGTTTGTAATATATTAAAAAATATATTTTATATGTAACTATCTTATTTATATAAAATAATATATATTAATTCTACTAAAAATATAAATAAATACATTAATTAATTGAATTACACATCTAGAAATAATTTAATTATCTTAATTTAAAATATTATTTTTTCTTAATTATCTTAATTAATATAATTCATTTTGATAGTTACATAAGTACTAAACTAACTAGAGCCAATGATAAGAACTAAAAAATATCAGGAATTTGAAAATGACCAAAAAGTTAATAAGAACTAAAACTAGACAAAATCATATTTATTAGGATTTAAAACATATTTAAGCTTCTAATATTTTAATTTAAATAATTTTTTCTGATAAAAATGAAAAAGAAAATATAAAAATGAAAAAGAAATTATATAAATTTTATATTCTCATAAGAAAATAAAAGTATAATAGAGAACATTTTTAAAGATTGAAAATTATAATATACAAGTATTTTAATTTTGAATTCAACAATTTCAAAACATAATAAAATTATTGCTTCATAAAATTCAAATAATTACTTTACGAGAAAATAAGTTATGCATCGACATTGTGATAAAATGACCATGTATGGTAATATGTTAAAGTCATATCAACGATGATTTGTGATTAAATAATGGTATAAAACTGTTTTGTAATTGTACCGGTTGGTTACGGCGACCGGGCTCCGACATGTGTGTAGGGCCGCATAACAACCGGCACCGTCCGAACCTGGGTCTAATCAGAGATATGCCTTAACCCAACAGAGTACCTTGGCCTAAGGAAGCCAGTCCACTTGGACCAGCCCCTTCTTGGCCCAAACACTCAACTCCCAAATTCAGTTAGAAGATAGTTGGGACGGTTATGAGTCTGTTAGGGAGAATAGCAGAGGGTCGTTCATGTATAAATGGGGACTAAGGGGCATGTCTATGATAGGTTACTATCAGAGAGCAGAATACACCATACTACCTGTACTCTTAGACGAGAACAATGGTGCTCACTATGTGGCGTCGGTGAAACTTTTCTCGACGCTCGCAAGATTGAGAGTCCAAGTGCGAAGTTCTAAGCTTGAGGAGAACGAAGAAGAGCGACGACGACTACCGCACTCAGGGGTAGCAACTACCAGAGTTTGTGGAGCTCCCAAATCCGCTGCATTGAGCAACTGTCAGAGCTAACGTCGACCCCAGACATAGAAGGAGGAGCCAAGGAAAAACCTGCATCCATTGCGAGCAGACCTTCATCGGTGCAGGAAACAACTGTTTCCATCTTTGCACTACCGAACTGAAAGAAAGAAGACTCCTATCACCGAGAAGCTGATCGAGACGATGCCGCAGATCGCAACTACGAAGGAGGGGAGAGGAAACGGTGAAAGAAAGAGAGAAAAGGGATTAGACCTGACTGAGATAAGCCGATCAAGGCTATTCGGGGTACCAAAGACCTGTGAAGTCGACCAAAAGGTCCCTTATGGGCGAGATCATTAAAGACCCGACTGAGATAAGTCGGTCAAGGCTGTTTTGGGCACCAAAGACTTGTGAAGTCGGCCAAAAGGTCCTTCCCAAGCGAGATCATTAAAGACCTGACTAAGATAAGCCGGTCAAGGCTGTCTGGGACACCAAAGACCTGCGAGCGGCCAGTCATCAGATCCCTTCAGGGCAAGATTATTAAAGACTTGTTAGAGACAAGTCGGTCAAAGCTATCCAGGGTACCAAAGACTTGCGAGCGGCTGGTCCATAGACCCCCCAGGCAAGAACACTATGAACAAACAAATCTAAGAGGTGTCAAAAGAGAAGCTCCCACAAAATCGACACAATCACACCTCTCTCATGTCAAATACCTTTAGAGCATATCCTGAACAGCCGAAACTCGCTCGGCTAATTGAATCTCATCTTGGATGAAACTTCAAAGTACCTATCGCTTCATCGGGCACAAGAGAGGCTGAATACCAGTCGGCCCACCAGATAGTACGAGTCCACCCCTACCGGCTGAGTCCATCCCGACCGGTTATCGCTTCACCCGGTGCATGAGAGGTTGTGCATCGGTCAGCTCACCGGATAGTCCAAGTCCACTTTTGCCCGACCGGTTATCGTTTCACCCAACACATGAGGGGTTGTGCACCAGTTGGCCCACCAGATAGTCCGAGTCCACTCCTGCCAAGAATCCATCCCAGCCGGCCATGTTTGAGCGAACCACGCACTAAAACGACTTATAACAAGGTATGACCAAAGGAGGGACCGAGACCCAATCAGCCGACCTGCCAGTCAAGACAGGGAACCATGCCCGACCGTCTCAGACCAAAAAGGAGAATTAAAGCTTATTCCCTACGGCAAAAAGCTTGAGGAACTGTGTACTGGTCGGTCACGACGATCGGATTTCGACATGTGTGTAGGATTGAATAACAACAAACACCCTCCGGATCTGGGGCCAATCACTGATACGCCCCAACCCAACAGAGTACCTTTGCCCAAGGAAGCCAGTCCACTCGAACCACCCCTTCCTGGTCCAAAAGCTCAGCTCTCAAAGTCAGTTAGAACGGTTAGGAATTTGTTAGGGAAAATAGTAGAGAGTTGTTTATGTATAAATGGGGACCAAAGGACACGTCTATGATAGGCTACAATCAGAGAGCAGAACATACTATACTACCTGTACTCTTAGACGAGAACAATAATATTAGTGTATGACCATTAAATTTTTAATCTATTTGTTTTTCATATTCCTACTACATATGAGTTCGTTGGAATTCAACGTTTACAATTTTTTTTCTAACTAATTCAATTCAAGTGTAGAATGTATTCATTTAAGGAAATAATTTTTTTTACAATATTTTATTTTTACTTTTCATTCACTAGACTCGTACTTGAGATATTACTAAGAAGAAATTTAACTTGTTGTTACTTGAACCAATCATGCTTGGTATTTTTTAATTAAATTTAAAAATTCTGTAAAAAATTGCCAAGTGAGATGGAGTCGGAGAATTTCTACCATTAATTTTCTTTTTATCATATAATTGAAAAAACAAAAGGATTAAGAAATAGTAAGAGCCTATTTAGGTCTTAGTTGAATTTGAGGAAAAACGAGTTTAGGGCTTGAAAATTATTTTTTGAACAATTCAAAATGAATTACCCAATCAAAATTTAGTCAGTTTGAGTTAAAATATATTTTTATTTTAAAATTCTATTTAAAAGAATAAAAATTAAATTAAATTAAAAAAGAAAGATCATTTAAAAAATACTTTCTAGAATTGTAAATCAAAGATATCATCCGATCGACTGCTAGAAACTATTTTTTTTTGGCGTAAAGATTATTTAAGTAAGTTTTTATTTCTCTTTAACAAATTTTTTCATTCATATTACTAAGTATTGAACCTTACTAATGATATTTAATAATCTGCCAATTACGTCATGGACATGATGATGGAACGTAATAAATATATCTTATTGAAAATTTAAATTACTAGTATATATATATATATATATATATATATATATATATATATATATATATATATATATATATATATATATATATATATATATATATATATATATATATATATATATATATGACAAAAAAAAATTAAACCATAATCGACACACCTTAAATTAAGATATTTAACTATCATTCAATTACGTCATGATATGATGTGGAAATATTAAATATATCTTATTAAATATTTTAAAATTTAAAATTTAAAATATTAAATAATTTGTTTTGAATTTTTTTATAAAATAAGTATTTCCAATAAAATTTTTATATTCTAATCATATATATGTTCATGAACACACATTAATTAAAAATCAATACAAAAGAAAACGTTATATATCAAGTCAAAGATGGGTTTGAACTCCAACCCTAAATAAAACCAATTATTGATCATGTGTAGAGGAGGTGAGATGACTAAAACATATATATTGTTGTATATAAATGGTTAAAATTAAATATTATTTAAGGTTACACATTATAATTTATAAAAAGTTATATTTTTAGAGTATATATTACTTTTATGTTTTAATTTTAATTATTTATGATAAGTTTTAATAGTCTAATATAAAAAAAATTATTTGACCACAAACTAAAAATTATTTATCTAAATCCTAAACTCTAAATCCTAAAATTTTAGAAAAACTAATAAAAAAGGACTTGTACAAATTAGTTTATATATAATCTAATTTTAACTTATGAAGAAACTTATTTTATTGTTCCCATCTTATTTTCTTGTCTCCTAAGTATTTGTTGGATAAATTTATCCAAACAAATCTTAAATATTATTGATCATATAATCATCCATAAATTGTTAAGATTAAAAATTATTTAATGATGACATGATTATTTAAAAAAGTTACATGACTTTATTTTTTATCTTAACCTTTCATGATTTGATTCAATTATCATTATTCTCTCTTTCCACTCTCTTATGAACGATAAAAATTAAAATTGAGTTGATGAGTTTATTATGAACACTTAAAAAAATCATATTTATTTTTCTTTTCTTTTGTTTTAGATTTTTTTTTCAAAAACAACCATGTTCATGTTTAAAGTATAAATCTCAACAAAAATTCAAATATTGATTAGCCATGCTTGTGAAACTAACTCTTTTTGTTATTTTTTTATAACTAATAATTTATATTTGTAGTTTTTATTTTTATAATAAAAATATTTTATTTAAAACTCTTTCTAAATTTTATTTAATTAAAAGGTCAATCATTATCATTTAGGCCATATGCTTATGTAACTTTCTTTTCTTAAATTATGGCACTTGGGTCATAGTAATAATAATAATAAAAGTAGTCGCACAATACCTAGTTGGCTTTTCCACTTTTTCGTGTGGAAGCCGCGTGCTCCCGATAATATTAAATTACAGTAAATATACTTTCGTGTGCCTTCCACATGATGCTACCCATGCCTTAATTAAATTATTCCATGCAAAGATGACTGGAGCATACATTTATGCATTAATATACGTTTTATCATATACTTTATATTGAACAAAATACCTATGAACCAATTAAAAGTATATATGGATACAATGTACACACTGATCAAGACTAAAAGTTTATTTATATTTTATTGAATAGCTAAGTTGGCATTTCCACTTACTTTACCTGTGGAAGGCACGCACTCATGCTATATAAAAAACACAATAAGTACTTTTTCGTGGGGGAACAAAGGAAGATTAGAAAGCTGGATTGGACCAGGCCATTTAACTGATCATGAAAAATTGGTGTAATTCACTATTAAATTTATCATTTTATTAATATTTATTATAAAATTATTATCAATAATTTTTATATTTTTAATAATATTTATTAATATGAAATATTACTAATAATATTTTCTAACTTAACTTAAATATACATTTAATAAATAAAAATTAATAGATAATATTTTTCATATTTTAAATGTTACCAAAATTCATATACGGTAAAAAAAAAAAGAAATCAGAAGAGCAACCAATTGATAAAGAAATAGTTTTCCGCAAATAATTGGTAAAGAAAAGGTTGAAAACCAGTGACAGAACATCAATTTAAATAGTTTAACTCTGTTTTTTTTTTTTTTTAATTTATTCAAGAATACTTTTTTTTGCCACAAATAAAATCTCAAACTACTAGAAAATTTAAAATTTGCTACAAAATAATTGTGGCTAATTTTAAAATTAATAGCTATTTTGTAGCTAATTTCTAGTAAAAATAATTAGCTACAAAATTACTACAATATTGAATGGTAGTATGAAATAAGTAGCAAATTAACTAGGAAAATAATCATAGTTAATTTGTAGTAAATTCTTTAAAATTTGTAGTTATTTCCTAGCTAATTTGTAGTAATAGGAAGTATAAATGAATATAACTTCAATTTAACTAGAAAAAATAATTTTCTAGTTAATTAATAGTTAATTAGCTAGGATTTAGCTACTAATTTAAATGGTAGTTAAAATTAGTAGCAAAATCAAAAAATTCTTGTAATGTAAAATTAATTTACACATATATAGATTATTATTGTTTAATTTTTATATTACAGTACATATACTATTCTTTTCTTTTAAATTTAAAATATATTTAAATTAATTTTTATAATTTTATTTTAATTTATTGTTTAAAATAAATTCTATGAAACTTAAATGGATTAAAGAAATTGATGAATCTATCATTTTAATTTAAAAAATTTCCAGTCATCGATTTTTTACCTTGTCATGTTTTATTTTCCGAACTTTTGATACATTTAATTTTTTTCCTAAATTATATTTATTACATAAATATCATGTTACTCATACATTTCCTCTTTTGAGTGCAACTTTCAACACTCAGATTTCAGGGTGAGAAAAATTAAATAACATGTATTCATATTTAATTGATCTACGCGTCGCGTTCTTTCCCACTATTATTTAATTGATAAACAAAAGTGAAGCGTGCTTAGCAAAAACACAAAAAGTTAAAGACACCAAGGACTTGTAGGATGTGGTGTAATTCATTGAACTTCATCATTGGGTTCTCCACAATCTATGGGTTCCGTAGGTTTACTAATTTAAATTATGATTTGCATAGAATCAATCCCACTTAATTCACTCACCTCTGTTTGGAAACATAATTAATTGATATATTTAATTATACTTTGTATTTGTATTGTAAAGTTGTTAATTCCAAATGCTTTGAAGTCATTCCGGACTTTCCCTGTGCCTTATATATTTAATGTATTGTGCTGACATTTCACAATAGAAACAATTGGCCTGTGATTAAACAAAAGCATGCAGAAACTTGGGGTGAAATTTGGGTAACATGCATAAAGTGTTAAAAAACGTACATTACCGATTGCATGTTTTATTTCCTACTTAAAAAAAAAGTCTTAATTATTCTTTGGTCCTTTAACCTTTGTAAGTTCATATTTTAATCTAATTTTAAGTCTTGAGAAATAACAAAATAGACATTGACCTTAATAAATTGTAAATTTAGTTCAAATTTTGTGAAAAAAAATAGGCAAAACTATTAAGTAGAAAATATAACTACACTGTGAACTTATGAGACAAAAACTTCAACTTCACGACTTTTAATGGGAGATTTTTTGGATAAATTTTTTCATAAACACTTATAAGAGAAAAAATAAAAAGAAAAATTCATAAGTTAAAATTAATTTATAAATAAGTTAAAAATAATATTTTTAGAAAAACTAATACAAAAGAGTTTCTACAAATTAGTTTATTCATAGGATAAATTTAACTTATGAGAAACTACTTTTATTTTTCTTTTTTATTTTATTATCTTATAAATCGTTATGGAAAAATATATCCAAATAAACTTTAAGAAAACACCTCAAGTAGCAAAAAATCTAGATGTCGTAATCATAAATTAAGTGTTTTTAGTTAAAGACAAAACTTTAATCGACTAATTAGACTTATTCTTCTTTACCTTAGTTAATCTAGATTAATTAATCTTATTAGGAAAATAATTAAGGATGATTAAACTTTATTAATAATTAACTAAGAATTATAATAACTAATTTATGATCATTCACAATAATTTAGGATTAGGATCACAAAACCTAAGCCTAAACCACCTTAAGCTAGAGTTTAACCCCTTAATTAACTTAACCACCACATATCCTTCTTCCTAAAGAAAGGTATCATATCCTAATGATTAAAATACTACCACTTACTCCTTAATAACCACGAAATAATTGAATTTAATAATAAGATGAGTTATTATTAGTAAGCAATGATGTAGAAACCTTTCATGATATCTACAACAATTTAAATGCACAATTAGTTGACCCTTAAATTTCTAGGAGTCAATACTAATTTTATTGAAAACATATAAATGCATGATATTTGTAGAGATAAATGATAACAAACCAATCACATGATATGCACGTGCTTGTGCGAATGTGTGTCTTTTTGTGAGTATGTTCACTAATTCATGTATGTTCACTAGTTCATGTATGTTTTTGTATATATGTATGTATGTGTGTTTGTATTAGTGTATCTTTGTTAGAGTGTGTGTATATGTTTCTATGTGAATGTATTTGTTTCTATGTGTTGTGTCTTTATGAGTGTTGTGAAAGTGGTTTGAATATGATGATATAACTTAAAGATAATCAATTTTGATGAAGACTTCGTACTTGTGAAGATTTGAAGTTTTGTTTTTGTTTTATCTTTTGCTTATTATTTATAGATTAGTTTTCTTTAGCTTATCATGTTCAAATGAGAGTGTAAATATGAAGTCATATTAAAACTTATTAAGCCAATAATTAGAATTGGATTTTGGAATTAAAACTAATTAAACATGTATTGGTGTTAGTAGTTTAGTTAATTGAGTAATTAATAGGTCAAATGAAGTTTTAGAAATGTTTTAAGGGAAAGAAGTAGTTTTTTTTTTAAGTTTAAAGAATGAAAATTTTCATGATTTGTTTTGGTGTAATATTTTAGGAGTAATAGATTACGAGTAATATGTAATAGATTAGATTATGCTTGTTATGTTTCCAGAAAACTTAAAAATATATCAATTACATTATATTCATAATAAATTACAAGAAATAAGAGATGTTTTAAGAAAAAAAAGTATTCATTTTGGAATGATCAATTACAATAAAGATGTAATAGATTATATTGATCCTCAAAACAAGTAACTAACTATTTTTAAAATCTAAATGATAACAAGTGATTATCTTGCAATGGCTTCATAATATACATGAAAAAATAAGAGAGAAACATGTTCTTACATCGTTACAATAATTTTTGAAAGATTTATGGATCATAGGTTAGATCTCTCATTGCTCAAGAAAATTTTCAACAAAGTTATTTGAATTATCAATTTGTGTATTAGTCACAAACAAATAATTTCATTTTTTGTTTAGTGCAAAGTTTTCCTAGGAGTGTGGTGTCTCTCAAGTGTGTTTGTAAAGGAGGCATCCATTTGGTTTTTCTAAGTCTTGGTTAGGTATCTAAGAGGTAAGCTTAAATAAAAGGTTGTCTTGGTAGAATTTTTGTAAAGAACTTTAAAGAGACAATGAAAAATCTCTACAAAACAATCAAGGATTGGAATGTAGGTCACAACACAATGATAATGACTAAAGTAGTATAAAAATAATTGGGCACAATCTTTTTATCCATAAACTCTTTAATATTTTGTTTTCTTGAATATTTTATGAATACAATTATGGTTTTTATTCATTTTATGCTTATAATCACCACATTCTGTATATATATATATATATATATATATATATATATATATATATATATATATATATATATATATATATCGATACATCTTTAACAATCAAAATCAATTTAAAACTAATTGAAATTTATTTTTGAAGGAATTGGACTACATTTACAAAAAGTTTTTAACAATCCAATTCACCCTTTCTCATTCTCAGATTATTTTGTCATTTGTCTAACATGTGACATCAAAGTTGGTTATTAAAAATTGTAGGCATAACATCCTCAAGATTTTGTAAAATAGTTGGGAACAATTATCTTCGTGAAGAATAAGCTTCTATAAATCATTCCTAAATTTTGAATTGTGAAGGATATTCCTATTGAAAGGTTCAAATGAAAATATTTATTGAGATAATTTAAGTTGCTGTTTGGGATGCAATAGAGAATGATCAACACATTCCCATAGGTGAGGTTAGTTGAGAGAAGAAAGAAAATTTGAGTGAGGAAGAGAAAAAAGATTAAATACAATCTTAAAGCTAAACATATTATCACATATACACTTAATTGTGATGAGTTTTTTTAGTGTCTACATGTAAATCAACTAAGGAGATGGATGACACATTACAAGTAACACATGATGGAACAACCTATGTCATGAGAATGAGAATGAGAGTGAGATATTTGAAAACAAAGGGTTAATCATATAGTGAATCATTTAGTTGGTCAATGTAAGATATTTGAAAACAAAGAGTTGATAATCAAGGTTTGAGATGTCTTAACAAGGCTTGACAACTAAAAGTTATTGCAATTGTTGAATCAAGGGTCACTCAACCATGAGTCTTGCAACCCTTTTTTGAAATCTTTAAGAGCATGAACATGAATTGAATAAATTGTTTGAGCATGTAGAAGATGATAAAAATAAAAATGAAAATTACCCTCAAAGCTACAACATCTGGAGAGGAATGTGGAGAAAGTGAAAGTTCTAATTCGCTAGATCTTGAGGAAGAAAACTTAAGCTTGATTGTGAAGAAGTTTGGAAAGTTTCTCAAGCAGAAAAACATAAATAAAAAATCAACTCAAAGAAAGCCTTTCAAGAAGAATGAGTAAAATAAATCAACCCTATTTTTCTATGAGTATGGAAAGTAGGACATTTGAATATGAATTGCCTTATCTACCTTAAAAAGAAACAAGGAGGGGAGAAAAGATTAAAAAAGAGAAAATGCTAGAAAAACATATATAACTTGGGAGGATAATGACTCTAGCTCATGAAGTAGCTCAAAAGATAAAGAGACAATTTTGTGTCTTATGGTTGACTTTGATGATGAAAGTTAGGTAAGGGATATTGAATTTGCAAGATCTTCATCATATGATTAACTACAAGATGCATTGATTGAGTTGCATGAAGAATACAAAAATTGGCTAGAATTACTAATGTTGAAAAGAGTAAAATAAATAGTTATGAGATACAAGTAGCTCAATTACAAAAAAAAATTTAATAATTTCAAGCTTTAAAATGAAACACTAGAAATGATTTATAAAAACTCTTATTGCAATTGTGCCTCTACAAGTAAAATTGTGGAGACAAGTTTGGTTGAAGAGTCTTAATTAGTGTTAGTTTTCATGATTTTTAGCCTCACTTTATGATTAATGATGACAAGTTCTAATGTGTATGCTTGCATGTGTGTTACAACTTATCTTACTTGACACTAGTTTTCATACTCGCTTAATACTTAATAAGAATAAAAAGTGATAAAACATGTCCTTAAAAGCTAAAATTGACCAAGAATATAAGAATTTCATAAAATAAGGTCTAAAAATAATCACATTTGATTAAATCTTAAAAATATTTAATCAAAATGTAGTTAAATAAAAAATTACTTTTAAAACAAAATAATTGATTATCCACTTACAATAATTAATTATCTTCTTTGTTATATTTTTCGAAAAAAGAGTTTGTTATGTAATAATTAGTTAAAACAAAAAAAAATCAATTATGAACTAGTTTAGAAATAGATTTGTTCTATAATAATCTATTCATAAATCTTTGGAAAAATAATTGAGCTACAAGGTAATTTTAAAGGAAAGAATTGGATCAAGAGCTTTGATATGGAATTTTCTCAAGAGTCAAAAACCAATTATATTTTTCAATTTGTGTATTTATCATGAAAATACAAGTAATATCTTTTCATGCTTCACTTTTTTTTGTCTGATTGTTTTCTTTGAGAGAAAAAAGGTTTTTCTCAAAAGGAGTTGTAGTTTTCTACACCTTTTGGTAAGGTGCTCTTGAAGATTTCAAAAAAACCTTTTTAGGTCCAGTGTTTTGCTTTGATGTGATTGTATTGTAAAATTGTTAACAATTGTTTACAATTGTTTAATTAAAAAATATTAACTAGGTTGGTTAAGGACTCAATGTAGATCATAATGATGTAATTGAACTAGTATAAAATTCTTGTCTTTTCTCCATCTCACTTTATATCTTGAGTTTGAAATTTTAATTATGTTTGCATATGTAATATGTTGATTGTTTATTTGTTGCATTTATCTTGTATAGATAATATTCTTTACATTCTTAACATCTAACTCAATTGAGAAAATCTTCATAAAGAATATTTTTGAAAGATTTGCTTAAAACTATTTTCGGGCCTATTTTAACTAAAGATTCAATTCACCACTTTTTGGATTTTTCTGTTTATATAAGAAGTGATATCAAAAGCTAGTATCTTAAACATTAATCAAGTTTTCTTTGTATAGATGGTCCTGAACCACCTACCTTATGATAGGGGAGTCTTTACAAACTGCTTTCATGTTTTAAAAGGTGAAAACTATGCTTACTAGAAAATAATGATAAAAATATTTATTGAAGCAATTGATACAATTATTTGGGATGTTGTAGAAAATAACTCATACATTTCCATGCATGAAGATAAATAAGAATTAAAAGAGAAACATTAGATATGTTGGACTAAAGAAACAAAATGGAAAGCTCAATATATTATAAGAGGAAAGAACATTATCACATTTGTATTAACATATGATGCATTCTTTAGAGTATGATAATGCACCACTACTAAGGACATGTAGGATACCCTACAAGTAACCCATGAAGGAACAACATATGTAAAAAGAGCTAAGAAACATTCTAGTTCAACAACACAAATTGTTTAGAATGAAAAATGGGGAAACTATTTTTGAAGTTCAAAAACATTATTTCTAGATTGTTAATCATTTGATATGTCTAGGAAAATTTTTTAACATAGAGGAATTAAATGTCAAGGTGTTGAAATGCTTAAATAGAGCTTGACAACCTAAAGTGACTATAATTGCAGAATCTAAAACCTCACTACGATGAATCTCACCACTCTCTTTGAAAAGCTTTGGGAAAAAAAACTCTAGTTGAATAAATTTGCATAAGATATAGATTTTGATAAAAAGGAAGAAGGGTGTTATGCTAAAAGTTGCACCATCCAAAGTGGAATATGAAGATAATGATTAAAAACAATGTAATTGCACCCAAAAATCGTTGCATTAATATAAAAAATCCAATTTATTAACAAACAAGGTTGGATTCATCAATGATTCTTAGTTCATTTTTATTGTTGAAAATTTATCCATAGGAAAAGGTGTGGTGAAAATATAAGCTAATTACTTATTTATTTCAACAAACTCTATGATGCAATCACCTTTTTGTACATGATCTCGTAGAAAATGATGTATAATCTATATATGTCTAGTCCAAGCATATGAGAAAGGATTCTTGATTAGGTTAATAACACATCTAAAGTAAGACCATAATGCATGAGTTGTTTCTTTATCCAAAGGGTTTAAGTAAAAATCCCCAACTATTATGTATTCAACTTCATCCATGGTTAAACAACATAAGCTTGCTTCTTACTATGCCAAAAGACAAGTCCACTCCTTAAAAGATGACAAGTATTACTAGTGCACCTATTAGATAACAAATCATAATTGAAATAACCAGCTAAGTTAATAAATGCACCTACAGAATACCAAAGAACTACATTACATGTTCTTATAAGATATTTAATGATTCTTTGAATATTGGTTAGATGAAATTTTTTTGGATTAGATTGATATCTTTCACATATTGTGTTGGAACAAAATGCCAAGAAAACATCCAAACTTTCAACTGTTTTGATAATAACAAATAATTGCCTTGATGACTATTTATTTTGACTAATTTTGTTGTGAGTATCTAATCCTTTTAAGAAGTAATCGACCACATCAAGTCTAGAATGATATAAATTACAAGATTATGGAGAATGTTCATGAAGTAAAGATTGTCCATACTAAAAGTGTCCAAAGCTTGTCTCATGAAATTGTCCAACCAAAAAGCATCCATAAACGCTTCATTTTTAGGAAAAAGTTTTCTTTACTTTATCTTTTTTAATTGCTCTCGAGATTATATGCACTAACTTTCATGTAGTATTCTACGTACTATTTTTTCAAATTTAAGAAGAATCCTTCATATGCTGAGTTATTTAAAGACACGTGAACAAAAGGACAAACTACCTTACATGTTTTCTGCTGCATCTTCGAAAAGGATAATGTAACATTCTCTTAAATTTTACAAGCCATTTTGTACTAATTACAAAATATGGTATGCTCTGCCAACTGTCCTAGAAGATGCTCTGCCACAACGGTAATCTTTCTCTAAGTCTTATATATAGTCTTATATATACAAGTTTGAAGAATGTACATAATAAAAAGAAGAGACACGAACATAGAGAATCATAATTGTAAGAAAGATATCAATGAAAAGAGATACATAAAAATATGAAGATATACAAAAAGAAAAAAAATGAGCTTACATGAAAAAGCATTTGAAAAGAAAAGAAAAGATTCTCATGTGTAATGAAAAGCTTTGATAGAAGGACATTGAGAAAGAGAGATCAAAAGTTGCTAGAAGTTCTTCTTTTAGACCAAGATCTATTTTTTTTATCACAAGTTCTTTTGGATGGTCTCTTTGAGAAATGTTTTCCAACTTTGTAATAGTTGTTTTTTGTAGCTCTACTTTCCTATATATCTTAAGCTTTGATTTTTTTTTTCAAAGTAGTAGCTTTTTTCTTCATCTTATACTCACTTTGTGAGTTTTCTTGTAAAAACCCTTTATTGTTTGTGATAACCTAGAAAGATTAAGTGACAAATAATATTTGTGTTACTTGTAATCAGGTTGTTGATTACAAGTGTGTAAAAGTCTAGAGAAACTAAGAATACTTGGTGTTTTGTAAGTCAAGAGTGACTTAGTAAAAAATCCTTCAAGGTTAAAAGGATTGGACGTAGCTCTTATTAAAGAGTAAGCTAATATAAAAATATTTGTGTTGTTATCTCCATCCCATATCTTTTAAGTTTCTGTTAACATACATTCTTGAAAACGTTTTTGGGAGATCTCTTAAAGTTTCTCTTTTAAAAACTTATATTTTGCAAAAAAAGATTTAAAAAGTGCTTTATACACCACACACAGCTCAATCACCTTTCTTGTGTGTTTTCCTGTGGTAACTTCAGTTGGTATTAGAGCTCATCCTCTAGGGTTAAGCATTTGACAATGTAAGGGATAAGATCCTTTAAAGCACAATGAAAATAAGAGAGATGTTGTTACCATACCACTTTTGTTCAAGGGATAAAATTATGACTACTGAAAACAAAGGACGATCACATTCTTTGATGCACATCACATTGATATGTGAAATATTGTTGAAAATGTAGACTACATTCCTCATCAAAATGATGGAATAGATATTCCTAGATCATTGTGGAGTGAAGATAAAAAGAACAAGGTATTTACTTAACTCAAAAGCTAAAAACTTCATGATGTATGCTCTAACTGAGGTAGAATGTGAAGAAGTACATAATTGCAAGTCCTTAAAATAAGTGTGGGACATTCTTGCTTTAGCATATGAAGGTATGTCTCGAGTAAAAGATTCTAAAAATAACATGCTTGTACATTAGTATGAATTGTTTAGAATGGAAGACCACGAGCCTATTGATAAAATGTTTGGAAGATTGCAAACAATAATAATCTAAGGTCTCTAAGTAAGACTTATGATAATTATGATCATATAATGAAAATTTTGAGAAGCTTGCCTAGATAATGGAGACCATAGATCACCTCCTTGAGAGTGTCAAAAGATTTGAAAAAGCTACCAATGAAATAGCTTCTTGGTACTTTGAAAGTTCACATGATTGAGCTAAAAGAAGAGGTAGGCCAAAGGAAAGGAAAGTCTATAGTTCTCAAATCTCACAAAGCTCCTAAGTAATCCTCGTCAAAAGCCTTTAAAGCTGAGGAATCCTTTGATGAAACAATAAAAGATGAAGGCTTTAATAAAGATGGGCTATCATTCATCTCTAGAAGAATTCATTCCATGTGGAAAAAGAAAGGAAGAGCTAGATAGAGAAACTATTCAAAAAGATTTCCAAAGAAAATAAAGATAAGATACAAATTGTGTGTTATGAATGCAAAAAGCTAGGACACTTCAAGTTAGAATGTCCAAGTTGTTGTAACCAGGGTCGTGGTGGGACAGTAAAAAGAAGAAAATTAGTAAATAGAGGATGGAAATTGAGATGTGAAAAATTGAAGAAAATAGATAGATGGAATAGAATAGAGATGGAGTCGCCACCAATGTTTATTAAGGAAAACATTGGAAAAACCTTGGAAGGGAAAGGATGGTTTGCGAAATTATATTTTGAGTCCGGGACCCCATTACGTGTAGGAAAGGTATGAGAATCCTATAACGTTTGTTACAAATTTCTTTTCAGCATAAATTTTTAATTGTAGTAGCATCTTGTTGTTTTTGTTGTTTTTCTTTTATTTCATTATGTTAATAATACATGTGCACCCCCTCCTAATATTAGTACTAATTTTAATTCCTCTAATCCTGATAATTTTTTTTGTTCTTGGTGATTTTTGATACTAGTTTTGACCCGGAGGGCATAAGTTGCACGTGCTATGATATACCAACTGGGGTGTCCGTGTTACACCGACTAGGACCAGGCCCGAGCATGTGAAGATTATTACTATGAACCAACTCATGTGTTGCCTGAGTTTCTTGATTCTATAGGTAGCACCCAGTGATATGATTTTAGGGGATCGACTGCATCTAGAGTCCAGAAGGAGGTAGTTGTTGGACAACACCACAATAGGCCACCAGTGTTAGAATGTGGTGTGTGTGGTTCTGGAGGACATCCCAGCAATGCGTGTCCCATTTGGTATGACATTGAACCGTAACAATACCAAGCACCACCTTTCCAACAATCGGTTTCGCAACTTGGTAGTGCATCTTCGTTGAAAGAGCTCATGAAGTAGCTGACAATGAACAACTCGAAATTCCAGGAAGAGTTCTGTGTCATAGTGTAGGGTTTGTGATAAAAAGTTGGAGAAATAACTTCTGCATTAACCATCACAACAAACCAGTTACACTCCAAGAGAGTTGGACATAGTGCTTCTCAAACCATCCCCAGCCCACCGGAGGAAAATATGAGTGGCAAGGATATACCACAACAACAATCAGTTAATTTACACTATGAATGTTCTGAAATTTCAGATTTGGAAAATTCTATCGCTGATTGTAATTACACCTGTAAGGATTTAACTAAGTGTTCTAAGTGTGCGCAACACATCTATGGTGGATGTTGTTGACTCTGCGGAGATGGTTGAAGTAGCCGACTCTATGGATGATGTTTTTGACTCTGCCAAGATGATTGAGGTTCTTGCAGCTGTAGCAAATGTTTCTGACTCTACTGAGATGACCGAGAGTGTTGAGTACATAGAGACTGTTGTTGACCTGATTGATAAGGTTGAAGCTTCCTACTCTATGGATGATGTTGCTGACCCTATCGAGAGGACCGAAGGTGCTGATTTTGTGGTAGATATTTTGGTTGATATGACTGAGAGTGTTAATCCCATATGTGCTGATGTTGTTCTTACTAGTATGACTAAAATTACTGACTCTATGGGTGAGTTGCCAGATAGTATTAGAGTTGTCGACTCTGGGATTGATAAGTTGGGTGATATTGAAATTGCCGACTTTGTGGTTGGTATATCGATGGATGCTAAAGTTGCTGACTCTGGGATTAACATGTTAGGTAGTGTTGGTATGGATAAAATGGCTGATTCTATGGTCAACATTGCTGATTTTGTTGATATAAGAGAAATTTCGGATTTTGTGGTTAATAGGTCCAACTTGACTAACGTTTTAGATTCTGGGATTGAAGTTTCGGATTGTGTTAATAGTACTTCGGCTGATGCGCCAGATCTTGTCGACTCTTTTGATATTTCTGACATTGCTAACATGGTTTATAAGGCTGATTTTCCTTTTCCTTGTTTAGCCAATTGTGAATGCAGGTGTGATGGTGGCACAAAGTGCTCCATCTGTTCAAAAATTTGTGTTGCTATTCCTGAAGGGCCAGTAAGGGCAAAAGTGGCAATAATGACTGGAGCCAAGTCCGACTCCAGGAATAAGAAGAGGGCCAAGTCCGATTCCATCTCCTACAATCAAAGAGGAGCCGAAGTTCGACTCAAAAATCGGGATGAAGCCAAAATTGACTCTAACATCCGGGAGGAAGCCAAGGTCAAGTCTAACAACTTGGAGGGAGCCGATTTCAACTCGAACAAACAAGAAGACAATGAGTCCGCTTCTGAAAGTCGAAATCGAAAACAGGCTGAGGCCGAGTCTGATCTGGATTGTCGAGTCCACAACCAAGCCGAGTTCGGCATTGGTAACCAAGGGCACAACCAGGCCGAAGTCGAGATTATGTATGGTTATCGACTGTACACGTGGACAACCAGGACGACCCTGGGCCAGTCGCCTTTACATTTGGACAGCCGAACCCAATCTCGGCAGCCGAGTCAGAAAGCAGCGGATAAGCCATCTTTAAATCCCTCACTAGTAGATAAGTCAAAACTAGTGATATCCATAGTGTAGCCGTTACAGGCCCCCGTACAAGTGCAGTTTGAATTGGCTGAACACTTTGAATTTTCTGCAAATTCTGATTTTAAGAATTTTGTGCATTGCGAATATTCTTTGTATAAAAATTAATAATGTTGTTAATGCGAGTGCAGGAATTCTAGATAATGCTGCTATTGCGGAGGGTGTAGCAATACAATTCCCATTGGCGTCTAGGGTGCCGCCAGCACAGGCTCTAATAAGTACAACCAACCAGCTATCAAGATGGTTGAGGAGGAGACTCCTCCAAGCTATTACAAACAGGAGCAGAGCATATATCCTAGATATTAGATTTTGCACGTGCTTCCCACCTTGAGGAAGAAATTTTTCTTATTTACCTTGTCCCATATGTGCATATATGTTTTGCATTGAGGACAATGCCCCATTTATGTGTGTGTGTGTGTGGGGGGGGAGGGGGTTAGTAGTAGGTGTTTTTCATTTTTTGTCTATTTTTTCTGTTGTGTTTTTAGTTGCTTTTCTGTTCTCTTGATTGTTGAGAAAAATCTTTTGTAAAGTTAAATGGATTTTTTTAGGATGAATAAAACATGAAGAGGTAGTGCATAATCTTGATTAAGAGGTTTTTCAACTTGACATGGAACAAAACTTCTGCATTCTTAGGAAATAAGTGACTGGAAAATTAAAGTTGAAACCATTAGTGATAGAGCAAATTAGCCGTGTGAGATTTTTTGAGCTTTATATGAAATGACTTTATATCTTGCCATTCTCTTCTTTCTTGTGTGATTTTTACATCTATGTTACTAGATTACTCTAAGTTTTGCCTTGACTCTCTTTTATATGCTTGTTTCACATGTATTAATGACATGATCTAGGCCATCTTTCTTCATAAGCTACTAGCCAAATGGACCTACGTTGCAAGTAAAATCCCTTGTTTACCCTCTTTGAGCCTGTATAACCATTTTTTCTTATGGTAGCTCATTACAAGCCAAAAGTAGAAAGACCATGGTCAACCTAAACCATAGGGGTCAAAGGAGCTTTGGAATTGTTTTGGGAATAGGTTTCGTATAAGTGTGGAGGTAAAACCTCAAGGTTTTGCAAGTGGTACATTGAAAGACTGGATGGTACCACATAAAAAGTGGTGAAAAAGAGATGTGATAAAGAAAAGAAAAAAGGTGTACAAAGAATAATGAAGGATAAACGTAGGAGCAAAAGACAAAAGCAAAAAGGTTGCGAGAAAAAGGCAACACAAAGCCGCAAGAAAATAAAAGAAATGAAAAGTGAAGAAAAGAAAGAAAAAGAATATGAAAGGGAAGAAAGGGAGTGTATGTGAAATATTTTTGTGGGGTTAGTCTCCATACTTATGGACTTATTCCTCATTACTCCACTCTCTCCTTTGGTTATTCAAGCTCACTTTACCTCTTATATATCCTACCTTACCCATGCCACGTTACAACCCTAATAAACTCCTAGTGATCACGAATTGCATGTGTTTTTAAAGTCATGAAATTAGAGGCTAGTCAAAATTTGGTAGAGCTAGTTAACATACGATGTTTGAGTGTACATACAACCGTAAAACACTTGAGAGATTGAGAGTACATATCATAAGAGCTCTATCATTTTGTGGTTGCACTTTAAATTTTTGTTGTTCGCTTGTGTACTTTGGATGTTGGAGAAAGTAATGTCATTGATTGATTTAGTACCTTAAGTCTAGGGTGAATGTATACTTACTTTAGTTTGTCAACTTAGAAGTTCATTTAAAAATGAATCTTATTCTTCCAAATCAATTGTTTTCATTTTTCATTTTCCTTAAATGATCTGTTTTGATTTTGCCCAGGAGTGCAAAAGTGTAAGTGTAAGGGTCTGATAATTCCTATTTTAGCCCTCTAATAAGGTCTTTAGATGAGTAGAATAGACTTTATTTTGTATTTAAGGATCACATATTAGCTAAGATTTAGGTTTCCAAGGATAAAATAGGAAAAATATAAATTTGTGCTAATCTGCTGATTTTAGCTAACAAAAAGAATAGTCTTGTTATTGCATGTCAAATTGGAGTGTTGAACTGTCCCAGTCGAGACTGAAACCAAATGTGTCTCGGCTAATTGAAGGCATCTCGGCCAGTTGAAGCCAAGATTGGAGGCGTCCTAGCACTAAAGACATCCCAGTCAGATGAAGTCATCCCGGCGAAGACGAGTTACTCTACTGGCCAACTCTGCATAGAGGATTCACATGCCGACTCTAGTCGACTCCTAACCAGAGTCGACTCCTAGCTGGATGCCGACTCCCATCTATCTGGATTCGTCCCGACAAGCAGAGGCCAACTTTACTCTAGCAATTCCAGCACGTGTCATTTAGGAAAATCGTTGGTTAGTTGAGTTTGTTATTTCTGTTACGACAAGACAATTATTTATGTTATTTCTGTTAGGATGTAGTTAGGCTATACCTGTATAAATAGGGAAGTTTAGCTAGTTCTTTGGTTAGCCAAAAGCGAAGTACACAAATACACTCAGCCTTACACATACACATTTTTCGTTCCCAAGCCTAAGTTTACTTCCTTCCTCTTTGTTCCATGGTGCTTCAAAGAGCGCCCAGTCAATCGAGTGGGTGTAGGACCAGTGTCTAGGTAGTGGCCGGTTGCTAAGAGGGCACTATCGGGGCGTTTTGGCACACTACTTAGTGATTCACCCCCTTGTACTTGGCCAACATAGGTGGAACACTACAACTACCGCTGGCGATTGTCGCGGGAAGTTGATCCACAATCCATCCATAACATTACGCTTTTCTTTTGTATCACGTTCCAAGTTAATCAATGAATGATCAAGATTCTGTTTTTGCTATGTTTTGATTTCTGTTAGCATAATCTTTCCTTGCTTAATCACGATTGTGCGTAGTAAGGAATAGAGTACATTAGTTTAGGGGCCGATCGGAACCACTCTAATAAGAAAATAGATAATCGATAGGTAATCTATATCAGCCAAGGACATAATCCTCCCAAACTCGAGGCCACGATCGTTTAAGCCCTTAGTTAGCAATGGACGAATATTTGGTGGTCGTCGTAGATAATTGGGTTGGTGAGAAATCGCTGGCATAGTAAGAATCAGAGTTAAAATCAATAAGTGATAAATCGGGATAAGTGATAGGATATATATTTCGTATTAATCTTGATAGTCTTAGTAAACTTAGTAATCGTAGGTAGCTATTAATCTTTACTTTTCTTTAAATGCTTTAGTTAATCTTTACATTTCTGCAACTTTACTTTACCTTTTGAAAACCCCATTTTTACTATTCCCATTGAGTTAGTCCACACTCTACATGTCCCTGTTTCACGTATATCTCAGCCTTGTTCACTAGAGAATACAAGAACCATGTGTCCTTGAGAAGAATGACCTAGGTTGACCCTGTGCTACTATAATATAGGAAAATCTAGTATTTTGATAGAAGAAATGACGATTGAATTCCAACCTATCAAATAATAATGAGGAAAGGTAGAAGAGCCACCTAATGCTTTACGCCCAAAGAGCTTGAATGAACCAAATGACAGTAATAGGTAACAACACAAAAATAAAGAAAAAGAGAGAAAGAAGGATTGCCTAAGTGGGCGTCAAGGGACCTTAGCATCCATTGGAGTCTGGGCCATTGAGTAGATAAAAGGGGAGTGCAGGGATTACCTAGATAGGCATCCAAACCAAAATGTTGAAATGGAGGGATTTCCCAGAGGGTGTCCAAAGGGATGTTAGGCCAGCAAATAGTTAACTAGAAATGGAAATAAGGAACAACTCAAAGTGTTGTGTTCGGGGTGTTTCCAAAGCATGGAAGCTAGAAGTGCATGGAAAGAAAAAATGCAGCTAAACAGGCAATATTCTAAGATATTATCCTAGGTGTATTTAAAGGGAAGCTAGAATGGAGGCAAAGGGTTTACACACGTCCAAGAGCACTTCAGTGTTTAAAGGGAACTTGTGTCCTTCTCACGTCCTACTTTTGCAGTTGCCTCCCTACTTGTCTCAAACTCACGTCGGTTATCTTCTTCCTCTCCCTCAAGGTCTCTCCTCATAGTTTTTTTTTGTCTTTCTCTCTTCATTTTTTCTCTTGAATTCTGCCAAAAAAAGGATTCTTTCTAATTTTTGTGACACTCTTCTACCCCGAATACTTAAATTAAAATAATCAAGTAAATAAAAAGGAAGACAAGGTAATAGATAAAACCAAGGAAACTCAATTCGTATTAAGAATAAAAGATTCACATGGTCGTTATCATGTTCAAACATTAAGTACACATAAAAAAATTATCCCATAAATTATTAATGTTGATCTAAACATGCCATTCATGTGTTTGACACATATTTCAAATATATAAATCACTTTCATTTCTGTATACATTTAGTGAGTTATTGATATGTCCACCATTTTCAAATATTTAAGATGCAAAAGTATGTAGGAAAAGACATAGAACTACTATTCTAAATCCCAAGCCCCGATGTCACACAAATTAGAGTAAGACCTCGCCTCTTCAAAACTCGGCACCACGAGTGCCCTCAACATTACCTAAAATAAAACCACAAAAGAGTACGGTGAGAAATAGCATTCAATCATATATAAATGCAGATGGTACCCCAAATCTCACCCATTACCGTACCCAATTACTAACAGTTAAAAAATACTAATATATCAATCACAAAATTCCATTGCATTCAAAATCAATCACATTCCATTCATGTTTACAAAATGCACATGCTCGCACAATACATATGCTCATCACCACACCTAAGAGTCTCGATTCGGAACTCCACACCATGGGCGAACCTCTTGAATCCCATTAGTTATCACTAATGATGGCCACACCGTTAAACACCCCATATGGCCGGTGTGTCGCATAGTTAAACACCACCTATGGCCCGTGCAAAGACATTCTACACAACCGTTAAACACCACCTATGGCTGGCGTGTAGCATGGTTAAACACCACCTATGACCCATGCATATGAATGTCCCCCATCATTAGTCCACCTTGTGAAACACCACTTTTGGCTAGGGTCCCTTGTTAAACACCACATATGGCCAGGGTATTATAGCCACGTCTGGCTTCTCACGCAACTCATGCATCTCATGTCCATGCTCAATGCATTCTCACCCGTATTCTTATTCTCAATATTCATACATCATTCACATAGTCTATAATCATGCCAAAATCATATCAATTTAGCCATCAATACCATAAATCATTTATAAGAACGCACAAAAACGCACATAAACCATTATTGAATTCCATCCAATTTCACCATTACACACAAGAGTCACAAATTGAACCTCAACCATGAATAACCATAAACAACCACGAGAATCAAGTTATTAAGACGATTAACTATACAATTTCAAACGAAAATCACATTAAGCCAAACGTTAATCCAAGAATTTAATCTCCTTCAATAGCCACAAGACACCATACAATAACAATTATTAATAAAGGTCCTAGGAAAGACCCTACTGCTCTTTCTAATGTAAATGAAACCCAAATAGTGAGATAGAACTGACATCTCTGCATACTTGGAAGCATAATGAAAAAAACATGTTCATCAAAGTCGTTCTTCTTGTTCCTTTGGGATTCCCTCTAGAGGTTTTGCTTCACACTAAAGGCAACTGATTACATTATCAATTAAGTCAATCAAAACTACAATACACATTGACGAATCTTTTCTATCGATTAAAACATTTTTAGAACATAATAACCAAACAAATTTGAGAATTTAGATCTTAGAGGGACTTAGGGATTGCCCTCACTACCCGTACACCCCCGCATTCACATATAACCGAACCCATCTCCCTCGTACCTTAGATGCAAAGAATAACGAGGATCTGATGCAGCTCTAAGACGATCTGAACACCCTAGCTCCTCCTCCTTGTAGGTCTGCATTCTCTCTCCTCTAGGTCTGGCTATCAAAACACCAATTAGGGTAAACTGATTAACCCCTGTCTAAGATTGTAGCTGGGTCAGGTCAACCCCGACCTGCCCGTCAAACTCCCCTCGTTAATTCGATTAATTAAATTAATAAATGAAAATAATTCAGATTAATGTCTCATCAGTTTATAAAACCATCAGCTCCTCCATTAAAATAAAATTAAATGTAAATATTTAAATGCTAAATTAATTTTCTGCTATCATTAAGAATATTATCAATAATAATAACATTTCAGTTCCAAAATGTAATTATTTAATAAAATACTTTCCTGCAGCAATTAATAATTAAAATAAAATTGATAACAATAATAATGATGCAATTTGTTTTCTAAAAAAATAATTAAAGGGAACTTGTGTCCTTCTCACATCCTACTTTTGCAGTTGCTTGTCTCAAACTCACGTCGGTTATCTTCTTCCTCTTTCTCAAGGTCTCTCCTCATAGTCTATTTTTTTGTCTTTTTCTCTTCATTTTTTCTCTTAAATTCTGCCAAAAAAAGGATTCTTTCTAGTTTTGGTTTGTGTTCCATTTATATGCATTTATAAATTGATTTTTTAATTCAACTTGGCTACTTTTCTTTGCAAGTTAGCCATTTTCTATGAACTTTTTAGAAAATAGAGCATGGCCATAATTTGCAGAGGTTGAAATAGGGGGGAAGGGGAGGTTCATCTCCTTTGGATGCACTATTGTATCACAGAGCAGCACAAAGCTTCCTTTTCCTACTTCTATCATTCTTTAGACTTGCTCAGGTGCAGCAGACCCGCAAAGCAGTTCAGCTGACGTTCCTTTCTCCTTTGTGCTTGGCTATCTTTTTTAGTGGTGGGCAGGTGCTAAGCAGAGCTACAAAGCTTGACTCTAATTAGTTGCTTAGTAGGAAAGTAAATTGGGCCTAAGAGAATTGGGCTTTGGCTTCGGATGCACAGTGGGGGAAGCTGGTCTAGGGGGCAATGGGCCTCTTGCTTTGGACACGCAACAGGGAATATTGACCTAGAAAGAAATGGATCTCTTGCTTTGGACGTATAATAGAGAACTTGATCTCGGCTTCTGCTTTGGATGCACAATGTAGAAGCAGATCTTGAACTTTTGCTTTGGACGCTAGTGAGGGAGATTGCTCGTCCAAAGGCTGCATATATGATTTTGGACGTCCAAAATGTTTGGACCTCGTCCCTTTGTAGTTTTTTTTTATATATTGAACAAAATGAAAAAGGTAGGAGAAAATTAGGAGTTCACACATGTCTTGGAAAAGAAAAGTAAAATAAGAAGAAACTTGTTTTTAGAAAGTAGAAGAGCCTTGTGGCTATTTGGGAAGACTTTAACATATCTTCATCTAAAGAAGAAGAAAAAAGAAGCAAACATATTTCTCACAAAAGATATTGCTTCAGAAAATGAAGTATATGATGAGGAGGTAAATTTTCATGATTTATCTAAACTTCAATTTGCTTATCAAGAATTACTTTCAAATTCTTCAATTCTTTTTATTGGATACAAAGATTTGAAAAACAAATTTTCAAATTTATCAAAAGAGTTTGTGTTGGAGCATAATACATATGTATCCAAAATATCTCAAGAGTTTTATTGATAACAAACATTATGACTAAAGAGTGATGACTAATATTTTGATAATGTTCTTAGTCTTCAAGAGAACAATAGGTCATCATTATTGAAGTTTGGTATGCGTCCATATGAAGAGAAACTTGTTCTTTGAATAAGTTTATACTTTGCATCCAAAAGAAACATTGTCCAAAAGAATGAGACTTTGTCCAATAAATGATGTAGCCTCCTAAGTACAAAATATTGTTTATTCTAGTGTTTATCATATCTTATAACTTATCTTTTATCTATACACTATATATTCAAGTTTATATCTGTTCAACAATTTACACAACGTTCATATTTTCTATATACACGTTGTACTCTGTTATGTCTTGTTTTTCAGAACAGCAAGAAGGTTACATTTCAAACTCTAATAAATCAAGTCATGTTTGATAGAAGAAAGTTCTTAACATGTCTATACATATAAGGAAACAAAAAAACTAATATCCCTTATCAAACGAAGATAACACGACTAAGAATAGAGAAAAATAATTTTTCTCTTACACACCTTTTCTCTGACTTCAGAAAAAAAAAATTTTCTACAACAACATTACAAAAGTGTATCTTTGGCATTTAATGTTGAAGATCCTTCACTTCATGCAGAACAATGTTCATCTCGCACTCACCTATATATTTTGTTGATTAAGCTCTCAAGAAAAAAAAAGATGTTGAGAAAAATAGAAAAAGAGAAAATGCTTATATCCTTTTAGTACTCTTTGGATGACAACCTTAGAATTCTTGTGCACTTGCTTTGTTAAGCAAATTGAAAGTCTTTATTTGTAATTACTATATGCTCACCTAGTTAGTTATCTTTTTAAAAAGATCTATTACTTTCAAGATAGCCCAAAGAGGCTAGGTGTTAAAGAATACTTAATGTTACCTGTAATTAGGTAGATTACACATAGAAAAAGAGAAAATGCTTATCTCCTTTTAGTACTCTTTGGATGACAACCTTAGAATTCTTGTACACTTGCTTTGTTAAGCAAATTGAAAGTCTTTATTTGTAATTGCTATATGCTCACCTAGTGAGCTATCTTTTTAAAAAGATCTATTACTTTCGAGATAGCCCAAAGAGGCTAAGTGTTAAGGAATACTTCATGTTACATGTAATTAGGTAGATTATAAGTGTTGTAGATCCTGAAGAGGTTGAGAATACTTGGTTGTAAGTCAGTTTGACTTTAGTGGAAAAATCCTTTGAGTTGAAAGGACTGAATGTATCTCTTTTGGAAGAGTGAACAAAGATAAATTCCTTGTGTTGTCTCCCTTTCTTACCTTCTGTATTATATTTCTTGCACCTCTTTAGATGGTTATTTGGATAGTGTTTGAAACTTATATATATTATATATTTTCCAAAAGTTTTATAAAAATCACACACACAATTCAACCTCTCATTCTTGTGTGTTTCTTGTTTCTTTGGTTTGAGCTTTTACAGAAAGAAAACAATTCACTTAGAGAAGAGAATAAGAATTTAAAAAAAAGAAAAAAAGCCTCAAGTTCATCTAAAGACATTACATCTAAAGTTAATGAACAACTTCAAGAAGTGGTCATTGACCTTAGACAAAGCTTAGCCAAATTTGTCAATGGATTAGAAAATTTGAAAAAGATCCTTAAGGATAGAAGACATCCACTTGACAAATCAGGATTAGGCTGTGATAAAGGGAAAAATTTGAAGGAAAAATAAATCTATTCCTAACTGTTTAAAATGTGGAAAGTCTAGACATATTTCTTTTGACTACAAAGGACCCAGGAAAATTTGAGTACCTAAGAACTTAATTATTCTTGTTGTAGATTTTTTTGAGTGCAAAAAGAACATTCGATGTTCTAATACCTATAACCTAAAATAGGAGAATGGGGTACCTTTGGAGGTAATAAAAAAGGAAAGGTAGCCAAGATTAGTAAAATTGGTAAATTTCATTTCCTTTTTATTGAAATTTTTTTGTTTGTTGAAGATTTGAAACATAATCTACTAAGCATAAGTCAATTATGTGATAATGGACATAATGTTTCTTTGGACAAAGGAGAATGTGTAGTTAGAAACACTAATGGTTCACTTAATGTGATAGACTTAACAAATCAAAATGTAATATGTTTAATGTCCATAAAAGATGATTAATGGATAGGAAAAGAAGCTTGGACATGCTAGCTTGAGATTAATCTCATAGCTAAATAAGAATCACCTCATAAGAGGACTTCCAAAGCTTGTGTCCAAATCAAATCTTTTATGTGATGCCTATCAGAAAGGGAAACAAGTTAAAGAATCATTTGAGTTTAAAATCTTTGTTTCAACTTCTAGACCTTTGGAATTGTTACATCTTTATCTGTTTGGTCCTAGAAGAACAACCTTCGTTAGTGGTAAAAGATATGGACTAGTAGTCGTATATGATTACATAAGATGGACATGAGTTATGTTCCCTACTTAAAAAGATAAGCCTTTAAAAGTCTTTTCTATATTATGTAAAAGGATTCAAAATGAAAAAAGGTATTAACATAACTTCAATTAGAAGTAACCATGGTAGAGAACATGAAAATGAAAACTTTCAAAAATTCTGTAAGGGTAATGGTATCCTTCACAACATTTTTGCTCCAAGAACACATCAACAAACAATGTTGTTGAAAGAATAGGTCTCATTAAGAGATGACCATAACTATATTGAATAACCACTCCATACCCAAACACTTATGGGCTAAAGCTATTAATACAATCTTTATTTACAAAACAAAATATATTTAAGACTTGTTTTGAAAAAGACTCCATATAAATTGTGGAAAGGTAGAAAACCTAACATATCTTACTTTCACTTATTTGGATGTGAATGTTTCATTCTGAATACTATGAACAATCTTGGAAAGTTTAATCCTAAGTTAGATAATGGAACTTTCTTATGTTAATTTGAAACTTCTAAGGCCTATAGAGTCTATAACTCTACAACCTTAACTATGGAAAAAACCATTCACATAAAATTTAATGACTCCAAGCTAGATAAGGAGGCTAGTTGATTCTATTTCATATCTTGATCTAGGTGATCTTTAAAGACTATCGAAAGAAATTCTTTTGGATGATGTTAAAAATATGACAATTTCGAGCCTATTGTAAGGAACTAATAGATGAAATCCTATCACCCAAAACAACAAATAATGAGAGATGTCAAAGATCGAGTCAAAACAAGATCAAACTTCAAGAATCAAGAACAAGTTACCCTGTTATTAGAAATAGAACTGGGGTATATATATGAAGCCTATATAGCTAGATAAAGGGCATGCAGGAAGAGGTAGATTAGTTTTAGAAGAATGATGTCTGGAAACTTGTACTTCGACTTGAAAACAAGTCTATCATTAGAACAAAATGGGTCTTTAAAAACAAATATGATGAGAATGGTAAGATCATAAGAAACAAGGCAAGGTTAGTTGCTTAGGGATATTTGCAACAAGAAGGTATTGATTTCACTGAAACTTTCGCACTTGTATCTAGACTTGATGCCATTCATATTTTACTTTCCTTTGCTGCTCCTAACAATATGAGACTTTATCAAATGAGTGTAAAAAGTTCATTTTTCAATGGAATAATAAATGAAGAAGTCTATGTGAAGCAAGAACCTAGTTTCGAGAATGACTATTTTGCATACCATGTTTTTAAACTTAAAAAGACCCTTTATGGCTTAAAACAAACACCTTGTGCTTGGTATGAAAAGTTAAGTTCATTTCTGAAGGAAAACAGTTTTTCAATAGAAAAATTAGGCACCACTTTGTTTCACAAAGACCATGAATTTGATTTTATTCTTGTACAAATTTATGTAGATGATATTGTATTTGGTGCAAAATTCCTACTCTTCCACTATATACACTTTTATAACATGCTTTATTCTCTTGGATCCCATGTTGGGTCCAGTTACCTAGTTCCTTGAGCGTTGTCCACATGTGACGACATTCACCCACCAACTGCTTGACAACAAGTGTAACACCCAAATTTTTCTATTATTTATTATTGTCAATAAATATTCTTCTTTTATTATTATTAAATATTATCAAGTGTATGGATGATTTTATATCCTCCATTAAAATAAATAAAGTAAATTTGGGAAATTATACATTGGGTTTTAAAATGGGATTTTAATTAAATTTAATGCGAGAAAATAAATGTTGGGCTTGCTTTTATGCATTGGCTTGTTAAAAGAGCTGATGCAACCCATACGCATCAAAGCCGTTTTGTTGTCGAGTTAGTTTTCCATAAATTCCTTCTCTAGCAACAGAGAGAGAAAGATAGGAACTTATGGAAAAAGCACGGGAGGATCACCCATAAGAACCTTGAAGTCATCTTGTTGTGGTTTTCATATTTGGTAAGATGGAGAGTGAGATTATTTCACTATTTTGGGTTTCCTTTACGCAAGACGGGTAGTGAGGTCCTCCCTAGGACTCCCGTTTTTGCATGATTTTGGTGGTACTTGAAGAGGGATTAAGCCATTGGATTAGTGTGTGTCTTGTATCAAAATTTTGTAGCAATTGTATGGTGGTTTTTTGTCAATTGATTGGATTTTTGTGACTATTCTTGAATGTTGGGGTTTTGGGTTAATTTGGGGGTTCTAATTTTGGGTTTTCTATGTTGAATGAAATTGAATGCAATTAAGTATTGCTTTGTGTACATTTTTAGGTGCTAAACTAATAAAAATAATAGAACATAGATTGATTAACTTTTCCCTATTTAAAATTTGAGTTTTAGGTGAGTTTTTGTAGAAATTGCAAATAGTGAACTATTGTTCATCGCTCTTTGCTGGGTGAGAGGTGATTCTCACTAGGTGAGAATGCATAAAAAGTGGGCTTCTCCACTGTTAGGCCTATTCGCTGAGCAAGTGCAACTTGATGAGCAAATGAGAGTGCTGGAGCATTATGGCTCCACTCACTAGGTGAGTAAGGAGGTTCACTGAGCGAAAGAGTGAAACATAGAGTTGAAACTCTTTGTCATGAGTGCTTGCTGAGCGAGTTGGTGCCTTACTGGGCGAAAAGATGTCCTATAGCACTGTGACTCCACTTGCTAAGCGAGAGGTTGCTTCGTTAAGAGAGAAGGTAGTGTTTAAAGAGTGGGACTCTTTGTGACCCAATTCATTAAGTGAGCCTTTGGACTTTGAACGATTAAAAACAAGCTCTCTACTAAGACTTTTTCCTGAGTGAGAGATTGTGCCATTGGGCAAAGTGGAACCCTGTAGAGCATAACTTGTTGGGTGAGGGTTGTGCCTTGCTGAGCAAGAATAGGTGTATACCCCTAGAGTCTTAATTGCTGGGCAAGCGATATTCTCGTTGAGCGAGGGAGATAAAGTAAAGAACAATGACTCTTTGTAGTTGAAGTTAGTAGTTGAATAGTGTATTTCACTTAACGAGTGTCAGTATAGAGTTCTCGGTAGCTCTAGTTCATTGAGGGAAGGGTCGAACTTGGTGACTAGAATCTCCATACTGTTAGACTTGAGATGTTTGTTCTTATGAGTTTGTGTGTGTTATGTTACTGTCATTGTTGTATAAACTAGACGAGCATATGATTGTCATTATATTGAAAGAGATGAGCATGAGAAATAATACGAAAATAAGTAAAGGATGAATGGTTACTAAATGAGCTTCCTAGTCTAACAGTTGGCAAGAAAGAAACTTGAATAACACTTGTCCAATGAGCAAAGTAGGCCTTGAAAGGCGAGAATGGTATTCACTATTGTGAGTTTAGTGGGATGAGGTTACCTAACCTGTGAGGGGCGAGCATGGTCCTTATCGACCTAACTTCAAGAAAAATAATGAGAAATAAATTACATGACATGCATCATGTAATGCAGCTAGAGTTGTAAGAAAGCAAATGTGACCCAAGTGGTAAGGTCATTAGACCTACTAGGGGTTACTCGGTATGGAAATCTCAATGGTCATACTTAATCCCATGAGTTGGGGCATATAATGCAGGTTGAGTAGATCCTAATGTGCTACTAGAGGATGTCATGCTAGCATGGTATAGTTAGGAGAGAGGAAAAGAGAAATTTAAGAGTGGAAAATGCAAGCCAAAAGGTGAAGAAAAAGAGTCTTTATTAATGAGTAGAAGAGAGGTGAAGAAAGTGCTCTTGGTTAGAGAGAACCTTTTACTTTTTTATGCTGACTAACATATGTTTAAATGTTTCTTCTCCCTTGATTGAATTGCCTACAAGTTTCAGTTCCTTGCTAGAAGAGTTCAAGGATGTCTTTCCAAAGGAGGTGCGTCATGGGTTGCCACCTTTGAGAGGTATTGAGCATCACTTAGACTTGACTCTTGGAGCTACCTTGCCTAATAAGGCTGCATATAGAACCAATCCTGAGGAGGCTAAGGAGATTCAACATCAAGTTGGCAAGTTGATTGAAAAATGATGGGTAAGAGAGAGCATGAGCCTTTGTGCCATGCCTATGACTCTTGTGCCCAAAAAAGATGGCATAAGGAGAATGTGCAAATTGTAAGCCTATTAAAAATGTTACTATTAGATATAGAGACCCTATTCCCCTATTTGGATGATTTATTAGATGAATTGCATGGTTCTAATGTGTTTTCTAAGATTAATTTTAGAAGTGGTTATCCTTAAATAAGGATGAGGGAGGGGGATGAGTGGAAGACGACTTTCAAGATCAAGTTTGGTCTATATGAGTGGCTTACCATGCTTTTTGGATTGACTAATGCCCCCAAGCACTTTTATGAGGTTGATGAACCATTTCTTAAGAAGCCTTATTGGCAAGTGAAGGGTTGTTTATTTCGATAATATGTTGATATATTCTACTTATGTGAATGACTATATCTTGCGTATGAGAAGTGTGGTTCAAATTCTTAGAAAAGAATCTTTGTATGCTAGCTTAGAGAAGTGCACTTTTTGTACTCATGAGGTTGTCTTCTTGGATTTTGTTGTTGGCTCCCATGAATTCAAGGTTGATGAGGAGAAGTTGAAGGCCATCTAACATTGGCCAACACCTAGAACCATGAGTGAGATAAGGAGTTTCCATGGGCTTGCAAGCTTCTATAAAATGTCTGTAAAGGACTTTAGTACACTTGTAGTCCCCCTCAATGAAATAATTTAAAAAAACTGTTGGATTTAAGTGGGAACAAAGCTAAGAGAGAGTCTTCCAAGCCTTGAAGGATAGACTCACTCATGTCCCCATCTTAACACTCCCAAACTTCACTAAATCTTCTAAGAGTGTGATGCTTATAATATAGGTATAGGGGATATTTTGTTACAAGAAGGGCACTTTGTTGCATACTTTAGTGAAAAGCTTAAAATTCCCACCTTAATTAATACTTATGATAAAGAGCTTTATGCTCTTGTGAGGGCCTTACATGTTGGCCAATACTACTTGTTGTGCAAGGAGTTTGTGATCCATAGTGCTCATGAGTCTATCAAACATTTGAGAGCCCAAGGTAAATTAAGTAAAAGGAATGCTAAATGGGTTGAATTTTTGAAATAATTTTCTTATGCCATTAAGCATAAGCAAGGTAAAATGAATGTAGTGGCATGTGCTCTTTCTAGGAGATATGCTTTGATTGCCATGATTGAAACTAAATTGCTTGGTCTTGAATGTCTTAAGGAATTGTAAGAAAATGATATTGACTTTGGTGAGGCCTTTGCCTTGTGTGCTAATTCAACCAATGGTGGTTATTTTAGGCATGATGACTTTTTATTTAAGGAAAGGAGATTATGTGTGTCTAAGGGTTCCATTAGAGAATTGCTAGTGAAAGGCACACGAAAGTAGCCTAATGGGTCACTTTTGGGAACTGAAGACTTATGAAATGTTGATTGAGCATTTCTTTTGGCCTCACATGAATAGAGACACATCATATTTGTGAGAGATGTGACACCCTTTACCCCGAATGCTATATAATTATAATAAATAAACTTAAAAGAAATTCAAAGTTCAAATACATCAATTGGGAAAGGATTTCACATTACCTTATTGTAGAATTTTAGGAGTAAAAATATTTTCTCCATATATAATCATGAGAAGAAATTACACATAAATAAAAGGTTAAAAGCTGAAAATAAAAAATCCATTAAATCTGGAATTTCCTCAATCAGCTAATCTATAGACTAAAAGAGGAAAAAAATATCTCAATAAAATATAAAATAATGATTTTAGATATTTCCTATTTTATAATTTATTCTTTCCTAAAATTCAGAACAATAGATATTCCTCCTAGAAATCTGACACTCCCCCTTATGTTCGGGCATATATGTTTAACATGTCCAACTTGCTTACAAACATTTCAAAACTAGGCTTGTGAAGTCTTTTGGTGAATATGTCTGCTATTTGCTGCACAAAAGGAACAAATGGCAAGAAAATAACTCCACATTCAATCTTATCTTTGATGAAGTGTATATCAATCTCTACATGCTTTGTGCGATCATGCTGAAAAGGATTTTGAGTAATGCATATAGCAGCTTTTGTCAAAATACAACTTCATTGACATGTATATGGGCATTTGCAATTCTTTAAGAACTCTTTTCAACCAAAGCATCTCATACACCCCATTAGTCATAGCTCTATATTTTGCTTCTACACTACTCGTTGCTACAACATTTTGTTTCTTTCTTTGCCAAGTTACCTAATTTCCTAGACATAAGTACAATAGCTTGAGGTAGATCTCCTATCAGTTACTGAGCCTTCCCAATCTGCATCAGTATATGCCTCTATATTTTGTGGTGAGGTCTTTTGAAAGAGTAAATCCTTGCCTGAAGTAGACTTTAAGTATCTAAGGATCCGATATACTTCTTCAAGATGACTTTTAGATGGTGAATGCATAAGTTGACTTACTAAGCTTACAACAAAGGCAATATCTGGTTGAGTGTGTGATAAATAAATCAATTTTCCTACCATTCTTTGATATTGGGTTGTATTAACTATATTACCTTCCTTCTTATAACAAAGTTTTTGATTTGGGCCAATAGGAGTGTTGGCTAGTCTATAACCACTTATTCCTGTTTCCTTAAGAAGGTCAAGGATATACTTCCTCTGTGAGACCTTAATCCCTTTTGTTGACCTAGCAACCTCCATACCAAGGAAGTACCTCAAGGATCCTAGGTCTTTGATTTCAGATGTTGTTGAGATGGAGCTATTCAAGCGATTCATTTCAAGCACATAATCTCCTATAAGAATTATATCATCTACATATACAATTAATATGGAGATCTTCCTATCTTGTGAATGTTTGAAAAACATTGTATGATCACCTTGCCTTTGAGTGTCTCCTTAACTTTTAACAAACTGAGTGAATTTCTCCAACTAGGCTCTTGGTGATTGTTTCAACCCATACAAAACCTTTTTTTTAGCTTACACACTTTTGTGCCAAACTTCTCTCTAAATCCTGGAGGGACTTCCATATACACCTCTTCTTCTAAATCTCCATTGAGGAATACATTCTTTTACATCCAATTGTTATAGGGACCAAGCTAGATTGGCTGCAAGGAATAGAAGAACTTTATGGAGTTTAGCTTAGCAACTGGAGAAAATGTCTCCAAGTAATCAATGCCATATGTTTGTGTGAATCACTTGGCTACTAAATGAGCCTTGTATCATTATGGAGAACCATCTAATTTATACTTGAATGAAAAATCCCATTTGCACCCCACAATTGTCTTCCCTCTTGGTAAGTCAACCAGGTCCCAAGTGCCATTTTTTACAAGAGCTTTCATTTCCTCAAAAATAGGCTCCTTCCACTCGGGAATTCTTAAATCATCCTACAAAGTATTAGGAATCTCCAAAATAGATAGTTGCGAGGTAAAAACACGAAATGCAGGTGAGAGATTTTCATAAGACACATATTTAGGTAAAGGATGTTGGGTGCAAGATCTTACACCCTTTCGGATAGCAATTGGAAGATTAAAATCATCAAATTCTAATTTTGAGCCAAGAGTAGGATAAGGATAAACAAATTTAGAATTTGAAGAAGTGTGCTAAACATGAGGTAACAAATTAGTGCTGACAATACCTGGAGGACTTGTGGAGTCTGGGCCTTACAAACGATTGGATGACCCATTATTTTCCTTACATAAATAAACATTATCAAATGGTACAATAGTAGTAGTTTCTTTAACTATTTCTCCATTGTTAGTAGTCATGAGGTCTTGAGATGACTTTGTAGGTGGATCTACTTCTTTTGTCTCAAGAACATTTAGGTTGGAAATTTTAGTTTGTAAAAACTCAGAATAGTTGGAATTTTTAGTTTGCAAAATATCAAAAGAATATGAAAGATGTGGTTCAAGTTTTCCTCTATTATGATTATGAATATGAATAAAGATAGTACAACTGAATATTTTAAACGTAAAGAGGAAGAAAGTCTATTTGTAGGAAAACACTTATGAAGAACATAAAAAGGAGTGTCAAAATTTAAAACTTTATTAGGCATTCTATTAGTAAGGCATGCAGCGGTAAGCATAGCTTCACACCAAAGATATGTTGGTACTTGATGTGAAAAAAGTAAAGCTCGAGCAACTTCTAATAAATATTTGTTTTTTCTTTCAGTCGAATTGTTTTTTATGGAGTGTCTACATAATAACTCAGATGAATAATTCCTTTCTTGAGGAAAAAATGACCCAAAACACCATTGAAATATTTTCGACCATTATCACTTCGTAATATGTAAATAATTTTTTGAAATTGGGTTTGAACATGATGTAAAAATTAATGAAAATTGTTTATACTTCAGATTTTTTCTTTTGTTAAGTAAACCCAACTCAACTGTCTGTGATCATCAATAAAGGTCACAAACCATTTTTTTCTAGGGATAGAGTTTTATAAGGACCCCAAATATCACTATGCATAATAGTAAATGGTGCAGTTGGTTTATAAGGCTGAGATGGAAAAGGAGTACGATGATGTTTTGCAAACTGACAAATTTCACATTGAAGAGAGAAAAGACTTTAATTTATAAATAAATTTGGAAATAGTATTTTAAATACTGAAAACTGGGATGACCTAACCTATAATGTCATAACATAATATCATCATCTTGAGAAACAAAAGTAGAATTCAAGCAAGTGTTTGGATATTGTTTACTCATATCTGGTCCATCATCAAAATAGTATATTTCACCCCTTTCCTTAGCACTACCAACCATCCTCCCAGTGGACAGCTCTTGAAACATATAATAAGAAGAATAAAAGTTGACTTGACATGTGATAAGATCGTCTTTAGTCGTCTAACGCGTATCAAATAAACTAAAGCTAACTATAGTAAAGTCAACCTTAGGTCGAATTTTCTCAAAGACATAGTGTGCTCAATTGTGATTTTATGTGCAAACTGAAGTAATGCAAAATCTAAGTGTAGAGTGTTGACTCGTCTCGGCACTGGCCGAGATGCCTTCGGTAGAGACTGGGACGAGATGATCTCGGCAAAGACTTCTTGACTCGGCTCGGCTGAATGTGGACTGATGCAACAGAGTCGGACTGACTCTGTTTCAAACTTAGAAAGCAGTAAATAAGGGGGTTTGAATGCAAGTAAAGAGAAATAGAAGGTAAACTACACTATAAACATACGGAAGACACGTTGCTATCGAGAATATTATTATTATTATTATTATTATTATTATTATTATTATTATTATTATTATTATTATTATTATTATTATTATTATTATTATTATTATTATTATTATTATTATTATTATTATTATTATTATTATTATTATTATTATTATTATTATTATTATTATTATTATTATTATTATTATTATTATTATTATTATTATTATTATTATTATTATTATTATTATTATTATTATTATTATTATTATTATTATTATTATTATTATTATTATTATTATTATTATTATTATTATTATTATTATTATTATTATTATTATTATTATTATTATTATTATTATTATTATTATTATTATTATTATTATTATTATTATTATTATTATTATTATTATTATTATTATTATTATTATTATTATTATTATTATTATTATTATTATTATTATTATTATTATTATTATTAGGATATAATTGTGTTCATGTTCAGTTCCATTAATCCAAGTCCAGTCCAATTTTTTCACTCCAGTTCTCAGTCAATATCAGCCTTGGGAATTCTTATGTCAATTGCCAAAGGTTCGTCCACTGTCATACCGAGGAATTACGCGATCGCTACCTCATCAGTTGGCAGGGATTAAGTTCAAGCTGATTTTAGGTTCTCAATTAGGTTCTCTAGTTGATTGCCTACTATATTAGTTAAACCAGTTCCGATCGACTTAGCTTAACATTGTTCACGTTCTAAATGCAATCGCAATTCAAATCGTGAATTATAGAAGAGGAATGCAACCAGAGATCAGAAATTAAAAAGTACTTATATTATTGAAAATAGAATACAAACACATGGCCTAGATTCAATGATTCCATCTTCCACGACGATCGCCTTGGTCGACGGCGATGGTTCACCTCCGCTGGCTAGGACACCTGAGGATCAAGTCCACCAGAATGCGTTGGTAATCCAATCGGTCCCCTCTGGTAACCTTCGGCTTCTCAGTTCCTAACCTGTGCTTCCTCCATCGAGAGAAACGCCATTGACAATACCGTGCACCACTGTGAGTGTAGGAGATGAGAGCGAGAGAATGAAGATAATGAAAGCCGGAAAATATGAATGCCAAGGACCCCCAAAAACGTGCACGGCTTCTCTTATATATACAAGAGCGCGCGAAATACGAAGGCTAACAGAATTACAAAGTGGATTTCCTATTCTACCCTTGCGTGACTTGCGCTGCAAGCTTCTCCAAGAATGACAAGGCAACTGAGGTGGCCTCTGTATTGGATTGCTGACGTGGCTGATGCAATTGGACCGCTCCTTATTGGGCTGCACTTCAGTGGGATGCTGGAAATTGGGCCTGGCCGAGATGACTCTCCTGGCCGAGGTGGAGTCGGTCTCGGCTGGGACTCCTCTTCCTGGCTGAGGTGGACTCGGCTTAGTCTTGCAGAAGGAGGAAGAAAGGCTTTTTATTAGCTAAGACCTTCAATTTAACACAAATTTGTATTTTCTCTCATTTTAGGTCCTTAGTATGAATCTCAGCTAACAATTATTTCTTAAGCACAAAACAATCTCGCAACACTCTTTTTAGGTCCATAAAAGATGTATAATTTGTAATCATCAACATGATGATTAGAAGTGATTTTATTGATGGACAGTAGGTGATAAGATAAATTTGGGACATGGTGAACATTGTGAAGAGTTATCAATGGAGTGAGTTTGATAGTTCCTATCCCGACAATTGCCGAGTGAACCATCTGCAATTTAAACCTTTATATTGCTTGCAATTTTAGAACAACCAGTCATATGATCATTTTCCCTTGAATCAATTATCTAAGAATGAACAGAAATAGGAACAACACCAAGGAATGCAGAAACAAGAGTGTTACTTTTTGAACCATGAAACCAGAAAGATTTAAAAATAGATTTGGAGATTAAAATAACTTATAGAGGTGCTCTAATTGCTCCTTATTAAAAGGGACTGAATCTGGGTTGATAAAAAACTCTTGATTTTCCTCTACAATGGCTAGGTTGGCATGAATGCCATGTTGGAATTTGCTCTTCCAATTTGTAGGTTTTTCATGGAGCTTGCAACAAGTATCCCTTGTATGCCAAGGTTTTTTTACATTGGTCGAACCATGGCTTTTTCTGTTCAACAATACTAGAATCATCATCTCTTGCCACCATGGCTTTGATACCATATAGAATTTTAGGAGTAAAAATATTTTCTCCAAACATAATCACGAGAAGGAATTACACATAATTAGAAGATTAAAGGATAAAAATAAGAAATCCATTAAATTTGAAATTTCCTTAATAAGTTGATCTCTAGACTATAAAACAAAAAGATATCTCAATAAAATATAAAATAATGATTTTAGATCTTTCCTATTTTATAATTTATTTTTCCTAAAATTCAGAACAATAGATATTCCTCCTAGAAATCTAACACTTCTCACATACTTTAATTTAAAAACAAACATGTATCCCTACTAGCACTCCAAACAACCAATTTCTAACATCATAGGAGTCAAAAAATATAAACCAAAATATATTATCATAAAGCATCAAATCCAAAATTACATGAAATTAGAAGAAAAGTAGATAAATGAGGAGTCTAGCTCAATCGCCATGTTCCTACTCTTTGTTGAATGTAAGGTGACATTCAGCCCAAACACAAACAATGCGATGAAAGGGAGTGAGAAATATACCTCACCCAAGCTCATAAGCATAATGTTACACAATTAAATACAAGATAGAAAATAAACAATCCTCACATGCATATGAATGATAATAATGCATTCTTGGTACTACTCCATATTCCATGTCATACCAACTCCAATCCAAGAAAGTAGGCTAAGGGCACGTAGCTCAACCTCTATGTTGGCCATCCCACACTAGCATGATGCCTTTTGGTAGCATGTCAGGTACTACTCGCTTGTATGGTCTCTCTTGGTTGGTGGGATCAATCACAACCATTGAGATTTTAGTACTAATTAGACCTTAGAAGGTCTAGTTACCATACCACTCCAGTTTGTGTTTAGTTCCTTATATATTCATTTCCTTAAATGATACGTAAAAAGAAATTCAATTTAGTCATTATTCCACTTTAAACATTGAGCCAGTGAAAACTATTCTTGCCTCTTACAGGCTAGGTAACTCATCTTACCTCCCATCACAGATTAGTGAGTACCATTCTTACCTTTCATAGGCTAGGTCTAGTGTCGAAAGACAAAATTAGAGTTCATATATTCATTTCTCTTTCACCACGATAATATGTCACTATGTTTGTTCATATTATCTAGCAAAAGCTAGGGGGCAACTTTGAACACCTAATTTTATCTTACCTAACGTTACTCCAATATTTGAAAAAAACAAAAAAATAGAAAAACTAAAAAGGAAGGACATCCAAACACTTTTGGATGTCTAAAACCAAATCTGTAGCCTTTGGACAACCATGCTCCTTTTCTATACGTCCAAAGTAGAATGTCCAAATCCTATTGGAGGTCCAAAACCAAATCTACAACCTTTGGACAAGCAAGTTCCCTTCCTGTGTGTCTAAAGCAGGACGTTGAAAACTATTTTGTAGCCTTTATTGTACGTCCAAAGCAGAAGCTTAGATCAGCTTTCTGTGCTATGCGTCCAAAGTAGGATGTCCAAACCCTTTGGACGCTCAAAACCATTCTACAGCCTTTGGACGGGCAATGAAAGAGACTCCTTTGCTGTGCGTCGAAAGGTGCACATTAGTGTTTGATAATATTGTCGAAACACTATCAAAATCACTAGATTTGCCTTAATTTCGTAGTATAGGGAGTAACCTAGGTCGAATGTCTGAAGGACACAATCATGCAATGCCTAATCTTGTTGAACAAAAATCAAATTAAATGCTAAAAAAAGATGGTTTATGTGTAAACAAAATTATGCAGAAAACGAAATGCAAAACAGAATTGAAAATCGAATTATGTAACATCAATCTAAGGATCCAATAATGTAGTTTATTATCACGGTTCTAATAAAGGAGTAAATTCATATCAACCCATGATTCATTAGATAATCATCTAATATTCATCCATACAGATTAAGATCATAATCGCAGTCCATAATTAGCATGGATTCAAGAACATAATTGGTTGATTTTAGGTGATCAATCGATTACGTAACCTTAATTAGATTGAGATTAATCAATCCTAACCTAGCACAATCCAAAATCTTAAAGAAAAATCATAATCATGAAAATGGGTCAAGAATTGGAAAGAAAAGTAAGACATAACAAAATTTGCATAATAAAGAATTCAAGAACTCAAACCTAACCATAATCATGGAACTTTGAACTGATAAGAGAGCTTAGCCTTCCATGGAAATCATCATAGAAAATGTAGCACAAAACACAAAGAAAACCTAGAAGGGGAGAGAGGAGAGAGAATAGAGAGGAAACTTGTGATCCAAGATGGTCGAACTGGATTTCACTCAAAAGAGAGAAGTCGTAGATATTTGTCTTAGATTATTAGAGCCTCCAAGATTGTCCAATTTGGAGGTCTTTAGCTCTAGATATGGTCTACACAAGATAGAAACATCGTAATAAAAATTAAGTTTGAAAATAAGCCAAGATTAGCAACTAAACCCAATTAAGTCCAATAATCTAAGACTCAACCAATGTGTCAATATTGACCATAAAATGATGTCAAATATGTCCAGCATAAGTCATTATTAAGTACCTAAAATATGCTCTATCAATGTTCTCTACTGTGTAGCCCAGTCCTTGCTAGACCAGCTTCCTCCACTATGTGTCAAGCTTTGTGGCTCTGCTTTGCACCTGCTCATAACCAACAAAGCCACCTAATCACGAAAGAGAAATGAGCAAGTGGATGAACGTGCATCCAAAAGTAGTTGAACTACTTTGCGGCTCTGCTGCACCTAAGCAACTCAACAACATAACAAAAGCAACAAAAGGAAGCTATGTATTGCTCTATGCGTCGCAGTGCATCCAAAGGTGATGCACCTCCCCTTCCTCCTCACTTCTCTGAATTGCTCTGCTCCCTCTTTCAGCCTCTACAAATTGCAGTCATGCTCTATTTCTGAAAAGTTTATTGCAAATAGCCAACTTGCAAGGAAAAACATCCAAGTTAAATTAAAAAACTAATTTGTGAATACCTATAAATGAGACGTCAACCAAAACCAGAAGGGGATCCTTTTGGAGAGTTTAAGAGAAAAATGGAGAAAGAAAATAGAAAAATAGAACACAATTATAAACAAAAAAAAAGAACTAAGGAGGAAAGAGAGCATTCATCCATGAGTGATTGAAGAAGAAAAGAACCAAAAACAAAGAAGAAAGAGAAGGATCATCTCTCTCGGGAAGAAAGGAGGAAGCTGTAGTGGAAACACAAAGAGTTGAGTCATCTAAAAGGAAGCTACGCAGGTACCATTGATTTCCTTAAATTTGAAATTTGTTCATCTAGACACTTCAAATGTGCTTTGCAAAGACTTGAATCTTTAGACGTCTTTGCGATATGAATGTCTTTAGACATTGGAGTGGCCTTGCACGTGAAGGTGTTTATGGATGTTCCCCTTTTAAAAATAAGTTTGAGCAGCTCTTTCTTTATTGTACTGCATCCAGCATTCATATGGATGCACTTTGAATAATCTCTTGGAATGTTTCCTGCTCATTTGCATTTTCTTTTCTAGCACTTCTAGCATCCATGCTTTGGGTAATTTTCAAAACATTACCCAATAATTCACTTACTGGCCCAACGTCTCTTTGGATGCTGAGGTCCCTTAGATGCCTATCTAGGCAATCCCTTACTTTCCAACATTTTGTTCAACCTCTCTTGGGATGCCCATCTAGGCAGTCCTTACATTTCCAAGAATTTGCTTACTGGCCCAACCTCCCTTTGGATGTTGAGACTCTTTGGATGCCTATTTGGGCAGTTCCTGCACTTCCATTAGTTTTTTCTTGGCGCAACCTTCCTTTGGATGCTAATAATTCTATCAAAACACTATCAAAATCACTAGATTTCCCTTAATTTTGTTGTATAAGGACTAACCCAAGTCAAATTTCTCTAGGATACAATCATGCAATGCCTAATCTTGTTGAACAAAAATAAAATTGAATGAGGTTTGTGCGTAAACACAATCATGCAAAAGAACTATGCAGAGTAGAATATAACTAGACAAAATTACATAACATCAATCCAAGGATTCAATCATGCAGTTCTGCTATCATGGTTTTTATAAGGGTGCAAATTCACATCAACCCAAGTTCATTAGATAATCATCTAACATTCATCCATACAGATTAAGATCGCAATCGCAGTCCTTAATTAGCATGGATTCAAGCACATAATTGGTTGATTTTAAGTGATCAATTGATTACCTAACATAAGACAGTCCAAAACTTCAAGCAAAATCATAATCAAGAAAACGGGTCAAGAATTGGAAAGAAAAGAACATAATAGAATTTGCATAAAGAAAGATTTAAGAACTCAAACCAAACTACAATCTTGAAACCTTGAATTGATAAGATAGCTTAGTCTTTCATGGCAATCGTCATAGAAAATGCAGCACCATACAAAGCAAGAACAAAGGAAAAGAGAGGAATCTTGCTATCCAAGAAACCTCATAAAACTCAAAATCTGAAAAATCCTAAAAATGTATCACCTCCTATCCCTACTAACCAGCTACTACTTATTACATGATCTAAATGCCAAGGAAGGTGGTTTGGGCTAGAGGAATTTGCAGCCCAAAGGGTCACCACCCAAGGTCCCAAATTTGAGTCAGAATATACAAAGAATTGCTCAAAAGAGTGGGTGTAGAGCCTGTCAATTTATGTGGACTTTTGACACTGAAGATGGTCGAAATGAGTTGAGATCAAAGAGAAACATTATAAATCGTTGTCTTAGCCTTCCATAGCCATGAAGATTGTACAATTTGGAGGTTTGTAGCTACATATATGACATGCACAAGATAGAAACATCATAATGAAAATTAAGTCCAAAAATAAGCAAAGATTGACAACTAAACCTAATTAAGTCCAATTAATCAAGACTAAACAAATAAGTCAATATTAACCATAAAATGATGTCAAATACGTCTAGTATAAGTCACTATTAAGTACCTAAAAAATGCTTTATGAAATTGCCCCACACTTGAACTTTTGCACTCTAAGCAAAATCAAAAAATCAAAAATCAAAAAACCTAAAGCAAAAGGAAATGAAGCAAATAAACTAAAGCAAGTACAAATAAAGTTCAACACCTTCCAATGAATCAAAGAGATAAGAGTACAAGCATCCTAGAATCAAGGTATCCAAAAATCTATGAATTTACTTCTAACATCTAAAGCAAACAAGAGAACATAAGAAACTAAAGAATGACCCACAAATGATAGAACCCTCTCAAGATACATACTCTCAATCTCTAAAGTGTTTAGGTTTGTATTTACACTCAAGCACCCTATGCTAACTAGCACTACCAAGCCTTGATTAGCCTATAATTTCTACTACTTGATACACATGAATAAATGATCAAAAAGACTTTTATTAAGGTTGTAATGTGGCCAAGGACAAGGAAGGATATGAGAAGTGATTTAAACTTGCACAACCAAAGAGGGAAGAAGAGTAATGGGAAATAAGTCAAGAAGCATGAAGACTATCCCCAAAACAATACGAGATACCAAAAATAATGCAAAACGATGCAATGCAAGTAAGGTCTGCTTTGTCTCTTTTCCTTACACCACTACAACCTTTTGTTGCATTTTTTTTTCTTTCAACCTTTTTGTTGCTTTTTTCTTTCTTTGTTGCACTTCTTTTCATACACTTTTTTTTTCAAAAATAAATCAACATAAAACAACAATTACCACTTCCACAAGTCAAACTATCAAGGTACCACTTTCAAAGTCTTAGAGTATCACCCGCACACTTATTTAGAACCCATTCCCAAAACAATTCAAAAGTTCCTTTAGCCCCTAAGGTTAGGGTGATCATAGTTTTTCACTTTTAGGCTTGTAATGAGCTATAATAAAGAAAATGTTAGATAGGCTCAAAAGGGGTAAGCAAAGGATTTAATGCAAGGTAAGTCCATTTGATTAGTGTCTATAAAGAAAGAAGGCCTAAATCATATCACCAATGCGTGTGAGACTAGAGGCATAAAAGAGAGTCAAGGAAAAACCTAGAGTAAATAGCAACACATGTCCAAATCACATAAGAAAGAAGAGAATGGCAAGATGCAAGCCATCAACATACAAGGTTCAAAATCTCACAAGGATAAATACTCTATCTCCAATGATTCAAACTTTAATTTCCAAGCCACTAATTACACTAAAGATGCAAAAATGGTTTCATATCAAGTTGTGAAACCTTTCAATCAAGAATGATGCAACTATTCACAATTTATAAAAACTAGAAATCCACTAAAAAGTGTTCAAAACTACAAAATATTTTTTTCTTTTTTTAGCAAAACCGAATTTGACAGCAAACAACAAAATAGAGAAATCAACAGAAAAACAACAAAAATAGTAAAAATAGAAAACAACAAAACCAATAAAAACAAAAAAAATAGCAAAAACAATAAAAACAAAAAATAGTAAAAACAAAAAATAGTAAAAACAAAAAATAGAAAAATAGAAAGTAGAAAATAGAAAAATAGCAATAGAAAAAACAGCAAAATAGCAATAGAAAAATAGCAAAACAATAGTAGAAACAGAAATATAGTAACAATAAAATAGTTAAACACCCTCCCAAACTTAAAATGAACATTAATGTAAGCATATAGGAACATAACATAAAGAGAACACATGAAGCAATAACCACAAAGGAAGGGGTAAAATAAAACTCCTCTCTCAAGGTGGAAAAATTGTACAAAATTTTGCATCTAATATCTTTGCTCCGCTATTTGTAGTTTCTTGGCGGAGCCTCATCCATCTTAGCAATTCCAATGCCACATCTTCTGGTAGTTTCTTCAACAGGAACCTCAAATTGGAATGCTTAACAAGGTGCTCATAGAAATCTCCCAACTTCTTCAACTCTTGCAATAACCACTCTTTTTGCTCAGTTTGGGGTTTGTTGGCTATGATTACTGGGGGTTGTAATGGCTGCACAATTGATAACAATGGAGATTGAACTGCTACACTCTCTACAACTTTGCAATATCTACACCTATAATATCTACAACTCTTGCACTTGCATTAATAACACTACTAATTTGTAAGCAAATAGGACACTCAGTTAACCTTGTACAGGTACAATCATAGTCAGTAAAATCATCAAAATCAGGGAATTCAGAATGCAGATTTATGTAATAATCACCCAATTGGTCAATCACATCCAAATAGAAAACTAAGTGGTTTTGTGTGGGATGTTTCATTACCACAAAGATGTTATACTCCACCCTATTATGACCAAACTCCATAGATAGTGTTCCAGCATGCACAACAATCTTGGTCTTAGTTGTCTTTAAAAATGGTCTGCCTAGGATTAGTTTACATCCTTTGCTAGACAATTCATCCTTCATATCTAATACATAGAAGTCTATTGGAGAAATCATATCACTAACTTGCATTACCATGTCGTCCAAAATGCCAAGTGGATGTGCAATGCTCCTGTTTGCTAGTTGGGTCACTATACCAATCGGTTCCAAAGCACCAAGTCTCAAAGATCTGCATATTGATGAAGGGATGACATTAATCGATGTGTCTAAATCCAACATAGCATCAAAATTACACTTGCATTTAGTGCATGGAATAGAAAAAGTGCCAAGATCACTACACTTCTTTGGCATAGTAGGTTGCATTAAAGCAGAAACATTTCTTCCTACCTCCACATTGCCTTTCATCTTCTCCCTCTTATTTGTGCATAGCTCCATATGAAACTTTTCTTATTTTGGAATCTTTCTAATGGCATCAAGGAGGGGGATATCAATTTCTATCTTGCTGAATGTTTGTAGTAGCTCATCATCTATCTCAAATTTTCTTGCTTGGACTGCTTTGCTTGGAAAGGGTAATGGAATGGTTTTGGTTGAATTATGCTGCTACACAACTACATTTGTATTAGAATCATTTATAATTGATTGTGCAACCCCCCCTTTAGCAGTTTTGGATGTTTTCTACTATTATGATAGCTCCTTACTACTCTTCAAGGTTATGGCACTCATATTTGCTTGTGGACTGAGAATGGTTTGAGAAGGCATTCATCCAGAACCTTTGGACTGTAGTTGATTCACAATGGTGGCCAATTGGCCAATTTGTGTTTGCAAATCCTAAATTATGACAGACACATTATGTTGGAATTGAATGTTACTCGTGGCCATGTGTTGTACAAGTTGCATAGGCTGCTAAGGTCTAAATGGATGTGGTGGTTGGTATCTCTGGTGATACTGAGGTACATTTTACGTAGGGTGAGAACCATATCTCAGGTTTAAGTACTGATCATGGGGCTACCTATATTGCTGACCACCCATCATTGCAGCAACTTTAGCATTGTTCGTTTCCATTTCTTGCAAAGTGGGGCACAAATCAGTTGAATGTTCTATAGAAGCACAAATACCACACACTCTAGCTGGTGGACTGATATGGTATTGTCCAATGGCTAGCTATCTAATAAGAGAGGTTAGTTTAGTTATCTTATTTTTCAATCTTTGATTATCAGCACCAATTACCTCGTTCACTACTTAGGATGCAACAGACCCCCTATCACCAAATTGCTGAGTGTTACCTACCATATTGGAAAACAAATTTCTTGCAGTAGCTAGGGTCTTATCCATCAAAGCTCCATCACTACCAGTATCTATCATACTCTTATCCATTAACATCAGCCATAGAAGTATTGGATCAAAATCTGCTCACTGATTTGGTTATAAGGACAAGTTGCAAATAGCTTGTTGAACCTCTCTTAATACTCATATAATGTCTCACCACTGTGTTGCCTTATGTCGTATATCTCTCTTCTTATTGATATTGTTTTGGAAGCAGGGAAGAACTTCTACAAGAACATCCTCTTCATGTCTCCCCATGTATTAAACAATACTGGTTATAGGTACAACCAGTCCTTAGCAGCTCTATCCAGGGAGAAGGGGAATGCCTTCATCTTGATGTAGTCCTTAGGAATTCCATGTTGCCTCGTGGTGGAACATGCGACATGAAACTCCTTAAGATGCTTGTGAGGATCTTCACGTGAAAGACCATGAAACTTAGGCAATAAATGGATTAATTCAGACTTGAGCTCATATGATTGAGCTTGTTCTAATTCAGGATATTGAATACACCAAGGTTGACACATGATATCAGGTGTAGCAAACTCCTTCAAGGTCTTGCTATTGTAAATCATATTATCCAAACTAAATTAGGATATACAAACACCAAAATTAGAATTAGAGTTACCAATATCAGAATCAAAATCACCGCTATCAGATTTGAGAACACCAGAATTAAATGCAACAACACTACTCTTATAACTACTATTAGATTCTTCACTACTCTTATAACTACTATTAGATACTTCACTAGTCTTAGGACTTCTTATCAACCTATGGAATATCTTATCTATTTTTGGATCACAAGTATTCAATTTACCAAGATTACTCCTAGTCATATATAACATAAATAGATTGACAGAAAACAATAGGAAACAACAACATTGACAGAAAATGGTAAAATGACATAAATGCCCCTACTATAGTAAACACTTGTCTAGAAAGGTCTAGGAGGGGTAAAATGATAACAAATAATTTTAAAAGAAATTTCTAACACTACAGTGATATTATATGATGCATTTATGATTTTATGGAAATTTTTTGTGATTTTTAAAAATCATGAAAATAAAAAAAATTAAAAAGGTGGTCTAATCGATTAAATTTGGCAAAAACAAGGCCCCCTACTGTGCAAATAGTGGCCTTGACGTATGATATTTTTCCTATCACGTGGCTAATTTTTAGCTAATTCGAAGATACTCACTTTTTCTGCATTGTAGTAATTTGCACTATTTTATGATTTTTACTACTCTCCTTATGAATTTCTACTAGTACTCTGCCTTTAGCCAGTATTGAAACACAAAAGAAAGTGAAAATCACTCATACAAACAATATATACACTAAACAAGTCAAAATATCACAAGATTAGGAAATAATAACCTGTGGGCCCAACAATGACGCCAATTTGATAATGTTGTCAAAACACTATCAAAATCACTATATTTCCCTTAATTTTGTAGCGTACGGACTAACCTAGGTCGAATCTCTCAAGGAGACAATCATGCAATGCCTAATCAAGTTGAACAACAACCAAATTAAATGCTAATAGGGGGGTTTATGTGTAAACATAATCATGTAGAAAAATTATTTATACATAATAGAATTAAACAAAACAGAATTGAACTAAATAGAATTATGTAACACCAATCCAAGGATTTAATCATGTAATTCTGTTATCATGGTTATAATAAGGATGCAAATTCATATCAACCTAAGATTCATTAGATAATTATCTAACATCCATCCATACAGATTAAGATCACAATCACAATCCCTAATTAGCATGGATTCAAGCCCATAATTGATTGATTTTAGGTAATCAATCGATTACCTAACGTAGCACAATCCAAAATTTCAAGTGAAATCATAATCATGAAAATGGATCAAGAATTGGAAAGAAAATAACATAATTGAATTTTCATAAGGAAAGATTCAAGAACTTAAACTGAACTACAATGTTGAAACCTTGAATTCATAAGATAGCTTATCCCTCCATGATAATCGTCACAGAAAAGAAAGCACCATACGAAGCAAGAATGAAAAAACGAGAAGAGAGGAAACTTGCAATCCACAAAACATCCTAAATTGAAAATGTTAAAGGTTCCAAAAAAACATCTAACTAATTTCTAACTCGTACTAACTAACTACTAATCATTACATGCTCTAAATGCCAAGGAAGATGGTCTAGGCCATAGGAATTCGCAGCCTAAAGGCTCACCAAACAAGGCTCCAAAATTGGCCCAAAATATTAACAGAGAGGCCCAATAAAGTGGATGAAGAGGCCGAAACTTCATGCAGACTTTTGACATTGAACACGGTCAAACCTAATTAAGCCCAAAAGAGAGATATTGTAGATCATTGTCTTAGCTTTGTAGATCCATAAAGATTGTCCAATTTGGAGGCTTGTAGCTCTAGATATGACCTACACAACATAATGAAAATTAAGTCAAAAAATAAGCAAAGATTAGCAATTAAACCCAATTAAGTCCAATTACCCAAGACTTAAAAAATGTGTCAATGTTAACCATAAAGTGATATCAAATATGTCTAGCATAAGTCACTATTAAATGCCTCAAAATTCTCTATCATGCATCCAAAGCAAGGGTGTAACAGTAAGCAAATAAATGGAAATGGAGGGCACTTCCCAGATAGGCATCCAAAGTGCCTATATGTCCAAAGCAAGGTGATAACATTAAGCAAATAAATGGAAATGGAGGGGACTACCCAGATGGGTGTCCAAAGAACTTGTACGTCCAAAGCAAGACTATAATACTAAGCATATAAATGGAAATGGAAGGGACTGCCCAGATGGGTGTCCAAAGAACTTGTGTATCCAAAGCAAAACTGTAACACTAAGCAAATAAATGAAAATGGAGGGGATTGTCCAGATGAGAGTCCAAAAAGCCTATGTGTCAAAAGCAACGCTGTAACAATAAGAAAATAAATGGAAATGGAGAGGACTACCTAGATAGGCGTCCAAAGAGCATGTGTGTCTAAAGTAAGGTTGTAATGGTAAGCAAATAAATGGAAATGGAAGGAACTTCCTAGATGGGCGTCTGATAATACATATTTTATACCCCTTAGACGGTCTTTAGATGGGTAGAATAGACTATAATTTGGAGTTAAGAATCATGTATTAGTTAAGATTTAGAATTCCAAGGTTAAACTAAGGAAAATACAAATCTAGGCTAAGTTACTGGTTTTAGCTAACAAAAATATAAGTCTTGTATTACAGGTCAAAGAAGAAATCCCGACGAAGTCAAATAAGCTAGAGGAGGCTAGACGAGACCCTTCAGGCCAACTCCATCCCGATTAAAATGAACTCATCCCAGTAGAGACTGGATTCATCCCGGCCAGATGAAGCCGACTCATTGATGCCGACTTTATCAACAACAGTCAAGATGTCAACTCTTGTAGAGCTGACTCTGAAGGCCGACTCCGTGCAGAGGTGATATGCGCATGCCGACTCCAGACTCGATGCCAAATCTAAAGCAAATGCTGACTCTCATCCAAAACCAAATCCATCTTGGCATTAGAAGACCGAGTCCACTTCGGCAAGACTGAAGCACGTGCATAAAATGTTATTTAGCATGTGGTAGTTAGGAAAGTATTTAGGATGGTTAATTCAGTTAAATCTATTATATTCAGGAATTTAAATATGTTATTTCAGTTAATACAGTTATAGAGTTAGTTAGTGATGCATGTATAAGTAGAGGTGCATGTCAACGTTCATTGGTTAGCAGATCGATCATACACAACTACACTTAGCCTAACACACTTTCAATCCCCGAGCCTAAATTCCCTTCATACTTATTTGTTCCACAGTGCCTTAAAGAGTTCCTAGTCGATTGAATAGGTACAAGACTTGTGTCTAGGTAGCGGCCAGTTGCTAAGAGGAGATTGTCAGAGCATGCTGGCACACTACTTAGTGATTTAACCCCTCAGTACCTAGCCATCGTAGGTGGAGCACTGCAACTATTGCTGCTGATTGTCGCTGGAAGTTGATCCACAATCCATCAACAACAGTTCACTTTTCTTTGGATCACGTTCCAGGTTAATCAATGAATGATCAAGATTCTATTTTTTCTATGATGTTTTGATTTCTTTTAGCATAGCCTTTTCATGCTTAATCACGATTATGCATAGTAAGATTAGAACACATTAGTTTAGGGGCTGATCGAAGCCACCCTATTAACAAAATAGATAATCGTTAGATAATTTACATCAGCCAAGTGCGTAATCCCTGCCAAACTCGAGGCAACGATTGTTTAAGTCCTCAATTAGCAATGGACGAATGTTCGGCAATCATCGTAGGTAATTGGGTTGGTGAGAATTTATTGGCATAGTAAGAATCAAAGTTGAAATCAATAAGTGAGAAATTAGGATAAGTGGTAAAATAAATATGTCATAATAGTCTTAATAATCTTAGTAAACTTAGGAATCCTAGTAATCATAGGTAGTCGTTAATCTTTACTTTCCTTTAATTGCCTTAGCTAATCTTTACGTTTCTTGTAAATTTACCTTACTTGTTATAACCCCCCGCATCCTACATAACCAGTTTAGGAATCTTTACCAGCCTTTTACATTAGAAAATACAAGAACCACATGTCCTTGAGAATAATGACCTAGGTTGACCATGTGCTACTTTAACATAGAAAAATCTAGTATTTTGATAGGAGAAGTGACAACATTCTTAGAGCTTATCAAATTGGCGTCGTTGCTGGGGACACATATTCTGTGTTCCTAGTGTGCTGAGTCTGATAAAGGATTGAACCTGAGCCTGTAGTATGCATGTTTATAGGTATATCGAGTCTATCTTTCTTCCTTTTTACTAACTGCCTAATTTTGTTTTGTATACTAACTGTTATATTTGTTTTTGAGTCTATTGTATTTTTCTAATTTTTGAGTCTATTTGTCCATTAACTATTAGTCTTATTTTTCATTGCATGCCAAGTCAATTGTTGTCGAATTTATGTCTGTATGCATTGTATGAGTTTCCATTTCCGTATGTAATAATCTATTATATGTGCTGAGACTGTCTAGACTAGATTTTGCATGTGCTAGGATCTGTATGTGTAAGGTCAGTATAGGCCAGGTCTATTGAGAATGTTTAGTCGAGTCTGTGTCTGTCATATTTAATGTTGCCAGGCGTTTTTGAGTTCCCTTTTTCAGTATATTTTGTTTTTGGTAATTTGGTAGTTGTAACACCCTAAAATTTATTTAATTATTTTTAGAAATAAATTTCATTATTATTATTATCAATTTTATTTTAATTATTAATTGCTGTAGGAAATTATTTTATTAAATAATTGCATTTTGAAACTGAAATGTTATTATTATTATTCTTATTGATGGCAGACAATTAATTTAGTACTTAAATATTTATATTTAATTTTATTTTAATAGAGGAGTTAATGGTTTTATAAACTGACGAGGCATTAATATGAATTATTTTCATTAATTAATTTAATTAATTGAATTAATGGGGGACTAACGGGCGGGTCAGGATTGACCCGACCCAATAAGAATATTAGACAGGGGTAATCAATTTACCCCAATTTGTTTTTTGTGAGTCAGACGGCCAGACCTAGAGGAGAGACAATCCAGATCTGCAAGGAGGAGGGGCTAGGGTGTTCAGATCGTTCTAGAGGAGATCATCACTGTTCTTCGCATCTAAGGTACGAGGGAGATGGGTTCGATTATATGTGAATGCGGGGGTGTACAGGTAGTGAGGGCAATCCCTAAGTCCCTCTAGGATCTAAATTCTCAAATTTGTTTGGTTATTATGTTCAAAAAATATTTTCATTGGTAGAAAAGATTAGTCAATGTGTACCGTGGTTTTGGTTGACTTCATTGATAGTGTAATTGGTTGCCTTTAATGTGAAGGAAAATCTCTAGAGGGAATCCCAAAGGAACAAGAAGAATGACTTTGATGAACAAGTTTTCTTCATTATTCTTCCAAGTATGCAAAGATGTCAGTTCTATCTCACTATTTGGGTTTCATTTACATCAGAAAGAGCAGTAGGGTCTTCCATAGGGCCCTTATTAATAATTGTTATTGTATGGTGTCTTGTGGCAATTGAAAGGGGATTAAATTCTTGGATTAACATTTTGCCTTAATGTGATTTCCGTTTGAAATTGTATGGTTTTAATTACTTGATTCTCATGGTTGTTTATGATTATTCATGGTTGAGGTTCAAATTGGGACTCTTGTGTGTAATGGTGAATTTGGGTGGAATTCAATGGTGTTTTATGCGTGTTTCTGTGCGTTCTTATAAATGATTTATGGTAATGATGGCTAAATTGATATGATTTTGGCATGATTATGGACTGTATGAATGATGTATGAATCATGAAAATGAGAATTTGGATGAGAATTCATTGAGCATGGACATGAGATGCATGAGACAAATGAGATGCATGAGAAGCCAGATGTGGCTATAATACCCTGGCCATATGTGGTGTTTAACAGGGTACCCTGGCCAAAAGTGGTGTTTAACAGGGTGGACTAATGATGGGGGACATTCATATGCATGGGTCATAGGTGGTGTTTAACCATGCTACACGCTGGCCATAGGTGGTGTTTAACGGTTGTGTAAAATGTCTTCGCACGGGCCATAAGTGGTGTTTAACTGTGCGACACACCAGCCATATGAGGTGTTTAACGGTGTGGCCATCATTAGTGATAACTAAGGGGATTGAGGAGGTTCGCCCATGGTGTGGACTTTAGAATCGAGACTCTTAGGTATGGTGATGAGCATATGCATTGTGCGAGCATGTGCATTTTGTAAACATGAATGGAATGTGGTTGATTTTGAATGCGATGGAACGTGTGATTGACATATGATGGAACGTGTGATTGACATATGAGTATTTGTTAACTGTTAGTAATTGGGTACGGTAATGGGTGGGATTTGGGGTACTCTCTGCATTTATATATGATTGAATGCTATTTCTCACCGTACTCTCTTGTGGTTTTCTTTTAGGTAATGTTGAAGGCACTCGTGGTGCCGAGTTTTGAAGAGGCGGGTCTTGCTTTGATTTGTGTGACATCGAGGCTTGGGATTTAGAATAGTGGTTCTATGTCTTTTCCTATGTACTTTTGCATCTTAAATATTTGAAAATGATGGGCATATTAATAACTCACTAAATGTATACAGAAATGAAAGTGATTTATATATTTGAAATATGTGTCAAACACGTGAATGACGTGTTTAGATCAACATTAATAATTTATGGGATAATTTTTTTTATGTGTACTTAATGTTTGAACATGATAATGACCATGTGAAACTTTTATCCTTAATACGAATTGAGTTTCCTTGGTTTTATCTATTACCTTGTCTTTCTTTTTGTTTACTTAATTATTTTAATTGAAGTATTCGGGGTAGAAGGGTGTCACATTTAGTGGTATTAGAGCCAGGTTGATTCATCGGCCATGAGTTATGTGTTTACTATGCTTGTGCTGTGCTAAACTATGGTATTGATTGGATGCAATGATTGTCTTGATTGATTTGTTCTATTTTTACTGCCTACTTTTCTGTGAATAAGAAAAGTAATGATTGGAGGAGGTAGAAACGATCGTGCTATTGCTGATGCCTTGATGGCTATGGCTCAGGCGGTTGGTAATCTGAATCGACACCAAGAGGTGGATTGGTTTGCTCGGTTCCAAAGGAACAATCCACCTATGTTCCGTGAGAGATTTTGAGTTCGAACTTCAATTTTCTGTTTTTTCTCTTAATCTATGCACTCATATTTGTTGAATTACTTCTATGAGTTTGATTTTGGTAAACTAGGGTTTTGAAAGGGAATTGTGTTTCTCATGGAAAAATCTCGTGTTTCTATGGTAAATAAGCTATTTGATTGAGTTGTTTAGTTTTGCAATTAGAAGGGTCAAGAGAAATAAAAAAAAAATGACGTGAGAAAGTTGGAGAATTTTACACATAAAAGTGTTTGACAGAAGTTCAGCCCTCAAATCAAGAGATAAATTAGAATTTAAAGTGTGGATTATGACAGTAGACACTGCAAGGTTTAAAAATATTATAGGCGTTATTTATTTTTTTCTCCTTCTAAATCTAATTTATACACCATCTTCATGTAATGTATAACTTGGAAATCCTCACACTTCATTTTTATGTAATTTTTAATTTTTATTATAAATAAGAAACTAAGTATGAAGTTTCTTAAATTCATACCATAGAAAAAGATTCACAGAAAAAGTATGATTTTGTAAATTGATTCAATACTACTACTGAAATGGAATAAAAGTAAATTACGGAAGAAAAAGAAAATGGTTGCTTTCTCTTATGTGTTTTCTAAGGATATGTCTAGGTTACCGCCTGAGAGAGATAGAGTTTTCTATAGACTTAGTACCGGGGACGGGGACCTATTTCAGCTACACCCTACAGGATGTCACCCTTAGAATTGGTTGAACTTAAGAAACAATTAGGGGATTTGTTGGAAAAGAAATTTGTAAGACCTAGCGTCACCTTGGGGAACACCTGCACTATTAGTGAAGAAGAAGGGTGGAAGCATGAGGTTGTGCATAGACTACCGACAATTGAATAAGGTAACTATTAAGAATAATTATCCATTGCCTAGGATAGATGACCTTATGGACTAGTTGGTAAGGGGCATGCATGTTTAGTAAGATTGATCTTAGGTCGAGTTATCACCAGATTAGAGTTAAGGAGGAAGGTATACCTAAGACTGCTTTTAGGACTAGATATGGACATTACAAGTATTTGGTAATGCCTTTTGGTGTGACTAATGCCCCTGCTATTTTTATGGATTACATGAATAGAATTTTTCATCCCTACTTGGATAAATTTGTAATTGCCTTTATGGATGACATAGTAGTTTACTCCAAGACTAGAGAGGAGCATGAGGAACACTTAAAGGTAGTACTTCAGGTTCTTAGGGATAAACAAATGTATGCTAAGTTATCTAAGAGTGACTTTTGGTTAGAGGAGGTGAGTCTCCTAGGTCATGTGATTTCTAGGAGAGGTATAGGTATTGATCCTTCTAAGGTAGAAGTCGTTCTTAAGTGGGAGACCCCAAGTCAGTGAGTGAGATTAGGAGTTTCCTTGGGTTGGCTGGATACTGTAGGAGGTTTATAGAGGGATTCTCTTAGATAGCATTATCTTTAACTAAGTTGACCAGGAAGGGTAGTGAACATAGTTTCCAAACCCTTAAGGAGAATTTGACTAGAGCACCAGTTTTAGTTTTGTCGGATCTTAGTAAACTTCTTGTAGTATATTGTGATACTTCTAGGATGTGTATAGGTGGAGTGTTGACGCAAGAGGGTAGAGTGGTAGCTTATGCTTTTAGGAAATTGAAAATCCACGAGAGGAATTACCCTACCCATGATCTTAAGTTGGCGGCTATAGTGTTCATTCTTAATATTTGGAGACATTATCTGTATGGTTCTAAGTTTGAGGTCTTTAGTGATTAAAAAACCTTAAATATTTATTCGATCAGAAGGAATTGAATACGAGGCAAAGGAAATGGTTAGAATTTCTTAAGGACTATGATTTCGAGTTGAGTTACCATCCAGGTAAGGCTAATGTTGTAGCGAAAGCTTTAAGTAGAAAATATCTTCCTATATCTTCCTTGACAATTAGAGAGATGGATCTTTTTACCCAGTTCAGGGATTTGAGTTTGGCTTATGAGATGACCCCTAGTAGTGTAAGATTAGGAATGATTCAGGTAAGTAATGATTAGTTGAGGGAGATTAGAGAAGCTCAGTTGGAGGATTCATTTTTTGTTGCTAGACATGTAGCCATAGAACAGAATAGTGGGAGAGAGTTCACCTTGGGTGTATATAGAGTAATAAGACTTGGAAATCGGATATGTGTGCCTAGTAAACCTATACTTTGGCGTTTGATTTTGAGGGAGGTTATAGAAGTAGGCTTAATTTCCATCCTGAAGTAACTTTGATGTATCAAGACCTTAAGGGGATATTTTGGTGGCTTAAATGGAAAGAGACATAACGGACTTTGTTAATGATTGTTTAGTTTGAGAGAAACTTGAGTAGCATCTAAGGATACTAGTCTATACTATTGGAGATGAGTCATGGTATAGTTGTTTAATAAAAGTTAAATGGAAGATGTGAGTTCTTTAAGTTATGCGATCTTTAGTGTGAGAGCCCAATAGTCGACCTTTTAAGGTAGGAGTTTCTCTTAAGTTAAAAACCTTGCATTAGTGAGTAAGATTATAAATTTTCCCGAGATTGAACAAATACCATGATGAATTCCTAGACGTATTCCTTAAGTTAGTATAGTCTTTAACTTAAGAATCTAGGAGGGGAGCAAGGTTTAGGTGGATTGATAAATTGGAATTAGTTCCTAATGTCTTGGAGAAGCATTAGATAGCATGCCAACCTTAGTAATACCTAACCTTAGTTATTAAGAAGAGTGTGTTACTAGACGGTGAGGATGTATTTTAATCTCATAGACAATTGGAAGTTGTAAGACGAATTATGTAACCCCTAGCTTGGAGGTAGTAGCAATACTGGCTAGTCTTAAGATTTGAAGACACCACTTGCATGATTTTAAGTCGTTATTCTCGATGATGTAGAAACACTAAGTGAAAATTCAACTAGTAGGAGTGGAAACTAAAATAGATGAGGTGATTGAAATTTCCAAATGACCAAGGTTTTAGGAAGTCATCACTAGGTAGAATCAAGACAGTAGAATATGTCATAAATAGGAAATCTTTTCGCATCCTTTGGTGTGGTTAGAGGATAGGATCTTTGGAAGCTTAAATCATAGGAAGGGTAGATAAGTGTGAGCACCTATTTGGTTGACAAGTTCGAATCCTAGAGTTATTTTAGAACTTGGGGGAGATATTTTGTTAAACTCGAGGAATCTAATTGGATTGGGTTCAGTCTATCACTTCACCCGTGCCATGTACACAATAATTGCACATGTTTCAACTCTGGACGTACATTTATTACTCTGGCAAGTAATCGAACTAGCTTGTTTGAAGGTTAAAAGAAGACTAGGTATGAGAATTGATACTAGAAGTTGTGAAAGATTTAAGGTTAACTGGTTTAGAGAGGTGAGATGATTATTTTAGCCAACGCAAATTGAGTAAGGATTGTCATTAGAAACACTAAATGAGTAAGGGGTGGCAATTGCAAGGGTACGGAAAGTACTTACTCTATGTAAATTTGAGGACGAATTTTCTTTTAGGAGGGAGAATTATAACATCCTAAAATTTATTTAATTATTTTTAGAAATAAATTTCATTATTATTATTATCAATTTTATTTTAATTATTAATTGCTGCCGGAAATTATTTTATTAAATAATTGCATTTTGAAACTGAAATGTTATTATTATTATTATTATTATTCTTAATGATGATAGAAAATTAATTTAGTACTTAAATATTTACATTTAATTTTATTTTAATAGAGGAGTTAATGGTTTTATAAACTGATGAGGCATTAATCTGAATTATTTTTATTTATTAATTTAATTAATTGAATTAATAGGGGGCTGACGAGCGGGCCAAGGTTGACCCGATCGAGTTAATATATTAGACATGGGGGGTAATAAGTCTACCCCAATTGGTGTTTTGCGCGTCAGACGACCAAACCCAGAGGAGAGAGAAAGCAGATCTGTAGGGACGAGGAGCTAGGGTGTTCGGATCGTCCCAGAGCTTCATCAGATCATCACTGCTCTTCGCATCTAAGGTACGGGGGAGATGGGTTCGGTTATATGTGAATGCGAGGTGTACGGGTAGTGAGGGCAATCCCTAAGTCCCTCTAGGATCTAAAATCTCAAATTTGTTTGGTTATTATGTTCTAAAAATGTTTTAATCGGTAGAAAAGATTCGTCAATGTGTATCGTGGTTTTGGTTGACTTAATTGATAATGTAATCGGTTACCTTTAGTGTGAAGGAAAACCTCTAGAGGGAATCCCAAAGGAACAAGAAGAATGACTTTGATTAACATATTTTCTTCATTATGCTTCGAAGTATGTCAGTTCTATCTGACTATTTGAGTTTCATTTACATAAGAAAGAGTAGTAGGGTCTTCCCTAGGGTCCTTATTAGTAATTGTTATTATATGGTTTCTTGTGGCATTTGAAGGGGGATTAAAATCTTGGATTAACGTTTTGCCTTAATGTGATTTTTTCTGAAATTGTATGATTAATTGTCTTAATTACTTGATTCTCGTGGTTGCTCATGATTATTCATGGTTGAGGTTCAATTTGGGACTTTAGTGTGTAATTGTGAAATTGGGTGGAATTCAATGGTGGTTTATGTGCGTTTTGTGCATTCTTATAAATGATTTATAGTAACAATGACTAAATTGATATGATTTTGACATAATTATGGACTGTGTGAATGATGTATGAATCATGAGAATGATAATGTGGATGAGAATAAGAATGTGGATAAGAATGCATTGAGCATGAGCATGAGATGCATGAGAAGCCAGACGTGGCTATAACGCCCTGGCCATATGTGGTGTTTAACAGGGTGGACAAATGATGGGGACATTCATATGCATGGGCCATAGGTGGTGTTTAACCATACTACACGTCAGTCATAGGTGGTGTTTAACAGTTGTATAGAATGTCTTCGCAGGGGCTCTAAGTGGTGTTTAACTGTGCTACACACTGGCCATATGGGGTGTTTAACGGTGTTGCCATCATTAGTGATAACTAAGGGAATTGAGGAGGTTCGCCCATGGTATGGAGTTCGGAATCGAGACTCTTATGTGTGGTGATGAGCATATGCATGCATTGTGCGAGCATGTGCATTTTGTAAACATGAATGGAATGTGATTGATTTTAAATGTGATGGAACATGTGTTTGATATATGAGTAATTGTTAACTGTTAGTAATTGGGTACGGTAATGGGTGGGATTTGGGGTACTATCTGCATTTGTATATGATTGAATGCTATTTCTTATTGTACTCTCTTGTGGTTTTCTTTTAGGTAATGTTGAGGGCACTTATGGTACCGAGTTTTGAAGGGGCGGGGTCTTGCTCTGATTAGTGTGACATCGAAGCTTTGGATTGTTCTATGTCTTTTGTTGTTTGGAGAGCTTATTTTGAAGATGATAATGACTTTATTTTTCAATTATAATATTTAGATTTAAAATATTCTCGAAAACTTTGTACCTACTTATTTAATGACCATGTGAACCTTTTATCCTTGATACGAATTGTGTATCTTTGGTTTTAACTATTACCTTGTCTTCTTTTTTATTTACATTATTATTTTAATCTAAGTATTCGGGGTAGAAGGGTGTCACATCAGTAATCTCTTTCAATAATCTTGCTTTAATCTGCTTTCACTGTGTCACGGTTGCGCATTCGTAAGAGTAGATCAACATTAGACTAGGCCGGTTGGAACCAGTTTAACAACTTAATTAGGTAACTGATAAGAGAACCTAAAATCAACCACGTACATACTCCCTACCAAATGATGAGGTAGCGGTTGTGTAAATCCTCGGTATGACAATAGACAAATCTTTGGCGGTCGTCGTAAGAATTATAGGTTGGTTTGGAATCACAAGCTTGAGGGAAGAACCCAAAACTAATTACTTATTGATCTCTGTGTTGATACAGTAGTTAATTAGTATAGTTTAGATTGCATTTACTTTTACACTTAGTTTACTTTCTGTCCTTTACGTTTTCACAATCCAAACCCCCTATTTATCGCTTTTAGTCCGAGACCGAGTCCAGTCCGACTCTGTCGCGTCTGTCTGTGTCTGTGTCTGTCTGTGTCCGAGTCTACACTTAGCCGAGATCGTGTCGAATACAGCTCAACCGAGTCTGTATCGGATCCATCTCTACCGAGAGCATGTTGGCATTCTACACACTTTGTGTTTTCTGCATAAAATTCTGACTTCCACATTAAGCCATAATTCAACACACTGTGTCCTTGAGAGATTCGACCTAGTGTTATGTTATGCTATAGTTAGCCTTAGTTTTTATTTGACAAACAGAATACGACTTATCAAATTGGCATCGTTGCTGGGAACACAAGTTCCTTTGTGTCTTTGTGTGCCAAATCTGAATTTATGTCGAACCCCGAGTCTGTAGAATGCTAGGTCTGTTGTTTTGGTATACTACGTCTTGTGTGATAGCATGTTGAGTGTGTGTTAAAATTTTTGTGGCATATGTTTTAAGTTTTTATCAGAAAAAAAAAAGTTGTTAGCTCATTGCTTTTGTATGTCTTTTGGATAAATAATTGTTGACCTTGTATTTTTGTTAATTTTCTACCTAACTGATTTTGTTTCTTGTTTTGCATAACTACATCATTGACTCTAACATTTGCTGCATAATTGACTTGCATATCTTATTTTGCAATATTCTGCATAATTTTTTTATGATGCGTGACTAGGAGTAGTTATGACCCATTACATGCTTTAGATCATGAGATAGAAATAACTTTATGTAGGTTAATGAAGGTCATTGTTGTAAGTAATAGCGGTAGTTCTAATTCTGTTTCTAATTTTGATAACATTCTCTCTAACTAACGATTTTGATTTTTCTGAGTGCAGTAGCTCTAACATTAACTTTGATTGTAATTTTGGTTTAAGTATTTTTCAAGAGTTGAACCCAATGGAGAATAATGATTGAACTTTGAAGGAGTTGGCCATGCCGGATGTGGTGTACCAGCCTTGCTGCATCCAGTATCCACAGCTTAAGCCAGCTCAATCCTATGAATTGAAATTCGGTTTAATACATTTGTTACTCAAATTTCATGGTCTTGCAAGAGAAGACCCCCAAAAGCACTTAAAAGAATTTCATGTGGTTTGTTCCATAATAAGGTCGTAGGGGATACCAGAAGACTACATCAAGATGAAGGCATTCCCATTTTTCCTGGATGGAGCTGCAAAAGATTGGCTGTATTTGCAACCAGTTCTTTTCAACACATGGGGAGATATGAAGTGCATGTTCCTAGAGAAGTTCTTCTCGACATCCAGAATTGTGATGCAAGTGTAGAGGCTCCGAATTTGAGGACAAATTCTCTTCAAGAAGGGAAGGATGATGCATATATGGAAAGGGCAACCCTTGCACTTGATATCACTAGGGAAAGGCTTAAGAGGATCCAAGAGGAAATACAATACAATTTGGCTACCTTCAAGGGCCGAGGAGAAGCCCAATAAGACCATATTTTGTACTATGTGTCCAGCTGCCTTGAAGGCACTGTATAGGGCTAGGAACACTTTGTTTTGTTTATACTTTCCTTGTATTTTTTGTACCTTACATGTAGGGTAGGATATCCTTAAGCCAAGGTCCTTTTTGGATGCCAAATTCTACCTTTATAATCTGTCTCCAATTTTGGTCGCCAAAGGCTAGGTTGGTTTACGTTTTAGGCCTTAGTGCTTCAGCCTTTTCATGGGGCCTTAAGCATGATTAGTAAAGCTCAATAATGTTTGATCATTTTTTCATTTGTGAAATAAAAGGTGCATTGCACTTGTGAGAGCTTTCTCTCTATCTTAGATTGTCCAAGAAACGTTCATCCTCATCAAGCATTCATGGTGCTCGTAGTGAATCTCACTACTCTTATCTAGTTTTTTGAGCTAGTGGAGAATCCGTTCATTTCTCCACCATCTTTTTCCATTTCTTCTTTAGTGTTCCTATTCGCAACTTAGTGTTTCTTGGAGAACCTTGCAAGCTAGGCTGAAATCAATGATTCTGGTATATCACTTTTGGATGCTTTGTACATCCTCTGCAATTTCTTGTGTAGGTCCCTAGCGAATGATGCAAGTACAAATCTAGACCTCGTCTCTTGCCTAAGATTAAGCGATGTATCAATGTGCCTTCTCCTTACTTCTCTAACTTCCCTAGAGTATTGGTCCCACTACTCCAAAGCATAACCATAGAATTCATAGGCCATCATTCTGACCTTCTCATAATCATTATAAAAGCATTTCAGAACTTGGTCAACCTTTATTTCCCAATCCAAAAATATCTTTACATCACCCTCTCTTGCAAAAGGGGGAATCTGACACTTGAGAGCGTCCATAGGAGCTCTCTTGAGGCCGTCACACTTCAATTGCACAAATTGTGAAGTGGAAACTTCGAATTGCTATTTGATAATGATCAAATACCAGAGCTCGTGAGCTTTAATACCACCTGATACAATCCAAATTTGAGAATTGAGGATTTGGATTGCTCTTGATTGGAATCATTCTTGTGGACCATCTTAACTTTACCTTGATCATCTACACTTCCCAATTTCCATAAGCAAAATGGAAATTAGGAATAGGATTTTAGTATTTTAGGAATTATTAGAGTAAAGTAAATTGTAGTAAATAAAGATAGGATAAAACAAATTGAAGTAGAGAAATAGAAAGAGTTTAGAGATGGCTCGTAATTGATTTTCAGGAAAAAAATCATATAAGAGAACCGAGATTCGCCACAAGTCTCGTAAAGAACTTGATGAAAATAAAGTGTTCTAATCCAAGAACAAACGAGAGTCACTCTTTAATTTGCTGAAAAGCAAAAATCATTCAAAAATGAACCAAAGTTGTTATAAGTTGTCTAAACTCATCTATTTATACAAGAAAAAGGCATGCAACCTATTCGAACTAGCCTAACTGGGCCTTGGGCCGTCAATCGTGAGCAAACTCTTGCAAACATTCCAATAGAGGCCTACCTAATGGCTATGTCCAAAGACAAGAAGCTTCAGCAGCTATGTCCAATGGCTTCCAAGCTTCGTCTAGGGCTCAGAGTTGTCCTGAGGAGTTTTCATCCAAAGGCAACTAACCCAAAAGTTGCATTCCCTGAAAGAGGCCTTCCATCGTCCAAAAGCTACCAATGTCCATAAGGAGCCTCACCAGACCCTCAAAAGGCTTCATACGTAATCTAAGCCCATCATCCAAACCGAGTGTCCATAGATACTGAGTACGTCCAAAGGCGCTATATGCGTCCATAAGGTATAAGTCCAAATAGTCTTACAAGACCTTCCTACTTATTACAAGCTACATATAGAGCTATACACAATTCCTAAACTATACGAGAACAACATAAACATAGTAGATCCTACTTTGGATGTAATTTGCCCTCTAAGGAGGTTCATGTTCTTTTGCACGTTAGTCTCCAACTTCTTCAATTTGCCCCTAGTTAAGAATCCTTGGAGGTTGTCCAATGTAGTTCGTACCATGTCCCTTTTAAACTCTTCCTTGCTTCCCTAGTTCGTATCAACTAGGTAGTTAGAGTAAATCCCCATAATCCTTACCATTTTGTCTTTCACCTCATAAGCATTAAAAGACGGTGCCCTAGAAACTAGAGTTCCTAGTGGTGCTATTGCTAGCAGTGAGGTGAAGAAGCAAGATTTCTACTACCATTAATAATAACATTAAATGGGTTTCTAGCTTGTCTACATAACAAACATCAGCTTTAATAACTAAAGCTACAAAATAACAACTATATATTCTTCAAATTCAAATAAATTTATAATATGACAAAAATCAATATATAATAAGAATAGAGGAAACTTCAAACAAGGAATGAACACTTCAGTTTTCTCAATAGTTACAAAAGAAATAGCAAGCTACAAAATAGGCACATAAGATAACCCAAAACTCAACCTTAACTCATAGGATCATAGTTGTGACACCCTTTATCCCCAATGCTAACAATACTAATAAAATAGACTTAGAATGAATTCAAATTTGAAAATATACATCAATTGGTAAGCAGAACACAGACACATAATTAACAAACAATAAGCAATCACAATTAGAAGACAATAACAGATAAGTATGCACATGAATATTGACAATGCACTCCTAGTATTAATCTATATGTCATGGGGTATCAACTCTAATCCAAGAAGTAGGCTAAGTGCAACCTTGCTAATCTTGTCACTACGGTTAGCCATACCACTCTAGTATGATATTCCTTTGATAGCACGTTAGGTACTACTCAGCTTGCATCATCAAATCCAGCACATGGGATCAATCAAGGCTACTAGAATACTTCCGTACCAAGTAGCCCCAAGAGGTCTAGTGACCTTACCACTCAGGTTCGCATCTACATTCCTTACACATCTATTTCATTAAATGATGCATAATGCAGTTTAATTAATTTTTGTTTTCTCTTATCGCAAATTGGACTGATGAAGACCATTCTTGCCCCTTTGGACCTATGTACTTCATACACAACCCATCACAGAGTCGTGAGTACCATTCTAACCTCTCTTAAGCTAGGTTACTCATGAGATAAATGTCCTTTGAAGCCATTCTCATCTCTCACAGACTAGGTCACTCTTCTCATTTACCCTTATTACTCGTTATGCATTTTTATATATCACATATCATTATTCTCATGTGCTTTCAACAATCACAACAACAATATATTTTGCACAAGCACAAGGTTCATAGATAAGCAAAAAATTCAATTATAACACAATATTCGTTTAGTCCAGTTAGGACAGCATGAGCGTGCTCCCATTAGTATGGGCATGCATAGTCAGCATGATTCTCCACGAACGTGCACAAAATTTGCACCAACGTGCACAGATTATATATGAGTGTGTACAACCGACAAGGACATAAGGCTATTCTCCGTGAGCACAATCTTGTTTGACAGCTTGCTGCCAAATTTTCTTGGATTTTCGCCTAAAATTTCAAATCAAAAAAGGAACCTATAGTTTTCTATGTTTTGCACACACATAACCAATTGCCCACAGAGGATTCTACCAACCAAAAAAATATAAACAAGAAACTATAATCTAGGAACCTCAACCCCCTTCAAAGAACACCAAGAACAAATAGTTGACAAACTCAACTATATAATTATCTATACCCCTTAACAAAGGGAAAGGTCTTGATCTAAGGAGTTCAATCTCCCCTTCAGATAACCCAAGGCACACAACTTTAGGGTTTAGGGGAAAACCCTTAATCCATGACCACAAGGTTAAGAGTCTTGTACTCTATTAATTCACACCCTAGACAAACAAAATAACAGGGACAAGACGACATAATAAACAACCAAACACTTTGTCAATCATAAAGGTAGTCAAACACAAACATTTCAAATAGAAGATATAAGCAAAAAAATGACTAAACACTATGTCAATTGACAGGGATAGTCAAACACAAACACTAAGCAAGGTATAGAACCAACCCCCCTACCAACAAATATACTCATATCCCTGAGTAAGATTTCTAACTCCCTCTTACCTAGAGAAGCAAAGATTTATAAAATGTATTCCTCTGGGTCATTCTTCTTGTTCTTTCGAATTTACTACAGAGGTTCTCCTTCTAAAACTTTATAGACTTGAAATCACTTTCACGTATTTAGAGAAACTAACTCGACAGTAGATATCTTTTTAATTCCTCTAATCACTCCTTTATATAGCCCCAAATGGGCCTTGCAACTCCCTTTTATAGCCCATGTGAAACCCAAACAAAAGATTCCACCTCTCTTGAGGAAATTCTAAAAGATAAAAAAGATTTAAACTACCTAGATTCAATGTTTTACATCAATCCTAACGTATTTAGAGACTCTCTTACCTTCCTTTGTTTGGCATCTAACTCCTTATATAGGAAAAGGAGGTGAGGCATAAACTTATGTTGTTTCATGTGCGACTTAAGCTCTTACCATATTTAAATGACCTATTTTTCTTAATTTAATTAATTTAAACCCAATTTAAAATCCAACCTATATTTCTCCCAAAATATTATTTATTTAATTATAAAAAAATTAAATTACTTATTAATAAAATACAATATTTACAACCAATAATAAAATAGAATAAAAAATAGGGTATTACAATAACCCTATAAAATAACCCAAAACTTCACCTTAAGTCCTACATAGACAATGGTCTAATTACAACTTTTTATGTTCTAATTACAACTTTTTGAAATCTACCTTGCCATCACCATTCTCCATGTATTGCTAGCGGTTAAGAAGTTCACACCTTATGTCAATTAGCAAGCCCATACTCACAAGTTTAAAGCAAAAGTATACAACGCACATGCTAATACCTTTGTCACTAATCTAGGCACAAAAGAAGTGTATCTTATCTAATGCATAATGATTATTACAAATTGGAAGTTATGTCATCTTGACTCTTAAGACCATCATAAATTGTATGTAAAAGAAGTAGATCTTATATAATTCGTTATTTAACAGAATTGTCATGCTTTCAAAATTTCGGAGGAAAACATCAAAATATCATCTATTCTCTTCCAACCTTATATGTTATTATTTTTGCTTAATTGCAACAGTAAAAAAAACTTTGAAATTAACATAATTGAATAAATTTTCAAGAAAAGACAATCTGAATATTGATAAGTCGTATTTTATGCACCTCACAGAAGCTTAAGATGAGTAATTTTGAGATTATTTGGTAGTCAAGAATCACATCTTAGCTAAGATTCAGACTATGGAACTAGAAATAGGAAAAATATAAATCTGTGCTAATTTGGGGATCTTAGCTAATAAAAGATTGGATTCATTTTGCAGGCCAAGCAAAGGTGTCTTAGCCTGTCAATAGAAGTCTCGGTCAAGGAGAAGTCGTCCCAGCCATACCAGTTCCTTCCTAGACCGGACGACACTCTAGCCCAACAGCGGGTAAGCAGCCCAATCAACCTGGCAACCCAAGCACAGTGCCACTTCAGCCGAATCCAGCTCAACTTCCACGTCACTCCTAAAAGATGCTTGCAGCTCAAGGATGATCAGTAAAAAGGTAGAATAGGCAATTTAAAATCTGTAATTTTGTTAAGAAGTTTCTTAGGAGTAGGCATGTGTCACAAGCTGCCCAGCTCATGTATATATAGGGTACATTGGGCATGTTTTAAGGTTGTTGAATTTAGACTTGTATCCATACTCATTTACACTCCATCTTCTCGCTCTCATTCCATTGGTGGTGCACGGTGCTTCAGTATTGCATCTCTCTCGGTTGAGGAGGAGTAGGTCAAGGATTGGGAAGTCGAAGGTTATCAAAGGTGACCACTTGGCGTAACCGACACAATCTGGTGTACTAGATCCTTAGCGCCTTGACCATCGTCGGTGAACCATCACCGTTCTTCCATGACGGTCATTGTGGAAGGTGGAATCCACGAATTCACACCATGTATCAATACTTTGTTTCAATAATACGATTGGTTTGCGTTTCTTATCTTTTGATTGTGAATCTTGCTTTTAATCTGCTTTCACTATGTCGCGGTTGCACATTTGTAAGAGTAGACAAATGTTAGACTAGGTTGGTTGGAACCAGTTTGACAACTTAATTGGGTAATCGATGTGCATACTTCCTACCAACTAATGAGGTAGCGATTTTGTAAATCCTCGGTATGGCAATGGACAAATCTTCGGCGGTCGTCGTAAGAACCTTAGGTTGGTTTGGATTCATAAACTTAAGGGAAGAACTGAAAACTAGTTGCTTATTGATCTTAGTATGGATGCAGTAGTAGTCAATTAGCATAGTTTAGATTTCATTTACTTTCATACTTAGTTTAATTCCTGTCTTTACATTCCTGCAACACAAAACCCCCCTATTTCCTGCATTTCAATCTGAGACTGAGTCTAGTCCATCTCTGTCGCGTCTATCCGAGATCAAGACTAGTCCGACTCTATTACGTCCGAGTCTGCGCTTAGCCGAGACCGTGTCAGATCTGTCTCTATCGAGACCGGAATGGATCAGTCTTTTCCAAGAGCAAGTCAACATTCTACACTTAGCGTTTTTTGCATTAACTCTATTTTCCACACTAAACCATAATAAAACACACTGTGTCCTTAAGAGAATTTGACCTAGGATTGACTATGCTATAGTTAGCTTTAGTTTATTTGATGTGCGTAAGACAAATGAAAATCACGTTATCAAATACACCAACACAAATTAGTTTACTTTATCTAACCTAGCCATATATGAGAACAAAAATCAATAAAATAACTATTTAATATGCTATAACATTACTGTCAACTTGCACACACAATACATTTCATATAAC